>CM033644.1:208289100-208316206 GCA_019512145.1 Engystomops pustulosus
ATCTGGACTGTGACATCACTGTGTGTATTTCCCTGTACTGTGACATACGTGTGTATTACTCTGTACTGTGAACACTAGTGTGTGTATTATCCCTGTACTGTGACATCACTGTGTATTATCTGTACTGTGATATCACTGTGTGTATTATCCTGTACTGTGATATCACTGTGTGTATTATCCTGTATGGTGACATCACTGTGTTGTATATCCCTGTGCTGTGACATCACTGTGTGTGTATTATCTTGTACTGTGACATCACTGTGTGTATTATCCCTGTTACTGTGACTTACTGTGTGTATATTCTCTGTACTGGACATCACTGTGTGTATTCCCTGTATGTGATCACGTGTGTATTATCTCTGTACTGTGAATCACTTGTGTGTATTATCCCTGTGCTGTGATATCACTGTGTGTATTATCCAGTGTACCTGTGACATCACTGTGTGCATTATCTCTGTACTGTGACATCACTGTGTGTATTATCTCTGTACTGTGACATCACTGTGTTTATTATCTGTGTACTGTGACATCACGTGTGTATTATCCCTGTACGTTGACATCACTGTGTGTATTACCTGTACTGTGACATCACTGTGTATTATCCCTGTACTGTGACATCACTGTGTGTATTACCCTGTACTGTACCCTGTGGTACAACTGTACTGTATATCACTGTGTGTATGATCCCGGTACTGTGACATCACTGTGTGTATTATCTCTGTACTGTGACATCATGTGTGTATTATCTGTGTACGTGACATCACTGTGTGTATTATCCCTGTACTGTACATCACTATTGTGTATTATCCCTTGTACTGTAACAACAATGTGTAAAAATTCCAAGTAATTGTGACATCACTGTTGTCATTGTCTATATACTGTGACATCAATGCGTGTAATATCTGTACTGTGACATCACTGTGTATATTTACCCTATACTATGACATCATTTCTGTATTATTTTTGTTCTATGACATCACTGCATGTAGTATTACCTGTACTGTGACATCACTGTGGTAGTATCCCTGTACTGTGAATCACTGTGTGTCAATACACACGTGTGATATCTCTGTACTGTGCATTACTGTGTGTATATATCCTGTACTGTGACATCACTGTGGTATTATCCCTCTACTGTGACATCACTGTGTGTATTATCTCTGTACTGTAACTTCACTGTGAGTATTATCCCCGTACTGTGACATCACTGTGTGTATTACCCCTTTACTGTGACCTCACTGTATTGTATTATCTCTGTACTGTGACATCATTGTGTATATTATCTCTGTACTGTACATCACTGTGTTATTATCCCTGTACTGTGACACCAATGTGAGTTAATCCCTCTACTGTGACATCACTATGTGTATTACCTTTTACTGTGACATTACTGTGTGTTATTATGTCTGTACTGAGACATCACTGTGTGTATTTCCCCTGTTACTGGACATCACTGTGGTTGTATTTATCTGATGCCTGTGACATACTGGTGTATTATCCCTGTAGTGTGACATCACTGGTGTATTATCCCGTACTGTGACATCACTGTGGTGTATTATCTCTGTACTGCATCATCACTGTGTGTATTATCCCTGTACTGTGACATCACTGGTTATACTATCTTGTCTGTGACATTACTGTGTGTAGTATAACTGTAACTAGGGCTTCACTACTGTAGTATCATGTACTGTGACTCACTACTGTATATATCCCGTTACTGTGACATCACTGTGGGTATACCCTGTACTGTGACACCACTGTGAGTATTATCTGTGTGCTGTGACATCACTGTGTGTGATATCTGGATCTGTGACATCACTGTGTGTATTATCTCTATACTGTGGACATCACTGTGTGTATTATCCCTCTAATGTGACATCACTATTGTATTACCTTTTTACTGTGACATTACTGTGTGTATTATGTCTGTTACTGAGACATCACTGTGTGTATTTCCCCTGTACTGTGGACATCACTGTGTGTATTATAGATGCACTTGACATCACTGTGTGTATTATCATCCTGTACGTGACATCACTGTGTGTATTATCTTGTGACTGCACATCACTGTGTGTATTATCCTGTTACTGTGAATCACTGTGTGATATTATTGTGTACTGTTGACATACTGGTGTATTATCTGCGTACTGTGACTAACTGGTGTATTATCTCTGTACTTGACATCATTGTGTATTATCCTGTACTGTGACATCACTGTGTGTATTACCCTGTACTGTGACATCACTGTGTGTATTATCTCTGTACTATGACCACTGTGTGTATTATCTCTGTACTGTGACATCACTGTGTGTATTATCCCTGTACGACATATGTGTGTATTATCCCTGTACTGTGACTCACTGTGTGTGTTATCCTGTACTGTGACATCAATGTGGTTATTCCCTGTACTTGACATCACTGTGTGTATTATCCCTGTACTGTGACAATCATGTGTGTATTTACCCTGTACTGTGACATCACTGTGTGTTATTATCTGTGTACTGTGACATCACTGTGGTTATCTATCGTTACATGTGACATCACTGGGTGTAGTATCCTGTACTGTGACATCACTGTGTGTTACTTACTGTACATCACGTGCGTATTACTGTGTACTGTGACATACTGTGTGTATTATCCTGTTGTGAATCAATGTGTTATTATATGGTACTGTGACATCCAATGTGGTACATTGTACTGTGACTCACTGTGTGTATTATCCCGTACTGTGACGTCTGTTGTATCTTCTGGATCATGTGTATATCCTGTACTGTAATCACTTGTGGTTTCCTGTACTGTGACATCACTGTGTGTATTATCCCTGGACTCTGACATCACGTGTGTATTATCCCTGTACTGTGACATCACATATGTGTATTACTTGTACGACTCACTATGTGTATATCCTGTACTGTGACTCCTATGTGTTCCTGATGTTGGCATACAGTTTATTACCCTTACCACATGACATCTTGTAAGCTTCAATATTCAGACGTTACACCGCCCTGCAGAGTTTGTCATTACATGATTAGACCTGATAATTAGAAACAAAACCCTAAATTACTTCTCAGACCCCAAAACCGAACTAAGCAAAGGCCCTGGTGAAATACAAATCCATTTGCCAGACCTAATTATAACATATGTAAACGAGGACCATGATGCTGCCCTGGTGTAGTATCTCCGGCTGTCTGCATTCTGTGCCTCCTGCTGTAAGAGTAGTCAGGGAGAACACTATCTAAAGGCAGGAGATCACAAATATCTGCAGTGCATTTCAGGGATAGAAGTGTTTTTCCGACTACTGTCCTTAAATTGGACAAGGCGGGTGGATGAGACTTGTCCCCAAAGGTAGTCTGCTTAGGGTGAACCAAGTGGAAGATAACACATAAATAGCACATAATATAACAAATAACCTCAACATAATAAACAGCTCTACTGCACTGTAGGATAAACCCATTTTTTCTAGAGTTCTCCTTTAAGGAAACGTTTAGGATGCAGCGCCCGAGGTAATCAACACCAATGTACCGAGGCCCCGGTGTCCACATCTCTGAAGCGGTGCAGACAGACGTTATATCGCCACAGATGAGGAATGACTGAGAAGCAGATTGATTTTTGCTCTCAGTTTCATAAACTTTCCATTTTTAAAAACTCTGTCCCAGAGTGTTGGCTCCAGAACAGATTGTTCATTTGTTTCCTTCACAGAATATCAATAACGTTGATTTCAGACTGACATCCAGTGAATTTTCCCATGGTGGGACAGAATAAGACTCCTCTCATGCTTCAACCAAGATAGTCTGTGTATTGCTTACCAGTAATTTTGTGTTCCCCCCGGCCCTTTCATCTCCAGTTATGGGATGGAAACTATGCAACTCTATATGTTCCACTCAGTGGAGATTTAGGGGCTGATGGTTATGGTTGTCCTAATCCTCCCCCCAAACTTCTCCTGTACAGGAAATGGCAGGGAACAGGGGCATGAGCCCCAGGGCCCCACCGTGATCAGGAGGACTAAAAAAAAGAACTAATTTCAGAAAAAATATAACTCTTGTTGGCTCATTTGTATAAAGACTATGTAAATGGTTGAGATTTCACATAAAAGAGGGAATTCAGAAAGGACATTCCATCCCCTACCTGAGGGGGGTAGTAGTTTAATGGGTAAAATCTGGTGACAGAGTCCCTTTAACTGTGGTGTGAGCAATATTGGGGACCGCAGTTATACAGATTTTGGTTGTCATCATTTTTTCAAAAGTGACAACACCCGAACCCAAGAATAAGAACAAAAGGTGTCTCCTTCAAGTGCCCCACTACAGGTATTTTCTCTTGGCCCCTAGTCCTCGGTTATATGTAATTTAGAATGGACTATGGGGATCTGAATGAATGACAGACTCTCTGATCACATTCCTGCAGACGTTCTGGCTGAATAGACGCTCAATAACTCTCTGGTCTTATCTTACATGGACTGCTGGCGACGGCGAGTTAGATTCACTACCTCAATCAATCGGCATTTGCAGAAGCGCAGTGCGTGATAGCGCCCATAATGAAGTGTCTCGCAGCCATGAGACCAGTAATCTGTGCGACGAAGAGTCCTGCCGCTCCACTGAGCTCCTCACACCAGATAGCCAGGAGGGAGGGAGACGCATCATCCGGAGGCTGCTTGTTAGCAGAAATCGCAAATCCATATGTGGAGTGACGTAGATCTGAAGAAGATACCCTACAATGATCAGAATTCAGCGTGTCCGTGGGCACAGGTAAAACCATGAACATCCTAGGACTTTGTTCATGATATAAAAAACATCCAAAAAGACATCCAAAAAAATCCACATCCACGTCTTATCTCCCTGAGGCTATTAGTTTTGTAGCTCACCGTTGCATTCTTATTCCCCCTCTCTATTACCGTATTTTTTCAGACTATAAGGCGACACCGGATTATAAGGCGCACATCAATAAATGCCTGCTAAACTCTAGGTTCATATATAAGGCGCACCGGTTATAAGGCGCACCTGATTATAAGGATGAAAACCAGCAGGGGCAGACCTGTGCACAGTTCAGGCAGCTGCTGTCTGTAAGTACGGTTCATATATAGGCTGGTGCCACGCGCACCGCTGTCTGCGTTCGAAAACGAAACGCAGACAAAGCCTCGCCTACCGGGGCGGCCTGCGATCGGGAACGAGCCGCCGGTATTTTGTGTTAATTTAATGCAAAACACTGCAGGTTGTGCCCGATCGCAGGCGTTTCCATAGAAACGGCGATGCCACCGGGTCGCGGCCCGCCCTGGTAGGCGCAGCTTGTCGTGTTTTCAAACGCAGACAAAGCGGTGCGTGTTGGACTGGCGTAAGGCGCACTGGACTTGATTTGAGAGAATCAAAGGATTTTTGTGCGCCTTATAGTCCGAAAATATGGTACATACATTAGTAGGAATAATCAACATAGAGATACAGATTGGATCACAATTGTTTTCCCAGAAATAGCGCCCCCCCCCCATTACAATAGGATGTGTCTGGTATTGCTGTTACAATCCCAGATGAGACTATACCAGATAAAGCCACATAAAAGGGCAGCAGGGGTGTAACTTGAGGGAGTGGAGGTTCCCAAGAGGCTTAGCCGGCCCATAATGTGTGATTTTCCCATACATTAAAGTTGGGGGGTCTGGCACAGACTTTGCAGTCTGCCCCATCGGCTTCAGTTACGGCACCAAAGGGCAGCGCTATAACTTATGCTTGACATGTGATAGGCCATGCCAATGCATTGTAATTCCAACAATAGCATTTCGAGGATCAGACATAATATCAAGTTCATCCTTCAAATGGTCTGTGTGCAGCTCTGTCCTATTCAAATGAATAAGCTGGACTGTAATACCAAAGGCGGCCACTACACAATGTACAGGGCTGGCTTGAAGGGAGTAAAGAGGCCACATTGCTGTCCCACAACTGAAATATATTACAGGCAGTCCCCGGTTAAATACAAGATAGGGTCTAGTAGGTTTGTTCTTAATTGAGTGTGTATGTAAGTCGGAACTGTATATTTTATCATTGTAATCTCAGCCAGAACTTTTTTGGTCTCTGTGACATTGTATTTTAAAAATGTTGGGTTGTCATAAGAATAATATAACACTACATTCATTACATACACCTGTGATATCTGTTACAGTGATTATTGCAGCCTAGGCTAAAGTACATAAATACCAATATCAGAGGTCCGTTGTAACTAGGGATGTATGTAAGTCAAGTGTTCTTAGTAGGGGACCGTCTGTATTCCTAAAAAAATCCCATCAATGTCATATCGGCCTATACTCTAAGTCTGTTATGGTGTCCGTGCTACCACTGCTCTACAATGGTTGGCCGACAGCAAAAACCCAGCTCCTATCCATAGGATAGTCTCTTGACTGGGGGGGGGCTGACAATGGGATGTCAATCAGTTTGGACTGCCCACCAGTACCAGGATCATTCAATGGGCCAATGTATTAACTCACTTGTGAGTACCAGGGACAACCCAATTTGGAGGCTACTAGGATCGGTTGCCCCCCGGCTCTAACATACTATGGGGTCCAGAGATACAGAGGCTACTCGTTTCCTTTCCTAAGGGCTGATAAGGATGAACCCTCAGAATAGTTTTATCTGGTGGCCCAAGTAACCTCAGTCTGACATTAGCCCCCGTGATCACAAAAACAGATCTCATGAGTCTGTTATTTGAATGGAGCATCAACAAGGATATAACAATTACCACTACTCAACCTCCTTCATCATTTCCCAATAGATTCAGTAGGGCACAGGACCCTGGTTCTTGTGATCGGTGGTGCTACCCCAACAATCTTAACAGTCTTTATGGCGGAAAAACTTGCATGAACTTTGGGTAGATGACTGCTTGGAATACTGTCTATGGAGTTTCATGAGTCCTGTTTCAGAACCCCCCCCCCCCCCTAAACTCTTGGGTCGGGAAGTTAGAGTTCTCCATCCTGGAAAACTTAATTGCATATTTCCCATAAAGTCTTGTAAAATTAACCATAGATCTGTCCAATGGGTTCAAATGACATATATAGGTATATCCATTTAGACAATAAGTCATGGTTTACCTAGTGGTTTCTGCAATGGAGCCAAAGCTGTTGATGAAGATGTTGCAGCTGAAGTTCATGAGGACCTGTTGTGAAAAGGAGAATTTACTTGGTGTAAAGCAGATAATGCAGACTGATACATCATTGTAAAGTTATCCTCTTTGACCAGCACTGGGTGTGACCTCTACTTGCTATGGACCAATTGTAGGACCTCACTTGTCCTCTACCCAAGCACCTCCTTAATCCATGCCCATGTGTTCAAGCTACAACAGAAGAGTTACCTTTAAAGTTTGGTCGAATTCTGGCGTCATAACCCGAGATCTTCCCATTAACTATCCAGGAAATCAGAGGGAGAATCAGTTTGGCAGAAGTGCGGGCGTGCCCACGCACAACTCTTGGAAGCTGCAAGGCTACGAAAGAAAGAAACAATAATGGTTACCTGGGACTGGTTGACCCACTATTGTCTAAGTTACTACATAAATGCTATGACAGTCATGAGAAGAACCTTGTGTCACCTGTAGGTGTTACAACAAAGCCTTGCCAGACCCCTTTTACAATACGGTATATCCTCAAGATTTCAGTAAAGACTTGACTCTGTGGGGCGAGATTACTTACCGGTCCATTCGCGATCCAGCGGTGCGTTCTCTGCGCTGGATTCGGGTCGGCCGGTGATTATTAAGGCAGTTCCTCCGACGTCCACCAGGTGGCGCTGCTGCGCTGAAGTTCCCCGGAGCGCACGGAATACACCGAGCAGGTGACGTGAAGGTAGTGCAAGCTCCGCGACACATTTTTTTTTAAAATGAGATTGAAAGCCCGGCTGGAAGAGTTGAGGATTGAGATGAGCTTCAGTCAATCAGTAGACTCTTTGGCACCACAGGACATCACTTTGTAATGTAACAGAAGGTGATGTCCCATGGTTTGAGGAGGACTCGTTTGGCTGAAGAAGGTCCTCTAACCGATGGCACTTCCAACTGAGCTGAAGAGGAGATTGCCCACAAGAGTACCAGAAGATCCCCAGGTGGCCCAGGCACTAACCAATACTGGACCTGGAGATATATCAAGAAAACCCTCATTTAGAGGCTAGTTAGGCGTTTCCTATGGGATGATGAAGAGTGGGCCCCAGAATAATTTTATCTGACGGGGCAAGGAACCCAATCTGATGCTGGACTGGACAGTGCCATACAGAGCAGGGTAAGTAGATTTTCTTTTTATGTTGTTGTTTTCGCCCCTGCCCGACTGCTGCCATATTTCCATGATTCAGATGCTGCCTCGGGACTCCCTATACCATCATTGTATACATGATATTTATACAAAGGAACTTCCACAGGGACATAGAATTTATTATAGGCCTTAAAGGGCTTCTTTTTCAACTCATTGATATTGATGTCCCATCCATAGTTATACCTATCCATAATTTACATTTTTGCATATTTATCATTTTACCCATTATGTAAGTATGCAGCTACATTAGTGAGTGAACTGCTAAACCTAAATATCCCCTGACACCTAAGCACTTAGAGGAGGGTCCTTTATTGTACAATGTATTCACTCACCAAGGTATAATCATGCACAGGAAATCCCTATGGTAGAATCAAAGAGGAATCTTTCATGCTTTCCCGGCGAGGCAAAGGGCAGTGTCACTGGGGTCACTATTACATCCATTCAGGGGGCCCACCGTTTAGCTAATGCAAGTATTACCCTACATCTATTTGCAAATTCAAAGGTTCTATGAGTAGTAGCATACTTCCTAGATCAGTGATGGCGAACCTTTTAGCGGCCGTGTGCCCAAAAAGACACCCTCTTATTTATCGTGGGGTGCCAACCAAAAATTAAAGCAGTAACTTACTGCTCCTGTTCTTCCACAATCATAATGGCCTCCTGAGGACAGCAACACAGTAGAAAGATGGAAAATTTGCATCATTTTAGCTTCTTTCCAGTGTCCCCTGTAGACCTGTAGGGGCCAGCAGGAGGTCCTCCAAAGATAAATCGGCCTGTCTATTCATTCTCCCTCTTCCTACAGTCCCAAGTAGCGAAGTAAGTATCAAAATATGACTGGAAGCAGCATCTTTTTAAGTTGCTTGGAACCGAGGAAGATTCTTTGAGTCCTGTCTGGTGTGCTGGGGTGATGGCCCGGGGCCCCAGAAAGGGCTTGAGTGCCACCTCTGCCACCCGTGCCATAGGTTCGCCACCACTGTCCTAGACCTTGACTGGACTCTATGGTCTTGGAGACCGTGCTACCCAACGACAGGCTTTGCCTTGAGCTTGTACCCTCTTATCTCTGTGAGCCAGTATACACAACCAAACAGCAGCAGGTTCAAGGATCAGGTGATAATTGTAGATTGGGGACCAGCAGCTGTATGCTAAATACCTGTATGCACCAATAATGTATGGGTTGGGGGCCCATCTCTATCTCCAGGCCCACCGGGAGAGTCATCAGTGAGCCCGTCTGTGTCTAATCCAGGGTTTTATTTATAGTTAGAGACTAGTCTAGGTGTAAGGCAACATGTTGGATAGAATAAAAGAGGAAGGATCATATGAAAAATCATATATAAAGTTATAAAATATAAATACCTTCAGTCACAAAACAATGCTAATATTTTATGCAGAGCATTTAAAACTGAATATTGTTTTTGACTTGGGGAAAAAGGGACTTGAAAAAATTTCCCTACTATCATCTGAGTCTTCTTATAGTCCTATGCATAGGGCTCCATAGGGCGAGGTAGAAATGAGGATTTCAGTACCGCAGCGTTTTACCTGTAGAGACAAGGTATCTGTTCAGCAAGAGCCAATTTAGGGTCTATTAGGTCTCCAGCCGATTTCCTTCAGCTATGTGAGCCAAAACAAGGAGTGGTTGAACGCACAGAACATGTGCATCCCTAGTGAAAAGCATACATGGAAAAGTTGTGTATTGTCCCGGGGACAGGTCATCACTAAGTTAGCTCCAGATAGTCTCCTGGTTGGCTGGAGAGGGTCTGGACAGCTCTTCATGTCACTTTGGTGTCCTTTCTCCGAGACTGGGTTCCCCTGATTTTACACCTTTTCAATTATCATTTGCTGCCCTTTCTTGCCAGAATATAGTTTAGCACCTGCAGTACAATTATTGAAGGGTTAAGGTGTGATGTTGATGGTATATTGCAACCTTGTTATTTTTTTCACAATCCCAGCTGGTGATTGGTTGGTGCCCTGGAAATCCCCAGAAGAGAAGGTTTAAACTTATTTCTGTCTGGATTTCTAGATCTTCTGTTTAGTCTTTCTGCTGTTTCCTTCAGAGGGTTGGTTGCCTCTGTGATAATCTGCATCTCTGTGTGCTAATGCTATGGAGACTTCCACCTGGGGGAGCAGCGGCCCAGTCAATCACCCACAGCCACCCACTTTTAACCCATTTTATCTGGTTAAAAGGGGTGTGGTAGCTGGTAGGGGTGGGGTTAAGTGAGGCCTGCCTAACTAAGAGAACCGGCTCACCTCGTCACAAACAAAGTGGCTCTTAGAGCTTTGCTCGTTCGGAACGACACATCACTACACTTGCTCCAAAGAGCCAAAAGCCAATCTGGCTCCTTCTAGCCATCCTCTGACGTCTGGACTCGAGTTGAGTGAGGGTACTTCCAAGTTCAATCAACCATTGTATGTACAATGCCTTGTATGTGCCTGCAGGAAGGACTGCACCGCTGCTGTCTTGAACGTGAATTACTGTTCAAGATTTCTGTCATCCAAGTGTGATCCCTGCCCTGACAATAAGATCAGGACCTCCCCTTCACCATCTTCCCAGGGATCCTTTATCACAACATACCAAGAGTGCCCCAGGGTTCCCTCTCTATACTGCGATCTCCCCCTCTTCTTGATCTCCCTGCTGGCTGATTGCGTGGATGAGGCTGTTTACCATGGTCCAAGAACCGTGCCATATTCTGCACTAGGTCTCACTACAAGCCACTCAGTCCCTGGGAATCCACTACCCCCCCCCCAACCCCCTCACATGCAATCAGGCCTTGGTGGGGTCGTGTTTTTTTTACATATGCTTTTTGTTTTTTTGTGTGTTTGTGTTGTCAATAACTGAAGGAAATAAGTGAAGACCTATGTGAACGGCTCTAATAAAAACAACTAAAGGTCATATGGACCACTGAAGGTCAAAGAAGGTCTGATTGTGACTAAGTGCACACCTGCATAAGAAGTTCCATCAGGATTCTGGATTCATGGTCAAAAATAAGTAACCATTCCATTCCCTGCCTGTAGCAATTCCTAGTCCACTCCCGTCCCCCTCCTAACTTACAGGAAATATTGCTCAGCCAAATCGACGGTGGATCACCACTGATTGGCTGAGTGTTCACTTTCCTGTTCCAGGAAGTATGGATTCAGGGAATTGCACTAAAAGCAGCATTTGTAGATTATTTTTTATACTTTTATATATTCTGACCTTATTTAAAAATGTAATTGCGGTACGACCCTTTTTTATGTGTTTTTTTATTACCTCTGCAAACTACGATGGACGGCAGATCATGAACATTCTTCTTATCCCTAACAAATAAGGGAATTACTCCTCCGCATTATTCCACAGTGAATCTATGAAGAAAGTATTATACCTTAATATGCAGGAAAATCTAATCTCAGGCCATCTAGCGGGATGCAGGTAATATATTTTTCTATTGTTCAACATTATACCATTACCACTGTGCACATATCATAAAAAATGTATATCGATCATGTCTGCACTGTCAGCCACTGGGACCCCCAAGATGAAATGCAATCTGTTTTCTGGTCTGCATGTTCTGCGTGCGCTGAATTCAGCTTCAAATGAAAAAAAAAATAATTTTAAAAATTTTATTTATAAACAGGATCGTCGAGGTAATGAAGGTATCATATTATAAGCTGTGACAGCGATGATAGAGCAGAAAAAGATAATATGGATAAATGTTATTTTTCATAGTGATATCATCCCTTAGACGTATACATATGGGTCTCATAGATTAAGGCAAGTTGAGGCCTCTTGCTTCAGGCCAGCACCACCTGCAAAAGGATGGGGATGTTTCTACTGGTGGATGTCAATAATTTGGACAAAATAAGACAATGGGGCACATTTACTTACAAAGTCACTGGAGTTCAATAAAAGGCATTGTCCCCTCTATAATGCTATGTGCCGCAATTACTAAGACGGCGCCAGAAATCATGAATCTGTGCTTCCCCGCATGGTACGACGAGTTTTACCATCTTTTTTCGTGGTGCAGCTGAACAAAGGGGTGCGACACCAATTTGAAAGTTAATTGGCGCTCGGTCTGAAACGGCTGGACCGTCCGAGGGCTGCCCCCCTATTTGTGTCCGTGGAGGCAGCGCAGCTACGCCACAAAAGGGTGGGTGACCAACTAATTCAGACACTTCTTAAACTACCGTGCAAGCCATTTAGCCATGAGAACATTGTGCGGTCCGACAAAAAAGTGCATCATGTGACCCTTAGAAATGAGCCCCAATGTGGCACATAACAGATGTGCCTGTGCTCCTTGTGAATGAGAAGCTAAGTTCCCAAGAAGAGAAGTGAAATTCTCCAAAGAGTTACAAAACACTGAGCACATACAAGTCTGGAAAGCTAATAGAGTTCCGTACACAATGCTGGTTACTTGTGGTGGGACTCACAACCTCAAGTCCCTCCAGAGTAAATATTAGGCAAGTGGTTTTCTCCTGCCCATATGACATTGGATGTGAAGAGACACTATTTTCATTGCTTATAATTACTTGAGCTGCCCCCCCCCCATCTGCCACCGGTGGTTGCCGCCTGAGGCAAGAGGCCCCTCCTCGATCACGGGATGGGCACCCTACTATATTCTCACAGACACCCAAAAACGCCTCATAATATCTCACCATATCTCTAAAGACAGTAACATGTAGCAGAGTGTGATCAAGCTCTGCTGTCTCTATGATAGTGTCATATGACACTATGGAGGATCTGGGTTGTGACACACCGGTCGGGATATTACATTCCGCACATTAGGGATGCGCTGGCCATAAATGATCCTGCTGTAGGGGAACGATAACAGCAGGGAAGCACTACTAGCAGATGTTCCAACCACCCCAGGCTTGCCTGAATCTTCTGACCTATCTCTTAGACATAGTATTTTATGTCAAAAAAACCATCTTTTGTATGTTACACTTATCATTATATAGTATCCATCACATTCTATTAAATATATATATAGATTATGGATTGTCGTATAAGCAGATGTCTTAAAGGGGTTGTTTGATTAGAAAAAAACATGTGAGGATACCCTGTTATTAAAGTAGAAGTATATTGAGAGGACCATACATTCATGTCTCTTTATATAACCAGATTGGGGTCCCGAAAACATTGCAAGAACAGTACCATGGCTCTCCACAGGGGAAAAAAACAAAGTCTATCACCGGCCATGCTGATGATGACAGAGGCTCCGGTCCCTCAATATAATAAAGGAGATGCCAGAGCATTACATTAGAGGGGAGGATAATTTACACCAGAGAATGTGCTGCAACTAGCTGCCATGTGGTGCTGTACTGAGGGCATCACTAGATTGATAGAAGAGCATAGAGAAATAGATATATGTAAATCAGATTGTAATGATCAATGCAACAGGTAGCTAAGCATGCAAGAAAAAATAGATTCTTGTATATCCTGCACTTTTATTATGCTCTAATATTATTGTGGCCCCATCACATTTCCTTTATTCACTCTAGACGGTGACCATCTAAGGGTCATGACTCTGCAAGGAATATTACCATGCAGGTTCTCTATAGGGGGATCCCCAAAATTCCTGTCACAATTACTGCCATGATGAAACAGGTTCCCTTATTCTATACTCAAAGAGGAGATGTCAAAGCAGATTGTATATACTAATCTTAATGTATTAGGAGAATATAGAAGGTTGATGATAATGCAGTCCTCCAGCAGGCAGAGAAGGTCTGTTTTCTCGCTGCCCATGTGATGATGTCCTTAGTCACATGGGATTGATAGCAGAGGATAGATATAAATATAATCTATGAATCAGGTAGGTCAATGCAACTTCCTGATGAAATACCACATATCTTCTAATTTTAGAGGGTGTAATCAATACAGTCCTCCAATCAGGCAGAGAAAATTCTTCTCTGATTCCAATGTGATGCTGTTCTGGGCCATTATGGGAATAATAGCAGACCCAGGATAATTCAATATGTAAATCAAGGACATTGTGAGGGAAACTTCCCTGATTGTATGTATCACTTATCTTCTAAAGTTATTAGGAGAATAAGATAACTGTGTCTTCCAAGCAGAAAAGGCATCATGGGATGATAGCACAGAAAGAGAAAGAAAAAATATGTTGATCAAGGAAAGATTTGGGCAACTTCCCTGATTGTATTCTTCTATCTCTAATTTTATTAGGTGATTAATAAGTTGTGGATGATAATACAGTCCCAAGAAGAGTAACGATGTTTACAGTCTATAGTTGCTCATGTGGTGCTGTCCTTAGGCGTCATGGGATTCATAGCAACTAGAGTGAGCGAGCACTAAAATGCTGGGTACTCGTTATTCGAGACGAACTTTTCACGATGCTCGAGTGCTCGTCTCGAATAACGAACCCCATTGAAGGCATGGGAGACTCGAGCATTTTCAAGGGGACCCAAGAGCTACTGCACAGGGAAGCTAGGCCAAAACACCTGGGGAACCCTCAGAAAACAGGAGGAAACACCACGGAAATGTGACAGGAAACAGCAGGGGCAGCAGCATGGATGCTCTCGAGGCTGCTTAATAGCACCATTATGCCAAAATTATGGGCAACAGCATGGCATGACAGAGTGACAGAATAGAAGCTAGATGCCTCTAAAAAATCCAATAATTGACCCTGACACTATAGGGGACGGCATGCAGAGGCAGCGGCCAGCAGCGGCAGGCTAAGAGTGGCATGGCGACATACCCTAAATGGGACTTCAGGCTTCAAACCAATGGTGGCAGAGAGGAACCAAAGGAGGTGAGCAAGAAGCGCTCAAAGAATATCGGTACATGATAAAAGTTTGGCAGTTATCTATTTGTGGATTACACAGCAGGGTGGGCGACAAGTTAACATGGAAGACATGAAAACAACCAAAATTCGCCTGCTGACACAGCTGTTTGATAAGGGGACCATGTATGGATAGGCAGTGAACTAGTAGTAGATTAAAGGTGCTGCAGGTTAATTTTTAAAAAATATGTTAGTTGGATCTTGGCATGGGCTGGCGCTCCGCTGCCAGTCGGGAGCTTCACCAATCCACCCTGTCTCTAGGCTAATCCCCAACAGCACTTCTAAGAACCTTTTGTAAAGATCAGGTAGTAGCGTTCTTATAAGGGGGATATGGCGGGTGAGGGAATGTAAAACGAGGCGCAAGAAGCGCTGAAAAAATATCGGTAATGATAAAAGTTGCAGATATTTTGTGGATTACACAGCAGGGGTGGCGACAAAGTTTAACAAGTTTGATGTGGAATGCCCTGAATAGCTCTGGGCGGTGTGCCTTTATCGCCTACTCAGCAGGTTGAGCACCGCCTGCTGTAGTTAGCGACGGCACTGCTGCTGTGCTAGAGCTACGGACTGGATGGCGCCATGCCCACGGATGGTAATTCGGAGGAGGAGGAGGTGGAGGGAGGGTTGGGACGGAGGTTTTAGTAGGCCTTTGAGACCTGGACCGAGGTAGGTAGGACCCGGCAATTCTCTGCGTCGGCAGTTAGACCAGCCCCAGGGTCAGACTCGTCCGCAGCCTGCACCAAGTTAAGTGTAGTAGCGTTTATAAGTTTGGGATATGGCGGGTGAGGGGAATGTAAACAGATGCGCAAGAAGAGATGATGCATGGAGCTGGCGCTCCGCTGCCAGGCGTGCTTGCGCCAATCCAAGCCCTGTCTAGGCTAATCCCCCAAACAGCACTTCTAAGAACCTTTTGTATAAGATCAAGTGTAGTAGCGTTCTTATAAGTTTAGGATATGCCGGTGGTGAGGGGAATGAAACAGTAGCGCAAGAAGCGCTGAGAAATAATTTGGTAAGATAAAAGTTTATTAGTGATATTTGTGGATAACAAGCAGGGGGTGGCGACAAAGTTACACTTTGAGGTGGAATCCATGAAAAACCCAAATTTTCTGCCTGACACACCTCGTTTGATAAGAGGGACATGTAGGAGGAGGATATGGACGACTTTTTGGAGGGGGTAGCAATGGAGGACAACGTGTGAGGCTGCTATGGAAGACATTTAATTTGGATAGTGCCTGTATGTGGCAGTCCCAAAAATTTTCAAACCAGAGAGCAGTGGAGGTGGCCCTCCAGTAAAATGGAATAGATTGAGTCTGTATGTGGCAGTCCCAAAAAATTTTTCAAACCCAAGGAGAAAGGTAGGTGGCCCTCAGAAAAATGAATAGATTGAGTGCCTGTATGTGGCACTCCCAAAATGTGTTTAAAAAAGAGGACCGGGAGGTGGCCCTCCAGAAACAATGAATAGTTGAGTGCTGTATGGTGGCACCCCAAAATTGGTTAAACAGAGGTACCGGGTAGGTGGCCCTCCAGAAAAAATTAACATTAAAGTACTATAGCTAGGCCGTGGGCCCTGTCAAAAAATAGCATTTTCTTGTTTATGTACAAAGAGGAGGGAAGGAGGAAATAGGAGGAGGAGGAGGAGTGGATCATATCAGGTTGAGCTTCCGTCACCTGGGGAGATGGAAAGTAAGAAATCCATGCTTTTTGTCACTTAAAACGTCAGCCTGACAGCGGTCAGTCGACAGGCGTGTACGCTTATCGGTAGATGCACCAGCTGCACTGAAAACCGCCGCGTTCGACAAGACGCTAGGGTAGGGCAGGACAGACCCTCCAAGGCGTACGCGCCAGTTCGGCACACTGTCCCAGCTTTGAACCCAGTGTTGTAGGAGCTTGGATCTTAGGACGATGGGAGGTCAGCTACGTATCCCTCACATACTTTCTGTAAAGATCCAGCCCCTGCCGCGGTGGGAGGTGCCAGGTCTGCGGGGACAAAAGTGGCAAAGCCGTAAAGAGCCCTGCCAGGCGGACAAGCTGCATGCCTCGTATCTCCCCCGCTACTGTCCGCAACTACGCACTCTGCGCAGAGCTTAAGAGGAAGACGTCGCGTGGCACAGGGACTGCTGTGTTATTCATGATTCTCACACTCTCATCGCAGGGTGAGCGTGGAAAGATTTTGACCGTGGCGTCCAGGAGAGTGAACACCCAGTACGCGGCTGAATAAATCTTGAAGCTAGGGTCAGGGATAGGACGTAGCAGCTGTGACATCACTGTGTGTATTATCCCTGTACTGTGACACCACTGTGTGTATTATCCCTGTACTGTGATATCACTGTGTGTATGATCCCTGTACTGTGACATCACTGTGTGTATTATCTCTGTACTGTGACATCACTGTGTGTATTATCTGTGTACTGTGACATCACTGTGTGTATTATCCCTGTACTGTGACATCACTGTGGTATATCCCGTAATGTGTAATCACTTGGGTAGTATCTCTGTACTGTGACATCATGTGTGTATTACTCCTGTACGTGACATCACTGTGGTATTATCTGTACTGTGACATCATGTGTGTATTATCCTGTACTGTGACATCACTGGTGTATTATCCTGTGTACTGTGAATCACTGTGGTGTATTATCCCTGTACTGTGACTCACGTGTGTGTATTATCCCTGTACTGTGACACCTGTGTGTATTATCCCTGTACGTGATATCACTGTGTGTATGTATCCCTGTACTGTGAACATCACTGGGTTGTATTATCTCTGTACTGTGACATCACTGTGTGATTATCGTGTACTGTGACATCACTGTGTGTATTATCCGTGTACTGTGACATCACTATGTGTATATTTTTCCCTGTACTGTAACAACACTGTGTAAAAATTCAAGAACTGTGACATCACTGTGTCATTGTATATACTGTGACATCACTGCGTTGTAATTATCCTGTACTGTGACATCACTGTGTGTATTTACCCTTACTGTGACATATTCTGTTATTTTTGTCTATGACATCAGTGCTTGTAGTATACCGTACTGGACATCACTGTGTAGTATCCTGTACTGTGACATCACGGGTTGTCAATCACACGTGTGTATTACTCTGTAATGTGACATATGTGTGATTATCCCTGTACTGTGACAATCACTGTGTGTTATTACCCTTACTGTGACATCATGTGTGTATATCTCTGTACTGTAACTACACTGTGAGTTTTCCCGTACTGTGACATCACTGTGTGTATTACCCTTTACTGTGACATCACTGTATTGTATGTATATTGTACTGTGACATCATTGTGTATAGTATCTCTGTACTGTGACATCACTGTGTGTTATGATCCCTGTACTGTGACACCACTGTGAGTATTATCCTCGTACTGTGAACACATGTGTATTACCTTTTACTGTGACATTACTGTGTGTTTTATGTTCCTGTACTGAGACATCACTGTGTGTATTTCCTGTACGTGACATCACTGTGTGTATATAGATGCACTGTGACATACTGTGTGTATTATCCTTGTAGTGTGACATCACTGTGTGTATTATCCCTGTACTGTGACATCAGTGTGTATTATCTCTGTATGACATCACTGTGTGTATGTATACCTGTACTGTGACATCATGTGTATTACTTCTCTTGTACTGTGACATACTGTGTGTAGTATAACTGTACTATGCTTCACTCATAGTATCACTGACTGTGAATCACTAAATATTATACCTGTACTGGACATCACTGTGTGTATATCCCTGTTATGTGACACCACTGTGAGTTATCTGTGTACTGTGACATCACTGTTGGTATATCTGCGAATGTGACATCACTGTGTGTATTATCTCTTACTGTGACATCACTGTGTGTATTATAACTCTACGTGACATCACTATGTGTATACTTTTTACTGTGACATTATGTGTGATTATGTGTGTACTGAGCATCACGGTGTGTATTTCCCTGTCTGTGACATCACTGTGTGTATTATAGATGCACGTGACATCACTGTGTGTATTATTCACTTACTGTGACATCACTGTGTGTATTATCTCTGTACTGCATCATCATGTGTGTATTATCCTGTATGTGACATCACTGTGTGTATATCTGTGTACTGTGACATACTGGTGTATTATCTGCGTACTGTGACATCACTGTGTGTATTATCTCTGTACTGTGACATCATTTGTGTATATCCCTGTACTGTGACTCACTGTGTGTATTATCCCTGTACTGTGACATCACTGTGGTATTATCTCTGTACTATGACATCACTGTGTGTATTATCTCTGTACTGTGACAATCACTGTGTGTATTATCCCTGTACTGTGACATCACTGTGTGTATTATCCTGTACTGTGACTCACGTGTGTGTGATTATCTCTGTACTGTGACATCATGTGCGTATTATCCCTGTACTTTGACATCACGTGTGTATTATCCCTGTACTGTGACATCATGTGTGATTATCCCTGTCTGTGACCATCACTGTGGTATTATCTGTGTACTGTGACATCAATGTGTGTATTATCCTTGTACTGTGACATCACTGTGTGTATTATCCCTGTACTGTGACATCATGTGTGTATATCCCTGTACTGTGACATCACTGTGCGTATTATCTGTACTGTGACATCACTGTGTGTATATCTCTGTACTGGCATCACTGTGTGTATATCTGGTACTGTGACCATCACAATGTGTATTATCCTTGTAATGTGACTCACTGTGTGTATTATCCACTGTATATGTGACATCATGTGGATTATCCCTGTACTGTGACATCACAATGTGTATTTCCTGTACTGTGACATCACTGTGTGTATTACCTGTACTGTGACATCACTGTGTGTATTATCCCTGTACTCTGAAATCACTGTGTGTATTATCCCTGTACTGTGACATCACAATGTGTATTATCCTTTAATGTGACATCACTATGTGTATTATCCCTGTACTGTGACATCACTATGTGTAGTATCCTCTGATGTTGGCATACCCGGTATATGACCCTTACACTATGACATCTTTGTAAGCTTCAATATTCAGACGTCACCAGCCTGCAGAGTTTGTCATTACATGGACTTAGACCTGATAATTAGAACAAAACCCTAAATTACTTCTCAGACCCCAAAACCGAACTAAGCAAAGGCCCTGGTGAAATACAAATCCATTTGAGACCTAATTATAACATATGTAAACGAGGACCATGATGCTGCCGGTGTAGTTCTCGGCTGTCTGCACTTCTGTGCCTCCTGCTTGTAAGAGTAGTCAGGGGAACAATCTAAAGGCAGGGATACACAAATATCTGCAGTGCATTTCAGGGATAGAAGTGTTTTTCCGACTACTGTCCTTAATTGGACAAGCCGGTGTGAGACCTTGTCCCAAAGGTAGTCTGCTAGGTGAACCAATGTGGAAGATAACACATAAATAGCACATATATACAAATAACCTCAACATAATAACAGCCTCTAGCGCACTGTAGGATAAACCCATTTTTTTTAGAGTTCTCCTTTAAGGAAACGTTTAGGATGCAGCGCCCGAGGTAATCAACACCAAATGTACCGAGGGCCCCGGTGTCCACATCTCTGAACGGCAGAAGTTTATATCGGCCACAGATGAGGAATGACTCAGAAAGCAGATTGATTTTGGCCTCAGTTTCATAAACTTTCCATTTTTTAAATAACTCTTGTCCCGAGTGTTGGCTCCAGAACAGTTGTTCATTTTGTTCCTTTCACAGATATCAATAACTGATTTCCGACTGACATCCAGTGAATTTTCCCATGTGGGACGAATAAGACTCCTCATGCTTCAACCAGGATAGTCTGTGTATTGCTTACCAGTATTTCTTGTGTTCCCCCCGGTCCCTTCATCTCCAGTTATGGGATGGAAAATATGCAACTCTATATGTTCTACTCAGTGGAGATTTAAGGGGCTGATGGTTATGGTTGTCCTAATCCTCCCCCCCAACTTCTCCTGTCAGGATAATGGCAGGGAACCGGGGCATGAGCCCCAGGGCCCCACCGTGATCAGGAGGACTAAAAAAAAAGGATAATTTCAGACAAAATATAACTCTTTGTCTGCTCATTTGTATAAAGACTATGTAAATGGTTGAGATTTCACATAAAAGAGGGAATCAGAAAGGACATTCCATCCCCTACCTGAGGGGGGTAGTAGTTTAAGGGTAAAATTGGTGACAGAGTCCCTTTAACTGTGGTGTGAGCAATATTGGGACCGCAGTTATAACAGATTTTGTTTGTCATCATTTTTTCAAAAGTGACAACACCCGAACCCAAGAATAAGACAAAAGGTGTCTCCTTCAAGTGCCCCACTACAGGTATTTTCTTGGCCCTATGTCCTGGTTATATGTAATTTAGAATGGACTATGGGGATCTGAATGAATGACAGACTCTCTGATCACATTCCTGCAGTACGTTCTGGCTGAATAGACGCTCAATAAACTCTCTGGTCTTATCTTACATGGGACTGCTGGTCGACGGCGAGTTAGATTCACTATCAATCAATCGGCATTTGCAGAGCGCAGTGCGTGATAGCGCCCATAATGAAGTGTCTCCGCAGCCATGAGACCAGTAATCTGTGCGACGAAGAGTCCTGCCGCTCCACGAGCTCCTCACCCCAGATAGCCAGGAGGGAGGAGAGACGCATCATCCAGGAGGCTGCTATGTTAGCAGAAAATCTGCAATACCATATGTGGAGTGACGTAGATCTGAAGAAGATACCCTACAATGATCAGAATTCAGCGTGTCCGCTGGCACAGGTAAACCATGAACTCCTAGGACTTTGTTCATAGACTTCATAAAAACATCCAAAAAGACATCCAAAAAAATCCACATCCACGTCTTTATCTCCCTGAGGCTATTAGTTTTGTAGCTCACCGTGCATTTTATTTCCCCCTCTCTATTACCGTATTTTTTCAGACTATAAGGCGCAACCGGATATAAGGGCACCATCAATAAATGCCTGCTAAACCTCTAGGTTCATATATAAGGCGCACGGATTATAAGGCGCACCTGATTATAAGGATGAATAACCCGAGGGGCAGACTGTGCACAGTTCAGGCAGCTGCTGTCTGTAAGTACGGTTCATATATAAGGCTGGTGCCACGCGCACGCTTTGTCTGCGTTCGAAACGCAAACGCAGACAAAGCCTCGCCTACCGGGGCGGCCTGCGATCGGGGAAGAGCCGCCGGTATTGTGTTATTTAATGCAAAACACTGCAGGTTGTGCCCGATCGCAGGCGTTTCCATAGAACGCCGATGCCACCGGGTCGCGGCCCGCCCTGGTAGGCGCAGTTTGTCTGTGTTTTCAAACGCAGACAAAGCGGTGCGGTGTGGCACTGGCGTAAGGCGCACTGGACTTGATTTGAGAGAATCAAAGGATTTTTGTGCCTTATAGTCCGAAAAAAATGGTACATACATTAGTAGGAATAATTCAACATAGTAGATACAGATTGTATCACAATTTGTTTCCCCAGAAATAGCGCCCCCCCCCCATTACAATAGGATGTGTCTGGTATTGCTGTTACAATCCCAGATGGGACTATACCAGATAAAGCCCCATAAAAGGGCAGCAGGGGTGTAACTTGAGGGAGTGCAGAGGTTCCCAAGAGGCTTAGCCGGCCCATAATGTGTGATTTTCCCATACATTAAAGTTGGGGGGTCTGGCACAGACTTTGCAGTTGCCCCATCGGCTTCAGTTACGGCACCAAAGGGCAGCGCTATAACTTATGCTTATGACATGTGATAGGCCATGCCAATGCATTGTAATTCAACAATTAGCATTTCGAGGCATCAGACATAAGATATCAAGTTCATCCTTCACAAGGTTGTGTGCAGCTCTGTCATTCAATGAAATAAGCTGGACTGTAATACCAAAGGCGGCCACTACACAATGTACCAGGCTGTGCTTGATAGGGAGTTAAAGAGGCCAACTTGCTTGTCCCACAACTGAAATATATTACAGCACGTCCCGGGTTACATACAAGATAGGGGCTTAGTAGGTTTGTTCTTAAGTTGAGTTGTATGAAGTCGGAACTGTTATTTTATCATTGTAATCTCAGCCAGAACTTTTTTGGTCTTGTGCAATTGTATTTTAAAAATGTGGGTTGTCAAAGAATAAATATTAACACTAAAGCTTCATTACATACACCTGTGATATCTGTTACAGTGATTATTGCAGCTAGGCTAAAGTAAATAAATCCAATATACAGAGGTCCGTTGTAACTAGGGATGTATGTAAGTCAAGTGTTCTTAAGTAGGGGACCGTCTGTATTCCTAAAAATCCCATCAATGTCATCTCGCCTATAACGATAAGTCTGTCTATGGGTGTCCGTGCTACCACTGCTCAATGGTTGGCCGACAGCAAAAAACCAGCTCCATCCATAGGATAGTCTCTTGACTGGGGGGGGGGACAATGGAATGTCAATCAGTGTTGGGACTGGCCCACCAGTACCAGGATCATTCAATGGGCAATGTATTAACTCACTTGTGAGTACCAGGGACAACCCAATTTGGAGGCTACTAGGATCGGTTGCCCCGGCTCTAACCTACTATGGGCTCCGAGATACAGAGGCTACTCGTTTCTCTTTCCTAAGGCTGATAAGGATGAACCCTCAGAATAGTTTTATCTGGTGGCCCCAAGTAACCTCAGTCTGACATTAGCCCCGTGATCACAAAAACAGATCTCATGAGTCTGTTATTTGAATGGAGCATCAATCAATGGATATAACAATTACCACTACTCAACCTCCTTCATCATTTCCCAAATAGATTCAGTAGGGCACAGGACCCCTTGTTCTTGTGACGGTGGTGCTACCCCCAACCATCTTAACAGTCCTCTTAGGCCGGAAAAACTTGCATGAACTTTGGGTGAATGACTGCTTGGAATACTGTCTATGGAGTTTCATGAGTCCTGGTTTCAGAACCCCCCCCCCTAAACTCTTGGGTCGGAAGTTAGAGTTCTCCATCCTGGAAACTTAATTGCATATTTCCCCATAAAGTCTTGTAAACATTAACATTAGATCTGTCCAATGGGTTCACATGACATATATAGGTATCATCCATTTATAGACAATAAGTCATGGTTTACCATAGTGGTTTTCTGCAATGGAGCCAAAGCTGTTGATGAAGTTTGCAGCTGACGTTCACGGAGGACCTGTTGTGGAAAAAGGAGAATTTACTTGGTGTAAAAGCGAAATGCAGACTGATACATCATTGTAAAGTTATCCTTTATTGACCAGACGGGTGTGGGACCTCTACTGTATGGATCACAATTGTAGGACCTCACTTGTCCTCTCCCAAGCACCCTCCTTAATCCATGCCCATAGTTGATCAAGCTACAACAGAGAGTTACCTTTAAAGTTTGGTCGAATTCTGGCGTCAAAACCCGAGATCTTCCCATTACTATCCAGGAAATCAGAGGGGACATCAGTTTGGCAGAAGTGCGGGCAGATGCACCAACCTTTGGGAAGCTGCAAGGCTACGAAAGAAAGAAACAATAATGGTTACCTGGGACTGGTTGACCCACTATTGTCTAAGTCTACCTAATAAATGCTATGACAGTCATGAAGAAGAACCTTGTGTCACCTGCTAGGTGTTACAACAAAGCATTGCCAGACCCCTTTTACAATACGGTATATCCTCAAGTTTCCGTAAAGACTTGACTCTGTGGGGCAGATTACTTACCGTCCATCGCGATCCAGCGGTGCGTTCTCTGCGCTGGATGGGTCGGCCGGATTTATTAAGGCAGTTCCTCCGACGTCCACCAGGTGGCGCTGCTGCGCTGAAGTTCCCCGGATGCGCACTGGAATACACCGAGCAGGCTGAGTGAAGGTAAGTGCAGCTCGCGACACATTTTTTTAAAATGAGGATTGAAAGCCGGCTGGAAGAGTTGAGGATTGAGATGAGCTTCAGTCAATCAGTAGACTCTTTGGACACAGGACATCACTTGTAATGTAACAGAAGGTGATGTCCCATGGTTGGGAGGACTCTGTTTGGCTGAAGAAGGGCCTCTAACGTGGCACTTCCAACTGAGCTGAGATGAGAATGGAAGATTGCCCACAAGAGTACCAGAAGATCCCCAGGTGGGCCCAGGCACTAACTAATACTGGACCTGGAGATAATCAGCACCTCATTTAGAGGCTAGTTAGGCTGTTTCCTATGGGATGATGAAGAGTGGGCCCCAGAATAATTTTATCTGACGGGGCAAAGGAACCCAATCTGATGCTGGACTGGACAGTGCCATGACAAGAGCAGGGTAAGTAGATTTTCTTTTATGTTTTTGTTGTTTTGCGCCCTGCCCGACTGCTGCCATATTTCCATGATTCAGATGCTGCCTCGGGACTCCCTATACCATCCATTGTATACATGTATATTATAACAAAGGAACTTCACCGGGACATGGAAGAATTATTTATAGGCCTTAAAGGGCTTCTTTTTCAACTCATTGATATTGATGCCCATCCATAGTTTATTACCACCATAATTTAATTTTTGCATTATTATCATTTACCCATTATGTTAGTATGCAGCTCATTAGTGAGTGAACTGCTAAAACTAAATATTCCCCTGACACATAAGCACTTAGAGGTAGGGTCCTTTATTGTACAATGTATTCACTCAACCAAGGTTATAATCCGTCACAGGAAATCCCTATGGTAGATCAAGAGGAATCTTTCATGCTTTCCCCGGAGGGCAAAGGGCCGTGTCACTGGGGTCAATATTACATCCATTCAGGGGGCCCACCGTTGTTAGACATGCAAGTATTACCCTACATCTATTTGCAAATTTCTCAAGGTTCTATGAGTAGTAGCATACTTCCTAGATCAGTGATGGCGAACCTTTTAGCGGCCGTGTGCCCCAAAAGACAACCTCTCGTATTTATCGTGGGGTGCCCCAACCAAATTAAAGCAGAACTACTGCTCCTGTTCTTCAACAATCATAATGGCCTCCTGAGGCAGCAACACAGTAGAAAGATGGAAAATTTGCATCATTTTAGCTTCTTTCCAGTGTCCCTCTGTAGACCTGTAGGGGCCAGCAGGAGGTCCTCCAAAGATAATCGGCCCTGTCTATCATTATCCCTCTCCTACAGTCCAAGTAGCGAAGTAGTATAAATATGACTGGAAGCAGCATCTTTTTAAGTTGCTTGGAACCGAGGAAGATTCTTTGAGTCCTGTTGGTGTGCTGGGGTGATGGCCCGGGTGCCCCGAAAGGGCTCTGAGTGCCCACTCTGCCACCCGTGCATAGGTTCGCACCACTGTCCTAGACCTTGACATGGACTCTTATGGTCTTGGAAGCCCCGTGAACTACCCAACGGACAGGTTTGCCTGAGCTTGTACCCTCTTATCTCTGTGAGCCAGTAATACACAACCAAACAGCAGCAGGTTCAAGGATCAGCGTGATAATTGTAGATTGGGACCAGCAGCTGTATGCTAATACCTGTAGCACCAATAAGTGTATGGGCTTGGGGGCCATCATCTATCTCCAGGCCCACGGGAGAGTCATCAGTGAGCCCGTCTGTGTCTAATCCAGGGTTTATTTATAGTAGAGACTAGTCTAGGTGTAAGGCAACATGTTGGATAGATATAAAAGAGGAAGGATCATATGAAAAATACATTATATAAAGTATAAAATATAAATACCCTCCTCCAGTCACAAACAATGCTAATATTTTAGCAGAGCATTAAAACTGAATATTTGTTTCTTTGACTTGGGGAGAAAGGGACTTGACACAAATTTCCCCCTATATCCTTCTTTATAGTCCTAATGTACTGTGACATCACTGTGTGTATTATCCCTGTACTGTGACATCACTATGTGTATTATCCCTGTACTGTAACAACACTGTGTAAAAATTCCAAGAATTGTGACATCACTGTTTGTATTGTCTCTATACTGTGACATCACTGCGTGTAATATTCCTGTACTGTGACATCACTGTGTATATTTACCCTATACTATGACATCATTTTCTGTATTATTTTTGTTCTATGACATCACTGCATGTAGTATACCCTGTACTGTGACATCACTGTGTGTATTATCCCTGTACTGTGACAT
>CM033644.1:208316297-208335555 GCA_019512145.1 Engystomops pustulosus
TCTCACTTTGTGTATCATTCCCTGTACTGTGCCATCACTGGGTATTATCTTACTGTGCATCACTGTTGTATTATCCCTGTACTGTGACATCACTGTGTGTATTATCCCTGTACTGTGACACCACTGTGGTGTATTATCCCTGTGACTGTGACATCCTGTGTGTTATCCGACTGTGATCACTGTGTGTATTTATCTCTGTACGTGTCCACTCCTGTGTGTATTATCCTTACGGTATACATCACTGTTTGTATTATATCCCTGTAGCTGGTGTACTCACTCTGTGGTATTATCCCTGTAACTGTAACAACAGTGTTAAAAATTCCACAAATTGTGACATCACTGTTTGTATTTCTCTACTGGTGACATCACGGCGTTTATATTCCTGTACTCTTTGTACATCACTGTGTATATTTGAACCCTATACTATGACACATTTCTGTATTATTTTTGTATCTATGACTCACTGCTGTGTATATACCTTACTGACATCACTTGTGGATTATCCCTGTACTGTGACATCACTGTGTGTCAGACACACGTGTGATTATCTCGTACTGTGACATTACTGGTTTATTATCCCTGTACTGTGACTCACTGTGTGTATTATCCCTTACTGTACATCACTGTGTGTATTATCTCTGTACTGTAACTTCACTGTGAGTATTATCCCCGTACTGTGACTCACATGTGTGTATTACCCCTTTACTGTGACATCACTGTATTTATATCTCTGTACTGTACATCATTGTGTATATATCTGGTACTGTACATCACTGTGTGTATTATCCCTGTACTGTGACACCACTGGTGATATTATCCTCTACTGTGACATACTATAATGTGTTTACCTACCTGTTCACTCTGTTACATACTGTGTTTGTTTATTCTGTACTAGACATCACTGTGTGTATTCCCTGTACTGGACATCACTGTGTGTATATATATGCCACTGTGGCCATTACTGTGTGTATTATCCTGTAGTGTGTCATCGCTGTGTGTATATCCCTTGTACTGTGACATCACTGGTGTGTAATTCTCTTCTGTACTCTGATCATCACTTGTGTATTATCCCTGTACTGTGACATCAGTGTTATACTATCTCTGTACTGTGACATATGTTGTCACTGTATATGGCTATCCCCTACCTGTATGTATCACTGTACTGTGACATCACTACTGTATTATCCCTGTACTGTGACATCACTGTGTTATATTCGCCTGTATGTGACACCACTGGTGAGTATTATCTGGTACTGTGACATCACTTGGTGTATATATCTCGTACTGTGACATACTGTGTGTATTTATCTCTATACTGTGACATCACTGTGTGTATTATCCCTCTACTGTGACATCACTTTGTATTACCTTTTTACTGTGACATTACTGTTGTGTATTATGTGTGTACTGAGACATCACTGGTGTATTATCCCTGTCTGTGACATCATTGTGTGTATTATAGATGCACTGTGACATCACTATGTGTGTATTACTTACTGTGTGACATCACTGTGTGTATTATCTCGTGGACTATGATCTCATGCTGTGTATTATCCCTGTACTGTGACATCACTGTGTGTATTATCGTGTACTGTGACATCACTGAGTGTATTATCCTGCGTACTGTTACATCACTGTGTGTATTATCTCTGTACTGTGACATCATTGTTGTTTATTTAATCCATGTACGTGACATCACTGTGTGTATTATCCTGTACTGACATCACTGTGTGTATTATCATCTGTACTATGACATCACTGTGTTGATTATCTCTCTGTACTGTGACAACACTGTGTGTATTATCCCTGTACTGTGAATCACTGTGTGTATTATCCTGTACTGTGACCTCACTGTGTGTGTATTATCTCTGTACTGTGACATCACTGTGCGTATTATCCCTGTACTTGACTCACTGTGTGTATTATCCCTGTACTGTGACATCACTGTGTGTGTTTCCCTGTACTGTGACATCATGTGTGTATTATCTGTACTGTGACATCACTGTGTGTATTACCTGTACTGTGACATCACTGTGTTATTATCCCTGTACTGTGACTACTGTGTGTTAATCTGTACTGTGACATCACTGGGCGTATTATCTGGTACTGTGACATCACTGTGTGATATTATCCTGTACTGTGACTCACTGTGTGTATTATCGGGCGTACTGTGACGTACATCAGTGTGTAGTATCTTGTACTCATACTGTGTGTATTATCCGTACTGTGACATCCTTGTGTTTTCCCTTACTGTGCATCACATGTGTATTAATCCTGTACTGTGACTCACTGTGTGTATTATCCCTGTATGTGACATCAACTGGGGTATTATCCCTGTACTGCTTGACATCACATGTGTATTATCCCTGTACTGTGACATCACATGTGTATTATCCTGGGACTGTGACCTCACTATGTGTATTATCCCTGGTACTGTGACATCACTATGTGTATATTCCTCTATGTTGGCATACAGTTTGTAATTACCCTTACCACATCTGACATCTTGTAAGCTTCAATATTCAGACGTTACAACACCAGCCTGCAGAGTTTGTCATTACATGACTTAGACCTGATAATAGAACAAAAACCCAATTACTTCTCAGACCCCAAAACCGAACTAAGCAAAGGCCCGGTGAAATAAAATCCATTTGCCGCCTAATTATAACATATGTAAACGAGGACCATGATGCTGCCCTGGTGTAGTATCTCGGCTGTCTGCACTTCTGTGCCTCCTGCTTGTAGAGTAGTCAGGGAGAACACTATCTAAAGGCAGGATACCCAAAATATCTGCAGTGATTTCAGGAGTAGAAGGTTTTTTTCCGATACTGTCCTTAAATGGACAAGCCGGTGGATGAGACTGTCCACAAAGGTAGTTCTGCATTAGGTGAACCAATGTGAAGATAACACATAATATAGCACAATAATATAACAAATAACCTCAACAAAAACACCTTCTACTGCACTGTAGGATAAACCCATTTTATCTAGAGTTCTCCTTTAAGGAAACGTTTAGGATGCAGCGCCCGAGTAATCAACACCAAATGTACCGAGGGCCCCGTGTCCACATTCTCTGAACGGCAGAGTTATATTCGCCACAGATGAGGAATGACTCAGAAAGCAGATTGATTTTTGCCTCAGTTTCATACTTTCCATTTTTTAATAACTCTTGTCCCCGAGTGTTGGCTCCAGAACAGATTGTTCATTTTGTTCCTTTCACAGAATATCAATAACGTTGATTTCGACTGACATCCAGTGAATTTTCCCATGTGGGACAGAATAAGACTCCTCTCATGCTTCAACCAAGGATAGTCTGTGTATTGCTTACCAGTAATTTCTTGTGTTCCCCCCCCCTTCCTCATCTCCAGTATGTGATGGAACTATGCAACTCTATAGTTCACTCAGTGGAGATTTAAGGGGCTATGGTTATGGTTGTCCTAACTCCTCCCCCCCAACTTCTCCTTACAGGATAATGGCAGGGAACAGGGGCATGAGCCCCAGGCCCCACCAGTGATCAGGAGACTAAAAAAAAGGACTAATTTCAGACAAAACTATAACTCTTGTTTGCTCATTTGTTATAAAGCTATGTAATGGTTGAGATTTCACAATAAAAGAGGGAATCTGAAGGACATTCTCCCCTACCTGAGGGGGGTAGTAGTTTAATGGGTAAAATTGGTGACAGAGTCCCTTTAACTGTGGTGTGAGCAATATTGGGGACCGCAGTTATACAGATTTTGGTTGTCAATCATTTTTTTCAAAAGTGACAACACCCGAACCCAAGAATAAACAAAAGGTGTCTCCTTCAAGTGCCCCACTACGGTATTTTCTCTTGGCCCTATGTCCTCGTTATATGTTAATTTAGAATGGACTATGGGGATCTGAATGAATGACAGACTCCTGTCACATTCCTGCAGTTACGTTCTGGCTGAATAGACGCTCAATAACTCTCGGGTCTTATCTACATGGACTGCTGGCGACGGCGAGTTAGATTCACTACCTCAATCAATCGGCATTTGCAAGCGCAGTGCGTGATAGCGCCATAATGAAGTGTCTCCGCCCGAGACCAGTATCTGTGCGACGAGAGTCCTGCCGCTCCCACTGAGCTCCTCACACCCAGATAGCCAGGAGGGAGAGAGGACGCTCATCCAGAGGCTGCTATGTTAGCATCATCGGCAATACCATATGTGGAGTGACGTTAGATCTGAAGAAGATACCCTACATTGAGCAGATTCAGCGTGTTCCGCGGCACAGGTAAACACATGAACACCTAGGACTTTGTTCATAGACTTCATAAAAACATCCAAAAAAAGACATCCAAAAAATCCACATCACGCCTTTATCTCCCTGGCGTATAGTTTTGTAGCTCACCGTTGCTTCTTATTTCCCCCTCTCTATTACCGATTTTTCAGACTATAAGGCGCACCGGATGTATAAGAGCCACCATCAATAAATGCCTGCTAAACCTCTAGGTTCATATATAAGGCGCACCTATATAAGGCGCACCTGTATTTAAGGATGAATAACCAGCAGGGGCAGACCTGTGCACCAGTTCAAGGCAGCTTTGTCTGTAAGTACGGTTCATTCTATACGGCTGGTGCCAACGCGCACCGCTTTGTCTGCGTTCAAACGCAAACGCAGACAAAGCCTCGCCTACCGGGGCGCTGCGATCGGGAACAGCCGCGGTATTTTGTGTAATTTAATGCAAAACACTGCAGGTTGTGCCCGATCGCAGGCGTTTCCATAAAACGCCGATGCCACCGGGTCGCGGCCCGCCCTGTAGGCGCAGCTTGTCTGTGTTTTCAAACGCAGACAAAGCGGTGCGTGTGGCACTGGCGTAAGGCGCACTGGACTTGATTGAGAGACAAGGATTTTTTGTGCGCCTTATAAGTCCGAAAAATATGGTACATACATAGTAGGAATATTCAACATAGTAGATACAGATTGATCACAATTGTTTCCCCAGAAATAGCGCCCCCCCCCCCATACAATAGGATGTGTCTGGTATTGCTGTTACAATCCCAGATGAGACTATACCAGATACATGCCACATAAAAGGGCAGCAGTGTGTGTACTTGAGGGAGTGCAGAGGTTTCCCAAGAGGCTTAGCCGGCCATAATGTGTGATTTTCCCATACATTAAAGTTGGGGGGTCTGGCACAGACTTTGCAGTCGCCCCATCGCTTCAAGTTACGCACCAAAGGGCAGCGCTATAACTTATGCTTCTACATGTGATAGCCATGCCAATCATTGTAATTCAACAATTAGCATTTCGAGGCATCAGACATAAGATTCAAGTTCATCCTTCCAATGGTCTGTGTGCAGCTCTGTCCTATTCAAATGAATAAGCTGGACTGTAATACCAAAGGCGGCCCCTACACAATGTACAGGGCTGGCTTGATAGGGGAGTAAAGAGGCACATTCTTGTCCCACAACTGAAATATACATTAAGGCAGTCCCCTGGTTACATACAAGATAGGGTCTAGTGGTTTGTTCTTAAGTTGAGTTGTGTATGTAGTCGGAACTGTATATTTTATCATTGTAATCTCAGCCAGAACTTTTTTGTCTCTGTGACATTGTATTTTAAAAATGTTGGGTTGTCATAAGAATAATATTAACACTAAAGCTTCATTACATACACCTGTGATATCTGTTACAGTGTTAGATTATTCAGCCTAGGCTAAGTAAATAATACCAATATCAGAGGTCCGTTGTAACTAGGGATGTATGTAAGTCAAGTGTTCTTAAGTAGGGGACCGTCTGTATTCCTAAAATCCCATCAATGTCATATCGGCCTATACTTAAGTCTGTCTATGGTTGTCCGTGCTACCACTTGCTCTACATGGTTGGCCGACAGCAAAAACCCAGCTCCTATCCATAGGATAGTCTCTTGACTGGGGGGGGGCTGACCAATGGTGAATGTCATCAGTGTTGGACTGCCCACCAGTACCAGGGATCATTCAATGGGCAATGTATTAACTCACTTGTGAGTACCAGGGACAACCCATTTGGAGGCTACTAGATCGTTGCCCCCGGCTCTAACACTACTACGTGGCTCCAGAGATACAGAGGCTACCTCGTTTCTCTTTCCTAAGGCTGATAGGATGAACCCTCAGAATAGTTTTATCTGGTGGCCCCAAGTAACCTCAGTCTGACATTAGCCCCGTGATCACAAAAACAGATCTCATGAGTCTGTTTTTGAATGGAGCATTCAATCAAGGATATAACAATTACCACTACTCAACCTCCTCATCATTTCCCAAATAGACAGTAGGGCACAGGACCCCTTTCTTGTGATCGGTGGTGCTACCCCCAACAATCTTAACAGTCATCTATGGCCGAAAAACTTGCATGAACTTTGGGTAATGACTGCTGGAATACTGTCTATGGAGTTTCATGAGTCCTGTTTCAGAACCCCCCCCCCCCCCTAAACCTGGGGGGTCGGAAGTTAGAGTTCTCCATCCTGGAAAACTTAATTGCTTTCCCATAAAGTCTTGTAAACATTAACCATTAGATCTGTCCAATGGGTTCACATGACATATATAGGTATCATCCATTTTAGACAATAAGTCATGGTTTACCTAGTGGTTTTCTGCAATGGAGCCAAAGCTGTTGATGAAGATGTGCAGCTGAGTTCACTGGAGGACCTGTTGTGAAAGGAGAATTTACTTGGTGTAAAGCAGATAATGCAGACTGATACATCATTGTAAAGTTATCCCTTTTTGACCAGCACTGGGTGGGCCCCTCTACTTGCTATGGATCACAATTGTAGGACCTCACTTGTCCTCTCACCCAAGCACCTCCTTAATCCATGCCCATATTGTTGATAAGCTACAACAAAGAGTTACCTTTAAAGTTGGTCGAATTCTGGCGTCATAACCCGAGATCTCCCCATTAACTTATCCAGGAAATCAGGGGAGAATCAGTTTGGCAGAAGTGCGGGCAGATGCACCAACTCTTTGGAAGCTGCAGGCTACGAAAGAAAGAAACAATAATGGTTACCTGGGACTGTTGACCCACTATTGTCTAAGTCTACCTACAAATGCATGACATTCATGAAGAAGAACCTTGTGTCACCTGCTAGGTGTTACAACAAAGCCTTGCCAGACCCCTTTTTACATAACGGTATATCCTCAAGATTCAGTAAAGACTGACTCTGTGGGATTTACTTACCGGTCCATTCGCGATCCAGCGGTGCGTTCTCTGCGCTGGATTCGGGTCCGGCCGGGATTTATTAGCAGTTCCTCCGACGTCCACCAGGTGGCGCTGCTGCGCTGAAGTTCCCCGGAGCGCACTGGAATACACCGAGCCAGGCTGAGTGAAGGTAGTGCAAGCTCCGCGAACATTTTTTTTAAAATGAGGATTGAAACCCGCTGGAAGAGTTGAGGATTGAGATGAGCTTCAGTCATCAGTAGACTCTTTGGACCACACAGGCATCACTTGTAAGGTAACAGAAGGTGATGTCCCATGGTTTGAGGAGGACTCTGTTTGGTGTAAGAAGGTCCTCTAACCGATGGCACTTCCACTGAGCTAGAATGAAGATTGGCCCACAAGATGTACCAGAAGATCCCCATGTGGCCCAGGCACTAACCTAATACTGGACCTGGAGATATATCAGAAACCCTCATAGTATGGCTAGTTAGGCTGTTTCCTATGGGATGATGAAGAGTGGGCCCCAAATAATTTTATCTGACGGGGCAAAGGAACCCAATCTGATGCTGGACTGGACAGTGCCATGACAAGCAGGGTAAGTAGATTTTCTTTTTATGTTTGTTGTTTTGGTGCGCCCCTGCCCGACTGCTGCCATATTTCCATGATTCAGATGCTGCCTCGCGGTCTCCTATACCCTCATTGTATACTGTATTTATAACAAAGGAACTTCCACAGGGACATGGAAGAATTTATTATAGCCTTAAAGGGCTTCTTTTTCACTCATTGAAATTGATGTCCCATCCATAGTTTATTACCTATCCAATTTACATTTTTTGCATTATTTATCATTTACCCATTATGTAAGTATGCGCTACATAGTGAGTGAACTGCTAAACCTAAATATTCCCCTGACACCTAAGCACTTAGAGGTGGGTCCTTTATTGTACATGTATTCACTCACCAAGGTATAATCAGTCACAGGAAATCCCTATGGTAGAATCAAGAGGAATCTTTCATGCTTTCCCGGAGGGCAAAGGGCAGTGTCACTGGGGTCACTATTACATCCATTCAGGGGCCCACCGTTTAGCTACATGCAAGTATTACCTACATCTATTTGCAAATTTCAAGGTTCTATGAGTAGTAGCTACTCCTAGATCAGTGATGGCGAACCTTTTAGCGGCCGTGTGCCCAAAAAGACACCCTCGTTATTTATCGTGGGGTGCCAACCAAATTAAAGCAGTACTTACTGCTCCCTGTTCTCAACAATCATAATGGCCTCCTGAGGACAGCACACAGTAGAAAGATGGAAAATTTGCATCATTTTAGCTTCTTTCCAGTGTCCCTCAACCTGTAGGGGCCAGCAGGAGGTCCTCCAAAGATATAATCGGCCCTGTCTATTCATTCTCTCTCTCCTAAGTCCCAGTAGCGAAGTAAGTATCAAAATTGACTGGAAGCAGCATCTTTTTAAGTTGCTTGGAACCGAGGAAGATTCTTTGAGTCCTGTCTGGTGTGCTGGGGTGAGGCCCGGGTGCCCCAAAAGGGCTCTGAGTGCCACCTCTGCCACCCTCCATAGGTTCGCCACCACTGTCCTAGACCTTGAACTGGACTCTTATGGTCTTGGAAGCCCGTGACTACCCAACGACAGGCTTTTGCCTTGAGCTTTACCCTCTTATCTCTGTGAGCCAGTATACACAACCAAACAGCAGCAGGTATCAGGATCAGCGTGATAATTGTAGATTGGGACCAGCAGCTGTATGCTAAATACCTGTAGCACCAATAATGTAATGGGCTGGGGGCCCATCTATCTCCAGGCCCACCGGAAGAGTCATCAGTGAGCCCGTCTGTGTCTAATCCAGGGTTTTATTTATAGTTAGAGACTAGTCTAGGTGTAAGGCAACATGTTGGATAGATATAAAGAGGAAGGATCATATGAAAAATACATATATAAAGTTATAAAATATAAATACCCCCCCAGTCACAAACAATGCTAATATTTTATGCAGAGCATTTAAACTGAATATTTGTTTCTTGACTTGGGGAAAAGGGACTTGACACAAATTTCCCCTACTATATCCTTGTCTTTTAGTCCTAATGCATAGGGCTTCCATAGGGCGAGGTAGAAATGGAGTATCAGTACCGCGCGTATACCTGTAGAGACATAGGTATCTGTCACAAGCCAATCTTAGGTCTATTAGGTCTCCAGCCATTTTCCTTCAGCTATGTGTAGCCCAAAACAAGGAGTGGTTGAACGCACAGAACATGTGCAATCCCTAGGCAGAAAGCATACATGGAAAAGCTTGTGTAAGTCCCGGGGACAGGTCATCACTAAAGTTACGCTCCAGATAGTCTCCTGGTTGGCTGAGAGGGTCTGGACAGCTCTCTCATGTCACTTTGTGTCCTTTCTCCTTGAGACTGGAGTTCCCTTCGCCCTGATTTTACACCTTTCAATATCATTGCTGCCACTTTCTGCCAGAATTAGGTAGCACCGCCATACTTGAAGGGTTAAGATGTGATGTTGATGGATATTTGAACCTTGTTATTTTTCTTCTCATCCCAGCTGGGATTGGTTGGTGCCCTGGAAATCCCCAGAAAGAAGGTTAAACTTAATCTCTGTCTGGATTTCTAGATCTTCTGTTTAGTGCTTTTCTGCTGTTTCCTTCAAGGGTTGGTTGCCTCTGTGCTAAATCTGCATCTCTGTGTCTAATGCATATGAGACTTCCACTAGGGACAGCAGGCCTCAATCACCCACGCCAGCTCACTTTTAACCCATTTTATCTGGTTAAAGGGGGGGTGGTAAGCGGGTGGGTGGGGTTAAGTGAGCCTTCGCCTACAAGATGAACGGCTCACTCGTCAACAAACAAAGCTGGTCTTGGAGCTTTGCTCGTTCGCGAACGCACATCAACTACACCTTGCTCCCAAAGGCCAAAACCAATCTGGCTCCTTCTAGCCATCCTCTGACGTCTGGACTCGAGTTTAGCGATACTTTCCAAGTTCAACTCACCATTGTATGTACACTGCCTTGTATGTGCCTGCAGGAAGGACTGCACCGGCTGCTGTCTTGAACGTGAATTACTGTTCAAGATTTCTGTCATCCAAGTGTGATCCCTGCCCTGACAATAAGATCATGACCTCCCCTTCACCATCTCCCAGGGATCCTTATCACAACATACCAGAGTGCCCCAGGGTTCCCTCTCTATACTGCGATCTCCCCCTCTTCTTGCATCTCCCTGCTGGCCCTGATTGCGTGGATGAGGCTGTTTACCCATGGTCCAAGAACCGTGCCATATTCTCGCACTAGTCTCATCTACAAGCCACTCCGTCCCTGGGAATCCACATACCCCCCCCCCAACCCCCTCCACTCCGCAATCAGGCCTTGGTGGGGTCGTGTTTTTTTTACATATGCTTTTTGTTTTTTTGTGTGTTTGTGTTGTCAATAACTGAAGGAAAAAGGAAGACCTACTGTGAACGGCTCTAATAAAAACAACTAAAGGTCATTAGTTACCACTGAAGGTCAAAGAAGGTCTGATGTGACTAAGTGCACACCTGCATAAGAAGTTCCATCAGGATTCTGGATTCCATGGTCAAAAAAAGTACCCATTTTCCCATTCCCGCTGCTAGCAATTCCTAGTCCACTTCCTGTCCCCCTCCTAACATACAGGAAATCATTGCTCACGCCAAATGACGGGTGGATCACCACTGATTGGCTGAGTGTTCACTTTCCTGTTCCAGGAAGTATGAGATTCAGGGAATGCACTAAAAGCGCATTTGTAGATTATTTTTTACTACTTTTATATATTCTGTTGACTTATTTAAATGTAATTGTCGGTACGACCCTTTTTTTATGTGTTTTTTATTACTTACCTCTGCAAACTACGATGGACAGATGCAGAAGAACATTCTTTTCTTTCCCTAACAATATAGGGAATTACTCTCCTCCGCATTATTCCACATGAATCTATGAAGAAAGTATTATACCTTAATATGCCAGGAAAATCTAATCTCAGGCCATCTAGCGGGATGCAGGTAATATATTTTTTCTATTCTATGTCAACATTATCCATCCACTGTGCACATATCATAAAAATGTATCATCGATCATGTCTGCACATTGTCAGCCACTGGGACCCCCAAGATGAAATGCTATCTGTTTTCCTGGTCTGCATGTTCTGCGTGCGCTGAATTCAGCTTCAAATGAAAAAAAAAATAATTTTAAAAATTTTATTTTATAACAGGATCGTCGAGGTATAATAAGGTATCATATTTATAAGCTGTGACAGCCGATGATAGAGGCAGAAAAAGATATATATGGATAATGTTATTTTTCATAGTGATATCATCCCTTAGACGTATACATATGGGTTCATAGATTAAGGCAAGTTGAGGCCCTTGCTTCAGGCCAACACCACCTGCAAAAGGATGGGGATGTTACTACTGGGGATGTCAATAATTTGGACAAAATAAGACAATGGGGCACATTTACTTACAAAGTCACTGGAGTTCAATAAAAGGCATTGTCCCCTCTATAATGCTATGTGCCGCAATTCACTAAGACGTGCGCCAGAAACTAGAATCTGTCGCTTCCCCGCATGGTACCGACGAGTTTACACATCTTTTTTCGTGGTGCAGCTTGAAAACAGGGCGTGCGACACCAATTTGAAAGTTAATATGGCGCTCGGTCTGAAACGGTCGGACCGTCCGAGGGCTCCCCCTCTAATTTGTGTCGCTGGAGGCAGCGCAGCTACGCCACAAAAGGGTGGGTGCGCCAAATTTCAAGACCTTCTTAAATACCTGTGCAAGCCATTTGCCATGAAGAACATGTGCGGTCCGACAAAAAGTGCATCATGTGACCCTTAGTATGAGCCCCAATGTGTGCACTAACAGATGTGCCTGTGCTCCTTGTGAATGAGAAGCTAATTTCCCAAAGAAGTGAAAGTTCTCCCAAGAGTTACAAAACACTGAGCACATACAAGTCTGGAAAGCTAATAGAGTTCCGACACAATGCTGGTTTACTTGTGGTGGGACTACAACCCTCAAGTCCCAGCAGAAAATATCTCGGCAAGTGGGTTCTCCCTGCCCATATGACATTGGATTGAAGAGACACTATTTTCACTGCTTTATACTACTCTGATCTGCCCCCCCCCCATCTGCCTTCGGTGGTTGCCGCCTGAGGCAAGAGGCTCCACTCGACTCGGGATGGGCACCCTACTATTTCACAGAGACACCCCAAACGCCTCCATAATATCTCACTCATATCTTCTAAGACAGTAACATGTAGCAGGGTGTGATCACAGCCTATCTGCTGTCTCTATGATATGTCATATGACACTATTGGAGGATCTGGGTTGAGTCACACCGCTCCCGGATATTACATTCCGCACATTAGGTTGATCGCTGGCCTAATGATCCTGCTGTATGGAAGATACCAGGGAAGCCATATCTAGCAGTGTTCCAACACACCCCAAGGCTTGCCTGAATGCTTTTCTTGACCTACTCTCATTAGACATAGATTTTATGTCAAATCCATTCTTTTGTATGTTACACTTATCATTATATAGTATCCATCACATTCTATTACAATATAATATAATTATGGATACTAGTCATAAGCAGATGTCTTAAAGGTTGTCTGATTAGAAAAAAACATGTAACTAGATACCCTTTTATTAAATGAAGTTCATTGAGAGGACCATACATTCATGTCTCTTCTATATAACCAGATTGGGGATCCCGAACATTGCAAGAACAGTACCATTGGCTCCCAAGGGGAAAAACAAAGTCCTATCACCTCCATTGATGATGACAGAGGCTCCGGTCCCTCAATATAATAAAGGAGATGCCAGAGCATTACATTAGAGGGGAGGATAATTAACACCAGAGAATTGTGCTGCACTAGCTGCCATGTGGTGCTGTATTAGGCATCCTTAGATTGATAAAGAGCATAGAGAAATAGTATATGTCATCAAGATTGTAATGATCAATGCAAACGGTAAGCTAAGCATGCAAGAAATAGATTCTTGTATATCCTGCACTTTATTATGCTCTAATATTATTGTGGCCCCTCACATTTCTTTTATTCACTCTAGACGGTGACCATCTAAGGGTCATGACTCTGCACGAATATCCATGCAGGTTCTCTATAGGGGGATCCCCAAAATTCCTGTCACAATTACTGCCAATGAAACAGGTTCCCTTATTCTATACTCAAAGAGGAGATGTCAAAGCGATGTAATACTACTATATCTTAATGTATTAGGAGAATAGAAGGTGTGATGATAGTGCAGTCCTCCAGCAGGCAGAGAAGTCGCTGTTTTCTCGCTGCCCATGTGATGATGTCCTTGGCATCATGGGATTGATAGCAGAGCATAGATATAATATTAATATTGAATCAGGTAGGTCAATGCAACTTCCTGATGAAATACCACATATCTTCTAATTTTAGAGGGGGTGAATCACAATACAGTCCTACCAATCAGGCAGAGAAATTCTTCTCTGATTCCAATGTGATGCTGTTTTCTGTAGGCCCTTATTGGAATAATAGCAGAACCCAGCGATAATTCAATATGTAAATCGTAGGCAGGGAGGAACTTCCCGGATGTATACGTACTTATCTTCTAAATTTATTAGGAGAATAAAGATAACTGTGCTTCCAAGCAGAAAAGGCATCATGGGATGATAGCACAGAAGAGAAAGAAAAAATATGTGACAGGAAAGATCTTGGGCAACTTCCCTGATTGTATTCGACTCATCTTCTAATTTTATTAGTGATTAATAAGTTGTGGATGATAATACAGTCCTCAAGCGTAACGATTTTACAGTCTATAGTTTCTCATGTGGTGCTGTCCTTAGGCGTCATGGGATTCATAGCAACTAGAGATGAGCGAGCACTAAAATGCTCGGGTACTCGTTATTCGAGACGACTTTTCACGATGCTCGAGTGCTGTCTCGAATAACGAACCCCATTGAAGATGGGAGACTCGAGCATTTTCAAGGGGACCCAGAGCTCTAGCACAGGGAAGCTAGGCCAAAACACCTGGGGAACCCTCAGAAAAGGATGTGAGGAAACACCACGGAAATGTGACAGGAAACAGCAGGGGCAGCAGTCATGGATGCCTCTGAGCTGCTTATATCGCACCTTATGCCAAATTATGGGCAACAGCATGGCCATGACAGAGTGACAGAATAAAGCTAGATCCATCTAAAACATCCAATAATTGACCCTGACACTATAGGGGACGGCATGCAGAGGCAGCGGCAGCAGCGGCAGGTCTAAGAGTGCATGGCGACATACCCTAAATGGGTCTCAGGTCTTCAAAACCAATGTGCAAGAGGAACAAAGGAGGTGACAAAACTCAAGATATCGGTACATGATAAAAGTTTGGCAGTATTCTATTTGTGGATTACACAGCAGGGTGGGCGACAAGTTAACATGGGAACCATGAAAACAACCCAAATTCTGCTGACACAGCTGTTTGATAAGGGGACCATGTATATGAGGCAGTGATACTATAGTATTTAAAGGCTGCAGGTTAATTCTCAAAGTATGTTAGTTGGATCTTGGCATGGACTGGCGCTCCGCTGCCAGTGCGAGCTTCACCAATCCAAGCCCTGTCTCTAGGCTACTCCCCAACAGCACTTCTAAGAACCTTTTGTATAAGATCAGGTGTAGTAGCGTTCTTATAAGTTGGGATATGGCGGGTGAGGTGAATGTAAAACAGGCGCAAGAAGCGCTGAAAAAATATCGGTAATGATAAAAGTTGCAACATATTTGTGGATTACACAGCAGGGGTGGCGACAAAGTTAACAAGTTTGATGTGGAATGCCCTGTAATAGCTCTTGGCGGTGTGCCTTTATCGCCTACTCAGCAGTTTGAGCACCGCCTGCTGTACGTTAGCGACGGCACTGCTGCTGTGCCTAGAGCTACGGACTGGTGCGCCATGCCCACGGATGGATAATTCGGAGGAGGAGGAGGTGGAGGAGGGTTGGGAGGAGGTTATAGTAGGCCTTGAGACCTGGACCGAGGTAGTCCCCGCAATTCTCTGCGTCGGCAGTATATACCAGCCCCAGGGTCAGACTCGTCCGCACCTGCACCAAGTTAAGTGTAGTAGCTTATAAGTTTGGATATGGCGGGTGAGGGGAATGTAACAGATGCGCAAGAAGCCATGATGCGATGGAGCTGGCGCTCCGCTGCCAGGCTGCTTGTCGCCAATCCAAGCCCTGTCTAGGCTACTCCCCAAACAGCACTTCTAAAGAACCTTTTGTATAAGATCACGTGTAGTAGCGTTCTTATAAGTTTAGGATATGCCGTGGTAGGGGAATGTAAACAGATGCGCAAGAAGCGCTGAAATAATATTGGTAAATGATAAAGTTTATTAGTAATATTTGTGGATCACCAGCAGGGGGTGGCGACAAAGTAACAACTTTGATGGAATCCATGAAACACCCAAATTTTGCTGCCTGACACACCCTCGTTTGATAAGGGGACGATGTAGGAGGAGCTATATGGACGACTTTTGGGAGGTAGCAATGGAGACAACGTGTGAGGCTGCTATGGAAACATTTAATTTGGATAGTGCCTGTATGTGGCAGTCCCAAAAATTTTCAAACCAGAGGAGCGGTAGGTGGCCCTCCAGTAAACTGGAATAGATTGAGTGCCTGTATGTGGCAGTCCAAAAAATTTTTTCAAACCCAAGGAACAGGTAGGTGGCCCCAGAAAATAATAGATTGAGTGCCTGTATGTGGCACTCCCAAAATTGTTTAAAAACAGAGGACCGGTAGGTGGCCCTCCAGAACAAATGAATAGTTGAGTGCTGTATGGTGGCACTCCCAAAATTGTTTAAAAAACGAGACCGGGTCAGGTGGCCCTCCAGAAAAATTAAATGCATAAAGTACTATAGCTAGAGCCGTGGGCCCTGTCAAAAAATAGCATTTTCCTTGTTTATGTACAAAGAGGAGGAGAGGAGGAAATAGGAGGAGGAGGAGGAGTGGATACAATATTCAGGTTGAGCTTCCTTCACCTGGGGAGAGTGGAAAGTATGAGAAATCCAGCTTTGTTCATCTTAATACGTCAGCCTGTCAGCGCTGTCAGTCGACAGTCGTGTACCTTATCGGTGATGATGCACCAGCTGCACTGAAAACCCGCGTTCACAAGACAGCTAGGTAGGGCAGGACAGACCTCCAGGGTACCAGCGCCAGTTCGGCCACTGTCCAGCTTTGAAACCATAGTGTGTAGGAGCTTGGATCTTAGGACGATGGGAGGTCAGCTACGTACTCCCTCACATCTTTCTGTAAAGATCCAGCTACCCCTGCCGAGACTGGGACAAGGTGACAGTGTCTTGCTGGGGTGTACCTAAAGCTGGCAAGCCTTGTAAAGCGTACCCTTGCCAGTGCCTGGACAAAGCTGCCTTTTCGCACTCTCCCTCCGCTACTTGTCCCGCAGAACTACGGACTCGCCGCTAGCGCTTTCAGAAGGGGAAATACTGTTTCCAGCTTGTGCACGCAGGGCTGCTGTAGTCATAGCATGCTCACACTGCCTTGGGTCCGGCTAGCAATATGAGATGAGAAATTGAGACTTAATTTTGTATTGTACCGATAGAGTCCGAGAGATAGTGGAACGACGGTGATGAATTGCGTTGCTAGGGGGGAATAGTACAGTTCTATGGGTGACAAAACCAGGAGGTGTGATCAGGCAAGAGATGAGATCAGAAATAGTCAGCACATGGAGGAAAAAATCGCATAGGGACATAAACACTGGCGCAAGTGAGTGTCAAGTACAAGAGCAAGATAAAAATGAGAGTAACCGGGTCAAGCGTGCGAAGAGTATTTAAATATTTGTTCAAACTGAGTGGCGACAGGCTGTGGAATCGCCCAACATCATAGGGTGCCTGATCTGTTCCATTGGTCCTCTCCTCAACTCCTTCCACTCCTCTTCTTCTGCCCATACACGCTGAACAGTGAAGGACCAAAGGGTCCCCTCTTTGTGTCTTGCCAGCACACTCTCCTTCCCGCTTCCCCTCACTCCGCCCGCCACCGTCCCTCCCCGATTGCGCTTATAAACAGACTGAGGGTCTTTTGCATCAACCAAGGAATCTTCTTCTCTTTCCCCTCTCTGGGACGATGCGCAAAGCTTCCGACTTCATGCTGATCAGAGAGTTTTTCAACAGCCAATCATCGGATGTGAGGCCTGATGATGCGGCAAATCCCACTCCGCTACCAATCTGTGTTGACTCCTCAAAGTTACTCACACCTGACAGATATCAGACCTCCGACGTCCACTTCTCATTGTGACTTGAGGAGCCTGACTGACCTGACTAAACAGTTCGGGTGAATTGACATCTGCAGTCTACAATGGCTCGCGCGCTGGTAACTCTGGATGACATTTGTCAGTGTTGAATTTCCACCTCGGTGCCCTCGCACAACAGTCGGTGACGGGGCAGTTTGGGACGGCGCTGCGCTGCCCTGCAGTGGAGCATCTCTGTGCTGGGACTCCTGAAATGCGCACAGATGAGGCGCACCTTCGTGACAAAATCAGACAGATTGGGGTATTCTTGAGGAAAACGCTGAACTATCAGATTTAACACATGGGCCAAGGCAGTGGGGGGGGGGGCACATGTGGTCATCTGGTGTCTGGTGCCTAGTTGCAGATCCGCACAGGTTACGGCCGTTTCACACACAACCATGCCTGGCTCAGGTGCACGGTGCCAAGCCACGATCAGTCTTGCGCCGTGGATGCCCTGTACTAGCTCTTTGGCGTGGCCTTTAATATCGTCCTCGGCTCATCAGTTTGAGCACGCCTGCTGCCTTAGGCGACGGCACTGCTGACCTGTGCCTAGAGCTACCTGACTGATGGCGCCGCCGTGGCCCACGGATGGTAGTTCGGAGGCAGGAGGTGGAGGAGGGGTGGAGGAGATGAGGCATAGTAAGGCCTGAAAACACCTGGACCGAGTAGGGCCCCTCAATCCTCGTCCGTCGGCATTATATGAACCCAGCCGCAGGGTCGACATCCGCTCTCCAGCCTCCACCAATTACCAATGTGCCGTCAGCATATATAGTTGCCTGGCCGGCAGCACTTCGTCCACTTGTCCCGTGTCAGGTGGACCTTTGTCAGAAACGCGCGTTTGGTCAGGGCACGGTAGATTTGTCTGACACGTGCTGGTGCGGGCTGGGGGGGACGGCACAGATCGGGAAAGTATGGCGCTGGGGACCGAATAACCGCGGGGGCGGCCGCCGTCCATGCGTTTGAAAGGCCTTCGTCCCTCTACTAGCTATAGGGCAGCATCTTCCAGGCTAAGCATCTGGAGATGTGCACTTAAGCTTGCACTATCTTTTGCGTTTCTCGCGTCCAGCTTGACATCACTGTGTGTATTATCCCTGTACTGTGACATCACTGTGTGTCAATACACACAGTGTGTATTATCTCTGTACTGTGACATTACTGTGTGTATTATCCCTGTACTGTGACATCACTGTGTGTATTATCCCTCTACTGTGACATCACTGTGTGTATTATCTCTGTACTGTAACTTCACTGTGAGTATTATCCCCGTACTGTGACATCACTGTGTGTATTACCCCTTTACTGTGACATCACTGTATGTATTATCTCTGTACTGTGACATCATTGTGTATATTATCTCTGTACTGTGACATCACTGTGTGTATTATCCCTGTACTGTGACACCACTGTGACTGTGTGTATTATCCCTGTAGTGTGACATCACTGTGTGTATTATCCCTGTACTGTGACATCACTGTGTGTATTATCTCTGTACTGCATCATCACTGTGTGTATTATCCCTGTACTGTGACATCATTGTGTATACTATCTCTGTACTGTGACATTACTGTGTGTAGTATAACTGTACTATGGCTTCACTACATGTAGTATCACTGTACTGTGACATCACTACATGTATTATCCCTGTACTGTGACATCACTGTGTGTATTATCCCTGTACTGTGACACCACTGTGAGTATTATCTGTGTACTGTGACATCACTGTGTGTATTATCTGCGTACTGTGACATCACTGTGTGTATTATCTCTATACTGTGACATCACTGTGTGTATTATCCCTCTACTGTGACATCACTATGTGTATTACCTTTTTACT
>CM033644.1:208335720-208353861 GCA_019512145.1 Engystomops pustulosus
GTGTGACATCACTGTGTGTTTATTATCCCTGTACTTTGACATCACTGTGTGTATTATCCCTGTACTGTGACATCACTGTGTGTATTATCCCTGTACTGTGACATCACTCAGTGTATTATCCTGTACTGTGACATCACTCAGTGTATTATCCCTGTACTGTGACATCACTCAGTGTATTATCCCTGTACTGTGACATCACTGTGTATTATCCCTGTACTGTGACATCACTGTGTGTATTATCTCTGTAGTGTGACATCACTGTGTGTTTATTATCCCTGTACTTTGACATCACTGTGTGTATTATCCCTGTACTGTGACATCACTGTGTGTCTACGACTAACTGTGTGTATTATCCCTGTACTGTGACATCACTGTGTATTATCCCTGTACTGTGACATCACTGTGTGTATTATCTCTGTACTGTGACATCACTGTGTGTATTATCCCCTGTACTGTGACATCACTGTGTGTATTATCCCTGTACTGTGACATCACTGTGTGTATTATCCCCTGTACTGTGAGGCATCCTCCTTACAGAGGTGAGCGCTGTATCTAAGCTGCCATTATATCGGCATCCTCCTTACATAGAGCTGAGACTGTATCTAAGCTGCCATATATAGGCATCCCCTTAATGAAGCTGAGCTGCTGTATCTAAGTGCCATTATATAGACATCCTTCTTACATAGAGCTGAGCTACTGTATCTAAGCTGCCATTATATAGGCATCCACCTTACATAGATATGAGCTGCTGTATCTAAGCTGCCATTATATAGGCATCCTCCTTACATAGAGCTGAGCTGCTGTATCTAAGCTGCCATTATATAGGCATCCCCCTTACATAGAGCTGAGCTGCTGTATCTAAGCTGCCATTATATAGGCATCCTTCTTACATAGAGCTGAGCTACTGTATCTAAGCTGCCATTATATAGGCATCCACCTTACATAGATATGAGCTGCTGTATCTAAGCTGCCATTATATAGGCATCCACCTTACATAGAGCTGAGCTGCTGTATCTAAGCTGCCATTATATAGGTATCCACCTTACATAGAGCTGGGCTGCTGTATCTAAGCTGCCATTGTATAGACACCGACCTTACATAGAGCTGAGATGCTGTATCTAAGCTGCCATTATATAGGCACCCACCTTACATAGATATGAGCTGCTGTATCTAAGCTGCCATTGTATAGGCATCCACCTTACTTAGAGCTGAGATGCTGTATCTAAGCTGCCATTATATAGGCACCCACCTTACATAGAGCTGAGCTGCTGTATCTAAGCTGCCATTATATAGACATCCACCTTACATAGAGCTGAGCTGGTGTATCTAAGCTGCCATTATATAGACATCCACCTTACATAGAGCTGAGCTGCTGTATCTAAGTGTCATTATGTAGACACCCACCTTACATAGAGCTGAGCTGGTGTATCTAGCTGCCATTTATATAAATCCCCCTTGAGCCTGAGTTGTGCCCTTGGTTCTGTTGGTTGTGCTATGACGGGTAGTCCGGGTCTATGGCAGGGGCATGCATTATGGGCCATACGCTGTGCCATGCCTATTTATTACTGGTGTGAGAACGACGTCATGGAGATGCCGGTGTAAGGGCAGTTATCTTATATCAGGATGGGATTATTATGCGTCAGTAATTCACTATGTGTTCTCCATGATGCCACCATATGTAGAGACATATGCAGTAGAGTCTGTGTTGGCATCATTTCTCATTGTGATTGCAAACTCTTTACTCGGATACAAGATGCTTTGTGCGTTATGTCCCCACACTTCCCTGGCATAAGGAGGATGGATAGATAAGGAAAGACAGACAGATAGATGATAGATATGAGATAGATAGACAGATAGATAGATAGATAGATAGATAGATAGATAGATAGATAGATAGATAGAAAAAAAGAAAAAAAGAAAAGAAAAAAAGAAGAGTCCGGAGCAGCACTATCTGTTTAAATGGTAAGGTGGTGCAAAGCCGTAAGTTCCGTGGCAAACGGTCTTTTGTAAACAAGTCAAAAAAATAGCAGCACTCCAAGGTTGTAGTCAAAAACGTGAGGGTGAAGCTTTATTCCACTTCTGAAGAAGTAAGATCAATGCTCATGATCTTTACTTCTTCAGATTAATTTGTTTTACCATCCTATTATATGTTAGATGATATTGAAAAAATTCCTTTGCCCAATCGGAGGATGACATCTCTTGGTGGAGATATCTTCAATTTTTTATATATGAACCATTATGATGTTTTCTTTGTGTTGGTTTTTTTTTACATCTTGTGCCCTGTGCCGCCTGGTTGACAACTATAACATATATCTATATAATATATCATGGCTGTGTAGGGATTAAGCGCCAAATGTGCCACAAAATACCCACATATATGTGGACTGAGTAGGTTGCCAGCTGCAGTGGTTTTGGATGCCCACGCTGGAGGGTGTGAGCGTGATATATGCTCCATCTCCCCTGTGGGATCTTACCTCCTCCTTGGGATGTGATTATACTCACTAAAATCCCACTGGCGCGCATTCTTATGTGCTTACCGATCTCTCATTAGGTGATGCATCACCATAGTGGGCACCTGGCGCAATCACCTTGAATCTATGTATATTGCGTAGAGTGTATATTACTATCTTGCCGCTATGGTAATGAGAGCGATCCTCTTATCCCAAACACTTGGGTTAATGTGTATGTGCTCATTTTTCCCTTTAAGTGTTGTCACAGGGCACTTGTTGTCCATTTTCTGGCCTCAGTACACACTGCATTGAGGACTTGGTTGCCCTTTCCAAGATGTCTTCTCGCAGCCTCAGGGCTCCACTGCACATGTGACAGGTTGGATACCAGACGCTAAGATGTATCAGCTGTGGACCGAAGTCCCACCAAGAAAGTTCTCTCCAGAGCCTTTGGGTAATTTTAACCCCTTCTTTACACACCAGTCTTTGCACTGTACATTTATGATTACACTTTGTACTGTATAATTGTACAGACGAACAACGACATTGTTATATACAAGTATTTGAACAACCGATGCACTTTATCTTGAATGTATTTTTTGTATATATTTTGTACAATGATGTGCAACACCCTCGCCGATGCAATGGCGAAGAGTGCTTGCGAATAAGCCCCACAGCATGTCACCATACCACAGGGGACATTTCAGTGGTTAATCCTGCGGCAAGAGAAGTTAATCTGTGTGATGATGTAAGAGTCCATTATCCAATGATCTGTGTTACATCCTGTCCTCTGTAAGCTGAGATGTAATTGGAGGAGCAGCCACCACCGACCAGGGGAGTTACAAGACCGTCAGGAACCTTCCAGACAGGGGCAGTCTCTCCCAGGAGGGAGAAGAGACCAGTTCCAGTCAGACCCTCTGGGTCTGCAGGGACAAGATCGAACAGCAGAGACTAGTTTTAGCCTAGCTCAGATGAGAAGAGAAGCAGACTGGGTTTCCCCAGTCCAGACTATTCAGCCAGCATACCAGAGCAGGAAGAGCCAGCCCTGCCTCTGAAGAGTGGAGTAATAGATAAGAGTTAGTGAGGAAAGGGGTATCATCCTACCTTCAAGGGTGATACCTGAAGCACTCCAGATAAGCTGAAGTTCCTATTAGGACACAGCTACCCCCAGCCTGCCCTCTGCATCCAGGCTGGCGATCTACCTCCTGAGGCTCCCTCCAAAAGCATATCAGTACTCCACCATCTGTTAAAGGCACGTTGTGATGTCCTGTCGGTTCCAATAAAGAACTGTAAGTGTTTCTGTTCAACCTCGCCCTCGTCTGGTCCCTGCTACTCCGGCTGTCACCATCACGGGCACCCTGTTCACCACCCAGAGATCATACTCTAGACACCAAAGGGTTGCCCCAGGGAGATCGCTATAGCAGCCTCTCCCTCATCATTTCTTGCCAACACCACCCTGCTGGAGACCTGCCAGGCTGTAGGACAGCCCTCCGGTTCCCCAACCAAGCACAGTGACACTAGCGTGCTTAGGCCGCAACCGCCAGCCACTCAGGTACTGCGGGCCCAGGCTGTCTCAGGCCCCGAGAAAAGGCTAGGCCCCGGTGGGGGATGTTGCAGATGAATAACACAATATTGCACAGGCACTTTAAGAACACGCCTCTTTTTGTAATCACTTACTATGTTTTGCTATATATATCCAATGTGGGTCACTTGCTGTTGCTTGATGAAGGTGTCACCACACAAAACGTCGGCACTTGTTCAATAAAGTTCACCTTTTATTTTGAAATTTGAACCACGGAGTGCTGCCCGCTTTTTACTTTATTTGATAGATAGATAGATAGATAGTTGCATAAAGATGATAGATAAATAGGAGATAGATAGTAAAGATAGATAAATGATAGATAGTATGAGATAGATAATAGATATGAGATAGATAGATACTTCCAGAAAAGAAGAGAGAAGAGTATGGGTGCAGGCTCAATGAGATCGGGCTGCAGATCCTCCAAGTAGACAGGTAGAAAATAAGCAGCACTCAAGACGTGGATTTGTCAAGTAGAAAAAGTGATGATCTTTATTCCATGTTTTAAGAGTACCAAAAATGTACAGAAGCAACGTTTCGGCTTATTTTCAGTAGCTAGATAGAGATGAGATAGATAGAGAGGTAGATAGATAGATAGATGATAGATAGATATATATAGATAGATTATGCTGAATACACCCTGACATTATGACATATGGATAATAATGGGAGTCAAATCAGATCATATCTCTTCCACTTTCATATTACTCCATAAACCACAATTAATCCTCCTCTAATCCTTATCCCTGAGAACGGACAAGGACATTACAGCTTCTATCCAGACCAGATCGGAGAGGCCGTACCCCTTATAACAGGGACCATGCAGGACATTAGCATAGAGATGTGAGCGATGTTCTCCATCCTGCTGTGCTGAGCTAGAAGAGATGAACATGAAGTGGATTACTGCCTTCAAATGAGCAGCTCCTTATTCTACATCATTTACAGCGCTCCCCAAGGCTTTGCATATTCGATCCTCCAGCGCTCACGTCATTAGGCTCATGCAAAAAGTTCGGTCAGGAAAGAAATTGAAAGATATAAATATGCAGAGCCAATGACCTAGCCATGGAGGTAAAAGAAGACGCCCCAATACACAGAGCCCCATACACGGGGGCAATCCGATACTAAGTAAACCACTGTGTAATCTGCACTGCATGAACATCCATCGCAGTAGCTCTTCCCATAACATGTGAATTTACAATCAGGGGCGAACTTGAGGGGGTGCAGAGGGCGCGATTGCAAACGGGCCCAGGAGTCGTAGGGGCCCATAAGGTTGTCACTTTCCATATGAAAAGACTAGTACTTAAACCATACATTATAGTCAGGGGACCCTGGCACAGAATTGCACTGGGGCCCATCGCTTCAAGTTACGCCACTGGTGTACAATGCATCCACCATCAAAGCCTCCATAGTCTCACTGCTCTTACGAGGGAAAATACCGTCTATGAGGAATGGATAGAACTGCCTCTCTTCTAGATGTAGTGGATGCCCCCGTCACGTGATGGTTAGAAACCACTCTCCTCTATGGGTAGAGGATGCCTATACTATGGTGATGATAGAACCTTCTCTCCTTAGTGTTAGAGGATGCCCCCTGTCTATGGTGATGATAGAACCTTCTCTCCTCTAGGTTGTAGAGGATGCCCCCTGTCTATGGTGATGGTAGTACACCTCTCTCTAGGTGTAAGGATGCCCCCTGGTACTAGGTGATGGTAGAAACCTCCTCCTCTAGGTGTAGAGGATGTCCCCTGTCTATGGTGATGTAGAACCTCCTCTCCTTAGGTGTAGAGGATGCCCCTTGTCTATGGTGATAGTGAACCACCTCTCTTTTATGGTGCAGAGGATGCCGCCCGTCGAGGCATGGTAAACCTCCTCTCCTCTAGGTTTGAGGATGCCCCCTGTCTATGTGTGATGATAGACCTTCTCTCCTCTAGGTGTAGGGATGTCCCCTGTTTATCGTGATGGTGAACTGCCCTCTCCTTAGGGTAGAGGATGCCCCCTGCTATGGTGATGGTTAGAACCACCTCTCTTCTAGGTGTAGAGGATGCCCCCTGTCTGTGGTGATGGTAGAAGCTCCTCTCCTCTAGGTGTAGAGGATGCCCCTCTATGGTGATGGTAGTACCACCTCTCCTCTAGGTGTAGAGGATGCCCCCTGTCTATGTGTGATGGTAGTACTGCCTCTCCTCTAGGTGTAGAGGAGTCCACTGTCTATGGTGATGGTGAGAACCTTCTCTCCTCTAGGTGTAGAGGATGCCTGTCTATGGTGTGATGTAGTAGAACCACCTTCCTCTATGTGGATGCCCCTGGCTATGGTGATGATAGAACTTTTCTTAGGTAGAGGATTGCCCCTGTCTAGTGGTGATGATAGAAACCTTCTCTCCCTAGGTGTAGAGGATGCCCCGTTCTATGGTGATGTAGTACCACCCTCCTCTAGGTGTAGAGGATGCCCCCTGTCTATGGTGATGGTAGATACCTCCTTCCTCTAGGTGTAGAGGATGTCCCCTGTCTATGGTGATGTTAGAACCTCCTCTCCTCTAGGTGTAGAGGATTGCCCCTTGTCTATGGGATAGAGAAACCACCTCTTTTAGGTGCAGAGAGATGGCCGCCCGTCGATGGCAAGGGTGAACCCTCCTCTCCTCTAGGTTGTAGAGGATGCCCCCTGTCTATGGTGATGATAGAACCTTCTCTCCTCTAGGGAGAGGATGTCCCCTGTTTATCGTGATGGTCGAACTGCCTCCCTCTAGGTGTAGAGGATGCCCCCTGTCTATGGTGATGGTAGAACACCCTCTTCTAGGTTGTAGAGGATGCCCCCTGTCTGTGGTGATGTAGAAGCTCCTCTCTCTAGGTGTAGAGGATGCCCCCCTATGGTGATGGTAGTACCACCTCTCCTCTAGGTGTAGAGGATGCCCCGTCTATGGTGATGGTAGAACCTCCGCTCCTCAGGTGTAGAGGATTCCCCGTCTATGGTGATGGTAAACCTCCTCTCCTCTAGTGTTAGAGGATGCCCCTGTCTATGGTGATGGCAGAACCTCCATCCTCTAGGTGTAGAGGATGCCCCCTGTCTATGGTGATTGTGGAACCGCCTCGCGATAGTGATATAAAGGATGCCCCTGTCTATTGTGATGGTTAGAACTGCCTCTTCTCTAGGTATAAACTTAAAATAAAATTACTGTGTTACTGAACCAGTGTTCTCCCATTTAGTAAATGTAATATCATTTTGTTTACTCAACTCCAAATGCATAACCCTACATTTATCTACATTAACTTCATTAGCCATTTCTCCACATACTATCACCCACAATCTGTCTGTGTATCAATTACTTTACAGAGCTTAGGTCCCATGCAAATGATGAAATTCTGCTTGTAAAACCGTCTATGGTTATTTAAAAAAATAGAAATGCAGGGACCCAATACTGACCCCTTGGCACTCCAATGGTAATTTCAAAATTAATGAAGACCCTCTGATACTCATGTACAGGGCCCCACTTGCCCACCAGAGATTCCTTTGGTGGAACCGGAGACTATTTTATTATTAAAATAGGCCCCAAGGTCTAACTGAAAATTACCAAATTTGGAGGCTCTTATTGTCCCTTTCCTATGGGTTGGGGATGGTGGAACACTGGAAATATTTTTCTGTAATGGGTCAAAGGAACCTCAGTCCGACTACACACTTTATAGAAGGTTGAATAAACTAGTGCCCTTATCTGGCTTGCAGAGTTACAAAATTGAAAAAATTGTTGGAAAATCTTGCAACAATCCCAAATTTTCCAAGTCTGAAAGATCAATGATGCCCACTAAACTGAGGCCACGTGTGGTTTTCATGTGCATTTATGGCCTGCTATTCTTTTTGACCATTCTTGACCACGGATGGTCCCTCAGATTGAGTCATGGGCTTCTTCTGTGGACTACATTAATTAGATTAACCCCTGCTGTGTCCGTTCAAGCGTTAACTCAGCGTTGAGTAGACTGCTGTATTGGAACCTTTAGTGAAGCCCGACTGATCTTTTCAAAGTGAGATTTTATATTAGGAAATCCATACAGGGAGATTATAGCGGGAGCTGATTTAATGCGCCTGCGCTGACTGATGCCGCCTTATTGTGTAATCAAAACGCGGCTACTAACTGAACCAGAAAACGGTTTAAAGCCGGTCTGTATCCAAGTCAATAATATCTAATTGCTCTCATTTGGGAATAACAATGGATTGATTCTAAAATGTCTCGGAGTCTACCCGTAGTTTTATTTCAGTTTTAATTTTTGTGTGTCTATTTAAGTAAAACAGCGGTTTCCAATTTCAACAATTGTTCCAATAAAACATAAATTGACAACATTTTAGATTTTAACCAGCTCTAACCTGGCTCCTGTCCATATATAATCTCATCTTTGGCCAAACTTTGGTACTCACTAACTTCCCCCTTTTTCGACAACACGAACCAAATTAGAATCTTTGAAACCTGATGATTTATTGGCCAACGACACTTGGCCAAATGTAGAATATGTGACAGATATCTATAGACGTTGTGGCTGCTGAAGTCTACATGGCAGTCCATTATCATGAATGTTTAGTGTGGGGTGCCATAAGAAGAAATAACAACGACCTGCAAGGTGAAAAGTTCTGTTGAGGGTCAGGAAACAATTTTGATACCATTGTCATTTGAAAGCCAAAGACATCTGTTGGACATCTTTGGGTTTTGGAAAGTTCACCTGTAGACCAGATCAGTCTTCATATTTCAGGTACTAATCAATGTTTCTTGGGACTTGCTATACTGGGAGCAAAAAATCCTATCAGGATTCTCATTAAAAGTTGACTTGCACAGAGAAGATCTACAATCTTCCTGCAGACGAGCGTCAATTTCTGGCATTTTTGGGTCCCTAAGCAAAATTATATAGTAACCCTTTAATACAAAGCTCCACTCTAAATGCCCTCTTGCCCAGGCAAAACTGTGAAATGTATTGGCCTCCTGAGGAATTCTGATACAGATTACAACACATGGGGCCTCGGTTTGGTATCCACATTCTCACGAGATCCGGAACCAATTGTGTCCATCCCCTGTTCTAAAATTGTGTGATAGGGACCCGTGTGTGTTCAAAGGGGTTTTGCTTTGAGGTCCATAGTTGTCATTCAGCTATGTAGATACTTACCGTTATTACTCGATAAAGCCGACCCGAGTATAAGCCGAGGCCCCTAATTTTACCACAAAATACTGGAAAACCTATTGACTCGAGATAAGCCGAGGGTGGGAAATGCATTGGTCACAGCCCCCCATATATAGCCAGCCAGCTGCCCACTGCGCGCCCGCCCAGTGTATAAGCCTGCCAGACCCCTGCCCAGTGATATAGCCGCCAGCCCCTGCCCCAGTGTATATAGCCAGCCAGCCCCTGCCCCAGTTGTATATAGCCTGCCAGACCCTGCCCAGTGTATATAGCCTGCCAGACCCGCCCCAGTTATATAGCCTGCCAGACCTGCCCAAGTGTGATGTATAGCCTGCCAGACCCTGCCCCAGTGTATATAGCCGCCAGATCCTGCCCTAGTGTATATAGCCTGCCGCCACTGCCGGACAGATCGCTCAGAAGATAGAGGGGTTGCCGCGAAAGGTGAGTTTAGATATATTTATTTTTTGACTCGAGTATAAGCCGAGTTTGGGTTTTTCAGCACATTTTTTGTGCTGAAAAACTAGGCTTATACTCGAGTATATAAGGTAACCAATTAATCAGATATAATATAACAATTAAAGGGTTTTCCAAGAAGAAACCTGGAAAAACCCTTGGAGCCTCATGTGTAGCGACGGTTTGGAACCCTTTCGGCCAATGAGAGCCTCAGCTGTCGTCGTTGGGATAGAGAAAGTGAAGACCACTGATTAACCAAATCAGATCCATGACCCACCACAAGAGAGAACAAATAAAATTCTGAAACCAGGAGCTGGAACTAACAGAGTACACTTTTTTGTTACCTCTAGGGGCTTTTTAGGATACGTGTGTAAAGTTATGAACCATTTGAAAAGAAAGTTATAACTCCCACCTAAAAACTTTATTAGTTTATCTGTATAGTAATGTGCATAGAAGTGAGGCTCCCACTGGGCAACACAACAAAATCCCAAGATTGACCCTTTTTACGCCTTTCCATAACCTTTGGGGAAAAACCTGGGTCATGATCTTCCATGGGATGGAGTTAGCAAATTATCTACTCCATCAGTCTCCTCGAGTCTCTCATGAGCACCAAACATACATCCCTATATCAATACATATAGAGGTTTAGGGAACCCCCATTCTTTATGATTGCTTCGGTCCAATCAGTTAGCCCCACCCTCTGATCACTCATCACCCATGGAACCCCTTAAGGAATACATTTTTGAATTTGGGAACTAATTACTTGAATACACCATAACATCCATGTCATCTCCCAATTCTATTTATACCTACAGATTAACCATCGTATAAGGATCAGGTATATGATAAGTGTCGAGTTAAAAACTCCATTACATGATTCACTGGCGCTGTCATTCCCTGACAGGAAATTTATTACACCAGGTAATAAATATAATAACTCTGCGGTGATTTCTGGGCCGGATAGAGAGACCAAACAGTATAGCTATGAGATGTGCAGCTCGTGTACAGCATGAGAAGTAGTAGAGGCATGCGTGATATTAAAGGGGTTGGTCACTTTACCTCATGTGTTTTGTAATGTGTTGTAAGTGTGAGGGGGCGGATATAGTAATTTACCAATATACATCTAGTAATAGTTCTGCTTGCTTTCTTAATATGTAAAGTGAGGCTCCTGTCTTTTACCTCATCAGCCAGAGATTCCTGACCATAAAATGCGCCAGATGGAGGGTCATGTGACTCATCTGTTCATGACAGGACCTTATGATAGTATTATGATATATAAGATTAAGTTCCTTGTCAGGGGGGCGATGGACGATTACATGACCCTCCATCTGTGGCAATCTCAGCAGTAACTGGTTGGGGTCTGAATGTGGTACCCGGGGCAGTCAGCTATTTACTAATCAACTAATGTGAATCAAAAGCCCTTTTATTTCAGAAAGCTAGGGAAAAAAAAATATCTGATGTCTCAGCGAGTATGGGGGAGCAGCCAATCGTTTAGACGGTTCCAAAAACATGGCCCACTATTTTGAATGCCTTATATGCATAAAGGGCAGGTTTCCAATGGAAGGAAGGTCATGTAGTAGATCAAAGAAGTCCAGAATTGTCTTAGAAATTAGGTTTGGAATATCTCTTTGAGTTTCAAATTATCAATTCCAGTGAATCTCCATAGATGTTTATGTATTGGATCCAGCCGTTTAGCTCTGTGTTTTCAGCACCATGGACAACAAAACACAAGGGGCAGATTTATTACCCGGTCCGTTGCGATCCAGCGGCGCTTCTCTGCGGTGGATTCAGGGTCGGCGGGATCTCAAGGGTATTCTCCGCGTCCACCAGGTGGCGCTGCTGCGCTGAAAAGCATCTGAAACGCACTCGAGTTCCCGGGCGGACCAAGTGAAGGTAAGCGCGTCCCAAGACACTTTTATTGTTTTAAAATGCGGCGTTTTTTCCGAATCCGTCGGGGTTTTCGACTCGGCCACGTCCCCCCGATTTCCGTCGCGTTGCATGCCGGCGCCGATACGCCACAATCTGATCGCGTCCGCCAAAATCCCGGGCAATACAGGAAAAACGAGCAAATCCGAAATATTCGGGTAACACGTCGGGAAAACGCGAATCGGGCCCTTAGTAAATGACCCCATAGCGTGCATCACAGGAAACGTTCCCAGTTGTTTACAAGACAATTCTGGTCTTCTATGATCTACTACAGGATACCTAACTTGAGCCTTCAGATGGCCGCCATATTCCAGACATGACTAAAAGATGCCCCTCCTGCCATTATTGCTGAAGTATCATATTGTATATTTCATTTAGTGTCCTGAGACTTTGCACTCAACCCTGTACTATACAAGTCAGATAGAGGTCATGAAATTTAATACAAATACATGATATGCTTAGATACCCCCTTTATGAATCCTATGTACAACACAAATGAGGTATGGCCCATATAGGCACATAGGATACGCATCTTGTGGGAGAGTTGGGTTGGTGAAAAGACAATGTATAGGGGACCCAAATGTGAACAATACTACAGATAATCAAGTCAAGTCACATCCCATCAGCCTGTGGTGGTGCTATGAAAAAGTTCCTTCCCTTTTTATTGGGGTTAAGAAAACATTTGTTTAGTATGGGGCATGCTCTACATTAATACTATCAGGGGCAATCCATTGTCCTCCATAATTGCCACAAAAATTGCATTTGACTCTTACTCCATGACACCCCTTCCCATTGGAAAAACTTGACCTTGATCCAATTGGAGGCTTTCACGATTCGGTCCTGGTGGATAGCTGATGTCCAAAAAAACACCAACCCCTGGCAAGGTCACCATCTATCAGAAGCCCAGCCACTGTAGAATTGACAGCGGGGGTGCATTAGGTCCGCCTGGCCTAGAACACGTGGTCTGAAAACGCTCCTGGACCATGCCACCCCCCCCTTCTCAATCAGTCATTGTGACAAAAGACGCTGAACACTGGTTTTGGGTTAAATCATGCAATCCCCCACCTAGGCTAAAAGAAGGCCTACGGGACACAGAGGTATTGTAAGCTCATTACTGTTTTGTTTTCTGAAATGGGCTACGTGACCTGGGTGCGTCAGCATGACAGTGCAACGTCCTTCCTAACACACCCCGACGACAAATTCAAGGTGATTGATTAAGGTCCATTAATGTGCCGAATTCAGTCCACCGTATAGGCAGGTATTAATGGGGCAAAATAACGCAATTACAAAAAACCATCGATAAACCAGAGAAATGACATGAGCAGGCCGGAAGGTATTCGATACTGTATCATGCCCTAAAAGACAACTTAAATATCAATGGTGAGGGACTCCGGGGGGTGTTTACAGGGCCCCGTGCGCCTTACATAGAGCTGAGCTGCTGTATCTAAGCTGCCATTATATCGGCATCCTCCTTACATAGAGCTGAGCTACTGTATCTAAGCTGCCATTATATAGGCATCCCCCTTACATAGAGCTGAGCTGCTGTATCTAAGCTGCCATTATAGAAGTATCCACCTTACATAGAGCTGAGCTGCTGTATCTAAGCTGCCATTATAGAAGTATCCACCTTACATAGATACAGCAGCTCAGCTCTAAGCTGCCATTATATAGACATCCACCTTACATAGAGCTGAGCTGCTGTATCTAAGCTGCCATTATATAGTCATCCACCTTACATAGAGCTGAGCTGCTGTATCTAAGCTGCCATTATATAGGCATCCACCTTACATAGAGCTGAGCGGCTGTATCTAAGCTGCCATTATATAGTCAACCACCTTACATAGAGCTGAGCTGCTGTATCTAAGCTGCCATTATATAGGCATCCACCTTACATAGAGCTGAGCTGCTGTATCTAAGCTGCCATTATATAAGCATCCACCTTACATAGAGCTGAGCTACTGTATCCAAGCTGCCATTATATAGACATCCACCTTACATAGAGCTGAGCTGCTGTATCTAAGCTGCCATTATATAGACATCCACCTTACATAGATCTGAGCTGTTGTATCTAAGCTGCCATTATATAGACATCCACCTTACATAGAGCTGAACTACTGTATCTAAGCTGCCATTATATAGGCACCCACCTTACATAGAGCTGAGCTGCTGTATCTAAGCTGCCATTATATAGACATCCACCTTACATAGAGCTGAGCTGCTGTATCTAAGCTGCCATTATATAGACATCCACCTTACATAGAGCTGAGCTGCTGTATCTAAGCTGTCATTATGTAGACACCCACCTTACATAGAGCTGAGCTGGTGTATCTAAGCTGCCATTATATATACATCCCCCTTGAGCCCTGAGTTGTGCCCCTTGGTTCTGTTGGTTGTGCTATGACGGGTAGTCCGGGTCCTATGGCAGGGGCACTGCATTATGGGCCATACGCTGTGCCATGCCTATTTTATACTGGTGTGAGAACGACGTCATGGAGATGCCGGGTGTAAGGGCAGTTATCTTATATCAGGATGGGATTATTATGCGTCAGTAATTCACTATTGTGTTCTTCCATGATGCCACCATATGTAGAGACATATGCAGTAGAGTCTGTGTTGGCATCATTTCTCATTGTGATTGCAAACTCTTTACTCGGATACAAGATGCTTTGTGCCTTGTTATGTCCCCACACTTCCCTGGGCATAAGGAGGATGGATAGATAAGGAAGACAGACAGATAGATGATAGATATGAGATAGATAGACAGATAGATAGATAGATAGATAGATAGATAGATAGATAGATAGATAGATAGAAAAAAAGAAAAAAAGAAAAAGAAAAAAAGAGAAGTCCGGAGCAGCACTACTGGTTTAAATGGTAAGGTGGTGCAAAGCCGTAAGTTCCGTGGCAAACGGTCTTTTGTAAACAAGTCAAAAAAATAGGCAGCACTCCAAGGTTGTAGTCAAAAACGTGAGGGTGAAGCTTTATTCCACTTCTGAAGAAGTAAAGATCAATGCTCATGATCTTTACTTCTTCAGATTAATTTGTTTACCATCCTATATATGTTCAGATGATATTGAAAAAATTCCTTTGCCCAATCGGATGGATGACATCTCTTGGTGGATGATACTTCAATTTTTTTATATATGAACCATTATGATGTTTTCTTTTGTTGTTGGTTTCTTTTTTACATCTTGTGCCCTGTGCCGGCTGGTTGACAACTATAACATATATCTATATAATATATCCATGGCTGTGTAGGGATTAAGCGCCAAATTGTGCCACAAAATACCCACATATATGTGGGACTGAGTAGGTTGCCAGCTGCAGTGGTTTTGGATGCCCACGCTGGAGGGTGTGAGCGTGATATATGCTCCATCTCCCCTGTGGGATCTTACCTCCTCCTTGGGATGTGATTATACTCACTAAATATCCCACTGGCGCGCATTCTTATGTGCTTTACCGATCTCTCATTAGGTGATGCATCACCATAGTGGGCACCTGGCGCAAATCACCTTGAATCTATGTATATTGCGTAGAGGTGTATATTACTATCTTGCCGCTATGGTAATGAGAGCGATCCTCTTATCCCAAACACTTGGGTTAATGTGTATGTGCTCATTTTTCCCTTTTAAGCTGTTGTCACAGGGCACTTGTTGTCCATTTTCTTGGCCTCAGTACACACTGCATTGAGGACTTGGTTGCCCTTTTCCAAGATGTCTTCTCAGCAGCCTCAGGGCTCCACTGCACATGTGCAGGTTGGATCCACAGACGCTAAGATTGTATCAGCTGTGGACCAGAAGCTCCCACCAAGAAAGTTCTCTCCAGAGCCTTTTGGGTAATTTTAACCCCTTCTTTACACACCAGTCTTTGCACTTGTACACTTTATGATTACACTTTGTACTGTATAATTGTACAGCGAACAACGACATTGTTATATACAAGTATTTGAAACCGATGCACTTTATCTTTGAATGTATTTTTTGTATATATTTTTGTACAATGATGTGCAACACCCTCGCCGATGCAATGGCGAAGGAGTGCTTGCGAATAAGCCCCACAGCATGTCACCACATCACACAGGGGACATTTCAGTGGTTAATCCTGCCTGGCAAGGCAGAAGTTAATCTGTGTATGATGTAAGAGTCCATTATCCAATGATCTGTGTTACATCCTGTCCTCTGTAAGCTGAGATGTAATTGGAGGAGCAGCCACCACCTGACCAGGGGAGTTACAAGACCCTGTCAGGAACCTTCCAGACAGGGGCAGTCTCTCCCAGGAGGGAGAAGAGACCAGTTCCAGTCAGACCCTCTGGGTCTGCAGGGCACAAGATCAGAACAGCTAGAGACTAGTTTAGCCTAGCTCAGATGAGAAGAGAAGCAGACTGGGTTACCCCAGTCCAGACTCTATTCAGCCAGCATACCAGAGCAGGAAGAGCCTAGCCCCTGCCTCTGAAGAGTGGAGCTAATAGATAAGAGTTAGTGAGGAAAGGGGTATCATCCTACCTTCAAGGGTGATACCTGAAGCACTCCAGGATAAGCTGAAGCTTCCTATTAGGACACAGCTACCTCCCAGCCTGCCCTCTGCATCCAGGCTGGCGATCTACCTCCTGAGGCTCCCTCCAAAAGCATCTCAGTACTCCACCATCTTGTTAAAGGCACGTTGCTGATGTTCCTGTCGGTTCCAATAAAGAACTGTAAGTGTTTCTGTTCAACCTCTGCCTCCGTCTGGTCCCTGCTACTCCGGCTGTCACCATCACGGGCACCCTGTCCACCACACAGAGACTCATACTCTAGACACCAAAGGGTTGCCCCAGGGAGATCCGCTATAGCAGCCTCTCCCTCATCATTTCTTGCCAACACCACCCTGCTGGAGACCTGCCAGGCTGTAGGACAGCCCTCCGGTTCCCCATACCAAGCACAGTGACACTAGCGTGCTTAGGCCGCAACCGCCAGCCACTCAGGTACTGCGGGCCCAGGCTGTCTCCAGGCCCCGAGAAAAGGCTAGGCCCCGGTGGGGGATGTTGCAGATGAATAACACAATATTGCACAGGCACTTTAAGACACGCCTCTTTATGCTAATCACTTACTATGTTTTGCTATATATATCCAATGTGGGTCACTTGTCTGTTGCTTGATGAAGGTGTCACACACCAAAACGTCGGCACTTGTTCAATAAAGTTCACCTTTTATTTTGAAATTTGAACCACGGAGTGCTGCCCGCTTTTTACTTTATTTAGATAGATAGATAGATAGATAGTTGCATAAATGGATAGATAGATAAATAGGAGATAGATAGATAAATAGATAGATAGATATGAGATAGATAGATAGATATGAGATAGATAGATACTTCCAGAAAAGAAGAGAGAAGAGTATGGGTGCAGGCTCAATGAGATCGGGCTGCAGATCCTCCAAGTAGACAGTAGAAAATAAGCAGCACTCCAAGACGTGGATTGTCAAGTAGAAAAAGTGATGATCTTTATTCCATGTTTTTAAGAGTACCAAAAATGTACAGAAGCAACGTTTCGGCTTATTTTCTACTGTCTAGATAGATAGATATGAGATAGATAGAGAGATAGATAGATAGATAGATAGATAGATAGATATATAGATAGATTATGCTGAATACATCCCCTGACATTATGACATATGGATAATAATGGGAGTCAAATCAGATCATATCTCTCCACTTTCATATTTACTCCATAAACCACAATTAATCCTCCTCTAATCCTTATCCCTGAGACTGGACAAGGACATTACAGCTTCTATCCAGACCAGATCGGAGAGGCCGTACCCCGTATAACAGGGCACAATGCAGGACATTAGCATAGAGATGTGAGCGATGTTCTCCATCCTGCTGCTGCTGAGCTAGAAGAGATGAACATGAAGTGATTACTGCCTCAAATGAGCAGCTCCTTATTCTACATCATTTCACAGCGCTCCCCAAGGCTTTGCTACTATTCGATCCTCCAGCGCTCACGTCATTAGGCTCATGCAAAAAGTTCGGTCAGGAAAGAAATGTGCAAGGATATAAATATGCAGAGCCAATGACCTAGCCATGGAGGATAAAAGAAGACGCCCCAATACACAGAGCCCCAATACACGGGGGCATCCGATACTACGTAACCACTGTGTAATCTGCACTGCATGAACATCCCATCGCAGTAAGCTCCTTCCCATAACATGTGATATTTACAATCAGGGGCGTAACTTGAGGGGGTGCAGAGGGCGCGATTGCAAACGGGCCCAGGAGTCTTAGGGGCCCATAAGGTGTCACTTTCCCATATGAAAAGACTAGTACTATAAACCATACATTATAGTCAGGGGACCTGGCACAGAATTTGCACTGGGGCCCATCAGCTTCAAGTTACGCCACTGTGTACAATGCATCCACCATCAAAGCCTCCATAGTCTCACTGCTCTTACGAGAAAATACCGGTCTATAGAGATGATAGAACTGCCTCTCTTCTAGATGTAGTGGATGCCCCCTGTCTATGGTGATGGTAGAACCACCTCTCCTCTAGGTGTAGAGGATGCCTCTATCTATGGTGATGATAGAACCTTCTCTCCTCTAGGTGTAGAGGATGCC
>CM033644.1:208354020-208736574 GCA_019512145.1 Engystomops pustulosus
TCTTACAGTAAAAGATCCCTCACTATGGTGATGGTAGAATCACCTCTTGTCTAGGTGTAGAGGATGTCCCCTGTCTATGGTGATGGTAGAACCTCCTCTCCTTTAGGTGTAGAGGATGCCCCCTGTCTATTGTGATGGTAGAACAGTCTCTCCTCTAGGTGTAGAGGATGCCCCCTGTCTATGGTGATGGTAGTACCACCTCTCCTCTAGGTGTAGAGGATGCCCCCTGTCTATGGTGATGGTAGAACATCCTCTCCTCTTAGATAGAAATAGATATGAGATAGATAGATAGATATGAGTAGTAGATACTTCCAGAAAAGAAGAGAGAAGAGTATGGGTGCAGGCTCAATGAGATCGGGCTGCAGATCCTCCAAGTAGACAGTGTAAGAAAATAAGCAGCACTCCAAGACGTGGATTGTCAAGTAGAAAAAGTGATGATCTTTATCCATGTTTTTAAGAGTACCAAAAATGTACAGAAGCAACGTTTCGGCTTATTTTCTACTGTAGATAGATAGAATGAGATAGATAGAGAGATAGATAGATAGATAGATGATAGATAGATTATAGATAGATAATTTGCTGAAACATCCCCTGACATTATGACATATGGATAATAATGGGAGTTAAATCAGATCATATTCTCTCCACTTTCATATTACTCCAAAACCACAATTAATCCTCCTCTAATCCTTATCTGAGACGGACAAGGACATTACAGCTTCATCCAGACCAGATCGGAGAGGCCGTACCCCGTATAATAACGGGGACAATGCAGGACATTGCATAGAGATGTGAGCGATGTTCTCCATCCTGCTGCTGCTGAGCTAGAAGGATGACATGAAGTGATTACTGCCTCAAATGAGCAGCCCTTATTCTACATCATTTCACAGCGCTCCCAAGGCTTTTGCTACTATTCGATCCTCCAGCGCTCACGTCATAGGCTCATGCAAAGTTCGGTAGGAAAGAAATGTGCAAGGATATAAAATATGCAAGCCCAATGGACTAGCCATGAGGGATAAAAGAATGACGACCCATCACAGAGCCCCATATACACGGGGGATCCGATACTACGTAACCACTGGTAATTGCACTGCAGTAATCCACTGCGCAGTAAGCTCTTCCCATAACATGTGAATTTACATTCAGGGGCGTGTACACTTGGGGGGTGCATGGGGCGCGATTGAAAACGGGCCCAGGAGTCTTAGGGGCCCTAAGGTGTCACTTTCCATATGAAAGACTAGTACTATAAACCATACATTATAGTCAGGGGACCTGGCACAGAGAATTGCACTGGGGCCCACAGCTTCATAGATCCGCCACTGGGTAAAATGCATATCCACCATCACAAAGCTCCATAGTCTCATCTGCTAGTTAGGATAAAATACCGTCTGATAGGAATGATGAATGCCTCTCTTCTAGATGTAGTGGGATGCCCCCTGTCTATGTGATGGTAGTGAAACCACCTCGTCCTCTAAGGTGTAGAGGATGCTCTACTATGGTGATTAGAACCTTCTCTCCTCTAGGTGTAGAGGATGCCCCTGTCTATGGTGTGATAGAACCTCTCTCCTCTAGGTGTAGAGGATGCCCCCTGTCTTATGGTGATGGTAGTACCACCTCTCCTCTAGGTGTAGAGGATGCCCCCTGTCTATGGTGATGGTAGAACCTCCTCTCCTCTAGGTGTAGAGGATGTCCCCTGTCTATGGTGATGGTAGAACCTCCTCTCCTCTAGGTGTAGGGATGCCCCCTTGTCTTGGTGATAGTAGAACCACCTCTCTTTTAGGTGCAGAGGATGCCGCCCGTCGATGGCAATGGTAGAACCTCCTCTCCTCTAGGTGTAGAGGATGCCCCCTGTCTATGGTGATGATAGAACCTTCTCTCCTCTAGGTGTAGAGGATGTCCCTGTTATAGTGATGATCGACATGCCTCTCCTCTAGGTGTAGAGGATGCCCCTGTCTATGGTGATGGGTGAACCACCTCTCTTTAGGTGTAGAGGATGCCCCCTGTCTGTGGTGGATGGTAGAAGCTCCTCTCTCTAGGTGTAGAGGATGCCCCTCTATGGTGATGGTAGTACCACTCTCCTCTAGGTGTAGAGGATGCCCCCTGTCTATGGATGATCGGGTAGTACTGCCTTCCTCTACTCCTCTAGGTGTAGAGGATGCCCCCTGTCTATGGTGATGGTAGAACCACCTCTCTTCTAGGTGTAGAGGATGCCCCCTGTCTGTGGTGATGGTAGAAGCTCCTCTCCTCTAGGTGTAGAGGATGCCCCCCTCTATGGTGATGGTAGTACCACCTCTCCTCTAGGTGTAGAGGATGCCCCTGTCCCTATGGTGTGATGGTAGTACCGCCTCTCCTCTAGGTGTAGAGGAGGTCCACTGTCTATGGTGATGGTAGAAACCTTCTCTCCTCTAGGTGTAGAGGATGCCTGTCTATGGTGTGTGATAGTAGACCACCTCTCCTCTAGGTGTAGAGGATGCCCCCTGGCTATGGTGATGGTAGAACCTCTCTCCTCTAGGTGAGGATGCCCCTGTCTATGGTGATGATAGAAACCTTCTCTCCCTAGGTGTAGAGGATGCCCCGTTCTATGGTGATGGTAGTACCACCTCTCCTCTAGGTGTAGAGGATGCCCCCTGTCTATGGTGATGTAAACCTTCTCTCCTCTAGGTGTAGAGGATGCCCCCTGTCTATGGTGATGATAGAACCTTCTCTCCTCTAGGTGTAGAGGATGTGCCCATTATACAACTCACATATACACACATACGCAACATACAACAAAATGCAGAACAATGTACACCCATGCTGCAATACAACCTTACAATACACAATACATAGAGACTACACACATACAACAGTACCATGTACACCACGTAGCATATTACACATTACATATACACACATACAGCATATAAAACACATAATAAGTTATATATACATAGTATAAGCATACAGCATATTTACAGCACATACCGAACATAAACATAGAGTAAACTACACTAATATAACATACACCACATACAGCAAAACCACACATATAACACTATATACAACCATGCGCTAATTATACTTATATATGTAGTATATAGAATACAGGCATATACACACACGATTCAGGATAAACATACATACAGATATACACAGCATACATCAATCACTATCACGAGACAAATACTACAGTACCATAGTAATTTCCTATCTAGATGGCATCAAGCGCAAAATGGTCATTCAGTCATGGGGGAAGGACCAGTGATCAGTTATCGCCATCATGCTCAGTTGTTTACACAGTCTTCCATATACTCTAGACTGGTACAGGAATAACATTTATTATTGGGAATCCCTTTAAATAAAATTTCATACAAAGAATACATAATGGTTCAAAAACCTAACCTATCTTATAATGTGCAGCCCTGTGTGGCTGTAAGCTCTCTAGATTGAAGGGCTATCGGACGGAGAGGGGAGAAGGGGCAGGTCCCAAGGAGTTTAAGCATTGCAAATACATTACAATACCCATGTGTACTGTGAGTGATGCACACAAGGGGACGCACAAAATATCCCTCTCTTACAGAATGGAATATACCTAGTAGCAAAGGAAGGTCAGTATATAGTAAGAACGATACTATATAGAAAGATAGTGTCTCTCCGATTCATCCATCAATTGAAATGTCAATTTCATCAATTTGTTTCTGAATGAAGACGACATCACTGTTGATATAAAACGTGGATGTAACTAGGAGTGGTATCTCTTCATCATTGTATACGATCGGTTGTAGATATAATAATATAGAGGAGTTACTCCCACAAACCGGAGCGCTGTATATGACTACTAGTATATAGGGATCCACATTACATAGAGCTGAGTCTGTATCTAAAAGCTGCCATTATATCGGCATCCTCTTACATAGAGGAGCTGACGCTGCTGTACTAAAGCTGCCATATATACGGCACTCCTTACATACTAGATATTAATGGCATATGTATAGACCCTCATGAGCGAGCTGCTGTATACCTAAGCGACAGTATATAGGGGACATCTCCGTCTTAACTAGAGCGGAGCTCGTATCTAAGCTGCCATTATATACGTGCATCCTTCTTACAATAGATAGCTGCAGCTGAGTATCTAAGCTGCACACTTACTTAGCAGGCATCCACCTTTACATAAGTGAGCTGCTGTATTAAGCTGCCATTATATAGGCATCTCCCGTGCACATAAGGTGACTGCTTGAACGCGGCGTCCATTAAAGCGCGCATTCTCTTAGCATTCCATCCAGCTTATCCATAGAGCTGCCAGCCTACGATCAAGCGATTCACGCGCATCTATCATACGCAGCACATTCCTTCCAGTTTCCCAACCCATAGAGCTATGAGAGGTACTGTATCCCAAGCTGCGATCATTCATTTAGCCCGCATTCTACACCTTCCCTTACTAGAGAGCTTCGAGGTCTTGCGTTACATAAGTGACCTAGTACCTTAATAGGTATCCCCTTACATAGAGTCGGGCTGCTGTATCTAAGCTGCCATGTTGATAGACACGACCCTTACATAGAGCTGAGATGTCTGTTATCTAAGCTGCCATTATATAGGCCACCCACCTACATAGATATGAGCTGCTGTATTTCTAAGCTGCCATTGTATAGGCATCCACCTTACTTAGAGCTGAGAGGTGTATCTAAAGCTGCCATTATATAGGCACCCACCTTACATAGAGCTGAGCATGTATCTAAGCTGCCATTATATAGAATCACCACCCTTACATAGAGCTGCGATGGTGTATCTAAGCTGCCATTATAAGACATCCACCTTACATAGAGCTGAGCTGCTGTATCTAAGTGTCATTATGTAGACACACACTTACAGAGCTGAGGCTGGTGTATCTAAGCTGCCATTATATATACATCCCCTTGAGCCCTGAGTTGGCCCTTGGTTCTGTTGGTTGTGCTATGACGGGTAGTCCGGGGTCCTATGGAGGGGCACTGCATTATGGGCCCATACGCTGTGCATGCCTATTTTTATACTGGTGTGAGAACGACGTCAGGAGATGCGGTTGTAAGGGCAGTTTCTTATATCAGGATGGGATTATTATGCGTCAGTAATTCACTATGTGTGTTCTTCCATGATGCCACCATATGTAGAGACATATGCAGTAGAGTCTGTTGTGCATCATTTCTCTTGTGATTGCAAACTCTTTACTTGGATACAAGATGCTTGTGCTTGTTATGTCCCCACTTCCTGGCATAAGGAGGATGGGATAGTAAGGAAGACAGAAGATAGATGATAGATATGAGATAGATAGACAGATAGATAGATAGATAGATAGATGATAGATAGATAGATAGATAGATAGAAAAAAAAAAAGAAAAAAAAAAAGAAAAAAAGAGAAGTCCGGAGCGCACTACTGGTTTAAATGGTAAGTGGTGCAAAGCCGTTAAGTTCCGTGGCAAACGGTCTTTTGTAAACACGTCAAAAAAATAGGCAGCACTCCAAGGTTGTAGTCAAAAAATGTGAGGTGAAGCTTTATTCCACTTCTGAAGAAGTAAAGATCAATGCTCATGATCTTACTTCTTCAGATAATTGTTTACCATCATATAGTCAGATGATATTGAAAAAATTCCTTGCCCAAATGGATGGATGACATCTCTTGGTGGATGATACTTCAATTTTTTATATATGAACCATTATGATGTTTTTTTGTTGTTGGTTTTTTTTAACATCTTGTGCCCTGTGCCGAGGGTTGACAACTATAACATTATTTATTATAATAAATCCAGGCTGTGTAGGGATTAGCGCCAATGTGCCACAAAAACCCACATATATGTGGACTGAGTAGGTTGCCAGCTGCAGTGGTTTGGATGCCCACGCTGGAGGGTGTGAGGTGATATATGCTCCATCTCCCGTGGGCTCTACCTCCATCCTTGGGATGTGAGTTATACTCACTAAAGATCCCACTGGCGCGCATTCTTATGTGCTTTTACGATCTCTCATTAGGTGATGCATCACCATAGTGGGCACCTGGCGCAAATCACCTTGAATCTATTTATATTGCGTTAGAGGTGTATATTACTATCTTGCCTGCTATGGTAATGGAGAGCGATCCTTATCCAAACACTTGGGTTAATGTGTATGTGCTCATTTTTCCCTTTCAAGCTTGTTGTACAGGGCACTGTTTGTCCCTTTTCTGGCCTCAGTACACAATGCATTGAGGACTTGGTGCCCTTTCCAAGATGTTTCTCAGCAGCCTCAGGCGGCTCACGCAAATGTGCAGGTGGATCCACAGACGCTAAGATGGTATCAGCTGTGGACCGAAGGATCCACCAAGAAAGTTCTCTCCAGAGCCTTTGGGTAATTTTAACACCCTTCTTTACACACCAGTCTTTGCACTGTACACTTTATGATTACACTTGTTGTACTGTATATTGTACAGCGAACAACGACATTGTTATAACAAGTATTTGAAAACCGATGCACTTTATCTTGAATGTATTTTTTGTATATATTTTGTACAATGATGTGCAACACCCTCGCCGATGCCAATGGCGAAGGAAGGTGCTTGCGAAAAGCCCCACAGCATCGTCACCACATCCACAGGGGACATTCAGTGGTTAATCCTGCTGGCAAGGCAGAAGTTAATCTGTGTATGATGTAAGAGTCCATTATCCAATGATCTGTGTTACATCCTGTCCTCTGTAAGCTGAGATGTAATTGGGGGAGCAGCCACCACCTGACCAGGGAGTTACAAAGCCTGTAGGAACATTCCAGACAGGGGCAGTCTCTCCCAGGAGGGAGAAGAGACCAGTTCCAGTCAGACCCTCTGGGTCTGCAGGGGCACAATCAGAACAGCTAGAGACTAGTTTAGCCAGCTCAGATGAGAAGAGAAGCAGACTGGGGTTACCCAGTCCAGACTATATCAGCCAGCATACCAGAGCAGGAAGAGCTAGCCCTGCCTCTGAAGAGTGGAGCTAAATAGATAAGAGTTAGTGGGAAAGGGGTATCATCCTACTTCAAGGGGTGATACCTGAAGCACTCCAGATAAGCTGAAGCTTCCTATTAGGAACAGCTACCTCCCAGCCTGCCTCGTGCATCCAGGCTGGCGATCTACCTCCGAGGCTCCCTCCAAAAGCAATCTAGTACTCCACCATCTTGTTAAAGCACGTTGCTGTGGTCCTGTCGGTTCCAATAAAGAACTGTAAGTGGTTCGTTAAACCTCTGCCTCGTCTGGTCCCTGCACTCCGGCTGTCACCATCACGGGCACCTGTCCACCCAACAGAGACTCATAATCTAGACACCAAGGGTTTGCCCCAGGGAGATCGCTATAGCAGCCTCTCCCTCATCATTCTTGCCCACCACCACCCTGTGGAGACTGCCAGGCTGTAGGACAGCCTCCGGTTCCCCATACCAAGCACAGTGACACTAGCGTGCTTAGGCCGCAACCGCCAGCCACCAGTACTGCGGGCCCAGGCTGTCTCCAGGCCCGAGAAAAGGCTAGGCCCCGGTGGGGGAGTGTTGCAGATGAATAACACAATATTGCACAGGCACTTTAGAACACGCCTCTTATGATATCACTTATATGTTTTGATATATATCCAATGTGGGTCACTTGTCTGTTGCTTGAGAAGGTGTCACACACCAACTCGGGCAACTTGTTCAATAAAGTTCCTTTATTTTGAAATTTGACCACGGAGTGCTGCCCGCTTTTACTTTATTTAGATAGATAGATAGATAGATAGTTGCATAAATGGATAGATAGATATAATAGGAGATAGATAGATAAAGATAGATAGGTAGATAGATAGATAGATATGAGATATGATAGATACTTCCAGAAAGAAGAGAGAAGAGTATGGGTGCAGGCTCAATGAGATCGGGCTGCAGATCCTCCAAGTAGACAGTAGAAAATAAGCAGCACTCCAAGACGTGGATTATGTCAAAGTAGAAAAAGTGATGATCTTTATTCCATGTTTTTAAGAGTACCAAAAAGTACAGAAGCAACGTTTCGGCTTATTTTCTAGTCTAGATAGAGCTATGAGATAGATAGAGAGATAGATAGATAGATAGATAGATAGATAGATATATAGATAGATATGCTGAAACATCCCCTGACATTATGACATGGATAATAATGGGAGTCAAATCAGATCATAATCTCTCCACTTTCATATTACTCCATAAACCACAATAATCCTCTCTAATTCCTATCCCTGAGACTGGACAAGGACATTACCGTTCTATCCAGACCAGATCGGAGAGGCCGTACCCCGTTAAACAGGGGCACAATGCAGGACATTAGCATAGAGATGTGAGCGATGTTCTCCATCCTGCGCTGCTGAGCTAGAAGAGATGAACATGAAGTGATTACTGCCTCAAATGAGCAGCTCCTATTCTACATCATTTACACGCGCTCCCCAAGGCTTTGCTACTATTCGATCCTCCAGCGCTCACGTCATTAGGCTCATGCAAAAGGTTCGGTCAGGAAAGAAATGTGCAAGGATATAAATATGCAGAGCCAATGACCTAGCCATGGAGGATAAAAGAAGACGCCCCAATACACAGAGCCCAATACACGGGGGCATCCGATACTACGTAACCACTGTGTAATCTGCACTGCATAACATCCCATCGCAGTAGTCCTTCCATAAACATGTGATATTTACAATCAGGGGCCGTAACTTGAGGGGGTGCAGAGGCGCGATTGCAAACGGGCCCCGGAGTCTTAGGGGCCCATAAGGTGTCACTTCCATATGAAAGACTAGTACTATAAAAACATACATTATAGTCAGGGGACCTGGCACAGAATTGCACTGGGGCCCATCAGCTTCAAGTTACGCCACTGTGTGACAGGGGCCCTTGAGAAGATGAATACACCACCATTCAAAGCCTCCCATAGTCTCACTGCTCTTACAGAGAAATACCGGTCTATAGGATGAAGAAACTGCCTCCTTTAGATGTAGTGGATTGCCCCCTGTCTATGGTGATGGTAGAACCACCTCTCCTCTAGGTGTAGAGGACCCTCTATCTATGGTGATGATAGAACTTCTCTCCTCTAGGTGTAGAGATGCCCCCTGTCTTATGTGTGATGGATAGAACCTTCTCTCCTCTAGGTTGTAGAGGATTGCCCCTGTCTATGGTGATGTGTAGTACCAACTCTCCTTAGGTGAGAGGATGCCCCCTGTCTATTGGTGATGGTAGACCACTCCTCTTAGGTGTAGAGGATGCCCCTGTCTATGGTGTGATGGTAGAATATCCTCTCCTCTAGGTGTAGAGGATGCCCCTGTCTATGGTGATAGTAGAACCACCTCTCTTTAGGTGAGAGGATGCCCCGTCGGTGGCATGGTAGAACCTCCTCTCCTCTAGGTGTAGAGGATGCCCCCTGTCTATGGTGATGATAGAACCTTCTCTCCTCTAGGTGTAGAGGATGTCCCCTGTTTATCGTGATGGTCGAACTGCTCTCTCTAGGGTAGAGGATGCCCCCTGCTATGGTGATGAGTAGAACCACCTCCTTTCTAGGTGAGAGGATGCCCCTGTCTGTGGTGATGTGTAGAGAAGCTCCTCTCTCTAGGTGTAGAGGATGCCCCCCCTTCTATGGTGATGTAGTACCACCTCTCTCTAGGTGTAGAGGATGCCCCCTGTATGGTGATGGGTAGTACTGCCTCTCCTCAGGTGTAGAGGATGTCCACTGTCTATGGTGATGATTGTAGAACTCTTCCTCTAGGTGTAGAGGATGCCCCTGTCTATGGTGAGATGTAGAACCACCTTCCTCTAGGTGTAGAGGATGCCCCTGTCTATGGTGATGATAAACTTCTCTCCTCTAGGTGTAGAGGATGCCCCTGTCTATGTGTTGATGATAGAACCTTCTCTCCTCTAGGTGTAGAGGATGCCCCTGTCTTATGGTGATGTTAGTACCACTCCTCTCTAGGTGTAGAGGATGCCCCCGTCTATGGTGATGGTAGAACCTCCTCTCCTCTAGGTGTAGAGGATGTCCCCTGTCTATGGTGATGGTAGAACCTCCTCTCTCTAGGTTGTAGAGGATGCCCCTTTTCTATGGTGATGTAGAACACCTCTCTTTAGGTGTCAGAGGATGCCCGCCAGTCGAGGGCAATGAGTAGAACCTCCTCTCCTCTAGGTGTAGAGGATGCCCCTGTCTATGGTGATGAAGAACCTTCTCTCCTCTAGGTGGAGAGGATGTCCCTGTTATAGTGATGGTCGAAATGTCTCTCTCTAGGTTGTAGAGGATGCCCCCTGTTGTCTATGGTGATGGTATGGTAGAACCTCCTCTCCTCTAGGTATAGAGGATGCCTCCTGTCTATGGTGATGGTAGAACCTCATCTCCTCTAGGTGTAGAGGATGCCCCCTGTCTATGGTGATGGTAGAACCTCCTCTCCTCTAGGTGTAGAGGATGCCCCCTGTCTATGGTGATGGCAGAACCTCCTCTCCTCTAGGTGTAGAGGATGCCTCCTGTCTATGGTGAGGCCACACACACTACTGAGCCTCATCAGGAGCATGTCCAGGTGTTCCAGGGAGGTCATACAGGCATGTGAAGGCCACACACACTACTGCCTCATCATAAACAATGTCCAGCGGCTTGTAGGGAGGTCATATACAGGCATGTGGAGACCACACACACTACTGAGCCTCATCAGGAGCATGTCCAGGTGTTGTAGGGAGGTCATACAGGCATGTGAAGGCCACACACACTACTGAGCCTCATCAGGAACATGTCCAGGCGTTGTAGGGAGGTCATACAGGCATGTGTAGGCCACACACACTACTGAGCCTCATCAGGAGCATGTCCAGGTGTTGTAGGGAGGTCATACAGGCCAGTAGTGGTGTGGTTCCACATGCCTGTATGACCTCCTACAACCCTGGACACTGTTCCTGATGAGTCTCAGTAGTGTGTGTGGTCTCCACATGCCTGTATGACCTCCCTACAACGCCTGGACATGTTCCTGATGAGGCTCAGTAGTGTGTGGGCTTACATGCCTGTATGACCTCCGGACACCTGGACCTGCTCCTGATGAGGCTCAGTAGTGTGTGTGGCCTTCACATGCCTGCATGACCTCCCTAGAACACCTGGACATGCTCCTGATGAGGCTCAGTAGTGTGTGTGGGCTTCACATGCCTGATGACCTCCGCAAACGCCTGGACATGCCTCTGATGAGTCTCAGTAGTGTGTGTGGTCTCCACATGCCTGTATGACCTCCCTACAACGCCTGGACATGTTCCTGATGAGGCTCAGTAGTGTGTGTGGCCTTCACATGCCTGTATGACCTCCTGGAACACCTGGACATGCTCCTGATGAGGCCTCAGTAGTGTGTGTGGCCTTCACATGCCTGATGGACTCTCCTAGAACACTGGACATGCCTGATGAGGCTCAGTAGTGTGGTGGCCTTCACATGCCTGTATGACCTCCCTACAACACCTGCACATGCTCCTGATGAGTCTCAGTAGTGTGTGTGGTCTCCACATGCCTGTATGACCTCCCTACAACGCCTGGACATGTTCCTGATGAGGCTCAGTAGTGTGTGTGGCCTCCATGTGCCTGTATGACCTCCCTAGAACACCTGGACATGTTCCTGATGAGGCTCAGTAGTGTGTGTGGCCTTCACATGCCTGTATGACCTCCCTAGAACACCTGGACATGCTCCTGATGAGGCTCAGTAGTGTGTGTGGCCTTCACATGCCTGCATGACCTCCCTAGAACACCTGGACATGCTCCCGATGAGGCTCAGTAGTGTGTGTGGCCTCCATGTGCCTGTACGACCTCCCTAGAACACCTGGACATGCTCCTGATGAGGCTCAGTAGTGTGTGTGGCCTCCATGTGCCTGTATGACCTCCCTAGAACACCTGGAAATGCTCCTAATGGTTGTTATGTCACAACCACAACACTCTCCCCTTGCAGACATGTGTAAATACATGAAAACAGAACCAAAGCCAAGCTCACTGTGTGGATTGAGTGGAAAATTGTGAGCAGATGTGTAATACCAGCAATTACTGTAATTCCGGGAATTCACACATGAGTCTTGGTCGGGGAATTCTCTTTCTTATTCTTCTATCTGGAGGATACGTAGCTTCTACCAACCAGAACTCGATATTTATATCATCATCTCTTCCACCTTCTTATGACAAATTTAACCCTTCCCGCCTCATAAGCTTGTATTTAGTGCACCATGACGTTCCCAAAGTCTGTGCAATAAGTGCAGGAGTGTATGCAACAGCCGAGCTTCTGCATTGACAGCTGGGAACGGGAGCAAGGAGCCTGCTACAGGCGGGTGGAGAGCGGGCACACGGCCTTGACTGGGAGGGGTTTCGGTATGCATTGGGTGGGAATGATTGGTGGTGGAGAATATCAAGACAGGTGATAGGGAGTTTCAAAGTTTTGGGGGAGGGCTTATAGTTTTATAAGGGCTGGCAAGAAGGCAAGCCTCATCTGGCAAGAGTTCAGCTATCAGCTTTATACTGTTATGTTATATTGTCATGTTTTAAATAAATTTTTCTAATGATAAAATTCTTATTTATATAGGGCACACAGATTACGCAGCGCTGCACAGAGATTGCCAATCAGTCCCTGTCCCTCCTTAGATTGTATTTCAAGATTAATATAAAGTGTTCCCTTAATTTTTCGCGCAGTGTATTACTAATTTTTTTTTTGCTGGTTTTTACTCATTTTTCCTACATTTCGGCTCATTTGCTCCCAAGCCTTTGATGAATTGACTCGATGCTTACATTTCATTCAGCAAGTCTGTTTTCCTGCCTAAGTGGATGAAATGTCATATTTTATTAATGCTGAAGGTCTCTGAGAGTTTATGGGAGTGAGGGCGCTCTCCTAGCCGGCCCGAAATTATACAATGTTTGAGCAGGAGGAAGGGTAATGTATTTACTTACCCTTCAATAGCCAACAATGGCAAACAAGGGGCGGCTGGTGACTGCTGAGCCCCCTGCCATCTGCGCCGCGCCATGACTGGAGGCCGAGGCGCCGGAGGTCTCTCTCCAGCGTTTCCTCAGCTCCAGCTTCTAACAAAAACAACCAATTTCATGTAAGCACAACGTGATTGAGCCACGTCTTACCCCCCACCCCTCCCACCCCAAACTCCCTCAGCCACTCCTTAGTCTCATGTTTGGTTTTCTTTAGGAGGTAGAGACATATTTTTACCTAATATTCACACCAGAGAGGATGAACGAGGAGCGGCAGCAATCTGGATGGATCTGTAGATATCTGCGCAATGTCTAGTGATATTATCTGAGATACCGCTGGGAGCCGCACATAGTAGTTAGTGAGGGAAAGATGCAAAATCCGCCCCCCCTGGAGTTTGTATATAAGCAAGAAACAGACATGGCTGAACAATCATTTGACCATCGGCTATCCGCCGGCTCCACCATTAAATGCAGACATGATTGCAATAATAGACGGCAGATCCCCTGGCGCCTCTTATCTCTGCTTAAACATAGGATTAGACAGTACAATGCAACCTGGCAGGCTCTTGTTTCCCCAAATAGTCGCTACTTCAATCGACATGAGGTTGTCAGTGTAACCCAACTTCAAAAAGGGTTGGCACTTTACCTCATGTGTGTGTAAGTGTGTGTGTGTGGGGGGGGGGCAGGATATGAGGTAATTTCACTATACATCTAGTAATAGTTGTCTGCTTTTTGATATGTAAATTGAAGCCTCCTGTCTTTTACCTCATCAGTCAGACATTCCTGACCATAAAATGGCGGCAGATGGAGGGTCATGTGATCTCTATCTGTCCATGAACAATCACCCTGCCAGGACCTTATGATAGTATTCATGAATATAAGATAAGGTCCTGTCATATGTTATATATATATATATATATATATATTCGGCCGACGCTGTGAATAAGCCATGATCGCAGAGAGCCGGCAGCGATGCAAAATATATGCCCCCTGACAGGGGCGGGATGGGGTGTGTCGGTTGCCCCCTCATGAATAAGGCGACTGCCAGGGACAGGATAAGGGATCCGACCTCTATTTGGTAAGAGGTCGGATCGATTAAAACTAACTTGCCAACCTAAATTTTTTTAAAAATGTCTGCTAGAATAGGGCTGGGGGAGGATTATGGGGGACAATTTGGTGGGGGTCTTTTGGGAGTTAGACAGGTCCTCTTTTATATATAGTGTATAAAGGTGTCACAAAAAATGCAAACATCAAAGTTGCTGGGGGTTTTTTTACAACAAAATCTACACTAAAGGGGTATTCGGGAATATGAAAGTCTGACAAAAAAACCCTTGATGATATAATAAATGAATACAACAATACTCAATGTCATTAGTCACAAAACGAAGCTAAAATAATATGATTTTATGATTTACAAAATTTATGGCCTCTCTAAGTAGGTGGAGTTATCACTAAGATGGCCGCCACTGGAAACTACAAGTTCCATGATCCTTTGTTTCTCAGTAACTCCTCCTACCACTTATGCTTGCTAACAATGATGATGTAACAGGTTTTTCTGCTCGTTACCATAGTAATGTGTATAACTGCCATCACACAAACACTGACCATAATGGATGCATGCAACCAACCGACTACAGCCAAACGTAGTGGTGATCACATGACCTGCAGGCAGGTAAAGGACATGGGATGTGGACATGTGACCAGCGGCCATCTTCTTTCTGTGACGGACCGCGAGGGAAATTAACGAATGATTAAAGGGCCAGTAACATTTTAATCTCATTCAGTCTATGTCAGCAGCATTCTCTGCTAAGGGGAGCCAACATTTTAAATAACAACAAATTAACATTAGCTTATATTTGAGTGGCCCACTTGTATATGAAATATGCTGATTCCTGGAATACCCCTAAATCAAATATGAAGTTAATTACGATCCAAAATTTTCAAACCAGCCTAAAAAATTTAATAAACAGCCCAGAAGCTATTGTTCTTGAGGACCCAGATATCAATTCACAACACATCCAGCTTAGTAATTTAGAGGGCACTGTGCAATACTTAATTCACCTGCGGTGTCACTAGAGGGACACATTTCACCCTAGAGCACAGTTGATCGCTGACGATCTAGCTTAAAGGAATTTTCCCACGAAAGAAAATTCTCACATTCAATCCCTAGTGATGTTAACACAATAAAGATCATTTTAACCCCTTACTTTACAATTTACTCAGTTTATTGCTGTTTTGCTCCTAGGCTGCTCAGTACAAAATCCTAGGGTGTGGGCAGGGACTCTCTAGCAGACAGATTATGATCCATCTACTTCGTGGGGTGACAATGTGGTTACATTATCAGGGTACAGGTTTATATAAAATTTCATCTGGCTTTGACATTGTACTAACACACTGACACATAGGAAGAGAGAGATGAGACATATGAGAGTCCATGAAATACCTATTACACACTGTCAGCCCTGTTACATCTCTGCTCCTTGTAGTTTCTAGTTTGCAGCCTCTCTCTCTCCTTACAATCTCCTGGCAGGATGTAATCAGTGAGAGTCTTGAGCTCCGTGCAGGGGGGGGCTACAGTACACACAGCAGAGACAGACAGAACTCTCATCTGCACGATCTCACAAGAAATCAAGATGGCGGCCCGACCCTAAGGAAGATTACTGGGTCGTGTCTAGGGCAACTGAAATTGGGTACAGCAGGACTGATAGGTGTAATTATATCTGTGAAGCTGCATTTTTGTAAAAACCGTGAATTAGAGAATGGGTTATTTTGTTATCCTGAGTACATATAAGAAACTTGTCTTTGGGAGGAATATCCTTAATATAGGTGTAAAAAAGGCCCGACAAAATGCAAACATAAAAGTAGCTTTTTTTTTTTACCCAAAAAATCTCACAATTAAATCGAAATCTGGAGTTATTGCGATCATAAATTTCGTACTATATTTTTTTTTTGTAGCCCCCTATTAACGTGCTCTCTCTACCTCGTCCTAGAAATTTAATGAATACATTGCATAAGTTCAATATCCTGAAACAGCTCAGCGCACCGCTGTGCTATTTTCTGAGCACAAACCTCGTATCGGTGCGCGGTTTTATATCGTACATAAATATGGTATTAAAAGTAGACGCGCGCGCACATCTCCATAGAAAAAGAACGATTCCAGCAGATCTACCTCCAAATCGTCATGCACATGTTATACTCTGCTTACTAAAAGGACTTGTGTATAGTCGGTGTCTTTAAGAACACCAGCGCCACAGCGAGATAGTTGTCACATTCCCCGCGCGCCTTTATCAGCAGGACGCGTTCCGAGAAAACTCAAACAGACAAATATAATAGGATTTTCAGTTTATATTCAATCAAAGCCTTATGCATTTCATACATTGTCCAGAAGGGAGATTCTGTGATAGAACCTTTGACCACTGGACACGATGCTGAAGTCAGGATACTATTGTATAATAGCTTTTATGCTCGGGATAAAATGACAGGGATAGATTCAGCATTCCGCAAAAATCCATAACAGCTTCATTGTTAAGTTTTTTTTTTCCCTTCTCGTCTTTGCAGAAACCGAGAACACAAAAGCCTAATTCCATTAGTGAAAGCGCAATATAGTGTCTGTGCATCAATATCGAGGAAGCTATATTCTACCGGGATCCCCCGCGCTGTGGACGGATCACAATGAGCTGGAAGAAGTGGATTTTTTCCCAAAGTTTTTCGATAATATATGGCCCTTAAAGGGTTCTGCCACACATTAAAGGATTTTCCCATGAAAGAAAGTTTTTAAATTATAATCCCTAGTGATGTGTACACAATAAAGATCCTTTTCACACCTTACTTACAATTTTACTCAGTATTATTGCTACTGTAGCTCCTATCACTAGTGATGTCAATGTAAGATCCAGGGTGTGGGCAGGGATTCTCTAACGCAGACACTTCTGATCCCTCTAGTGCTCTGAGATGCTGTGTGCTGACAATGTGCTTTGGTACAGGGTTTATCAATACTTTTCTTTAGCTTAAACAGTCAATGTTATCTGACACTAATAAAAGAGATGATACAGATCATAGATAGAGATGATGAGATCCTTGAGATGCATATTACACACTATGGGGCATTTACTAGGGCCCTGCGGACCGCACTTTGTCGGACATCCCGACGATTTGGGACAGAGATTTAAACGGTTTTTTGCGCACACGATCGGATTGCTGCGCAATCGCACCGGCTTTCATGCACAAGAAATCGGGGGGGGGGGGTGCGGCCATCAGACGATCCGCCAGATTCGGACACAACGTCGGAATTTAACTTCTAAATGTGTCGCAAGCCAAGCACTTACAGCACCGGGAGGAAGATGGTCAACTCCGGCAGACCTCAGCGGGTAAGCGACAACATGCAGGATATCGGGCGCACGATTGGTGAATCGCGGAACAGTTTATTACGGAGGACAATGCACTTTATGGAACACCGAGGAACCGGGTAAGTAAATGTGCCCCAAGACACACTTCAGCTATGTTACATCTTAGCTATAAAACACACAGTCAGCTCTGCTAAAACTTCTTCGACTGCTATCAAGATGTTATCTTGCCTGTAGCCTGCAGATTTAATCTCCTCACACTTCTGTTTGCTAGCAGGAAGTGTCTGTGTGGTGAGTCGTCCTGGAATGCAGGGGGGAGGGGCTGGAGTTCAGCAAGCAGAAAGGAGAAGATTTTCATGAGAAGAATCTGTCTTGTCGACCCTAAGCCAAGAATTTACAGGCAGACCCGGGTAAAGCAAAATTATATACAGCAAGCATGATGGAGACAGTTTGGAATTGCTGTAAAATGCGTATTTTTGTTAATAACCGTAAATTAGAGAAGGTGTTGTTTGTTATCATGGGCCATTTAAAATCTTGTCTTCATGGGGATATCCCTTTAAATGGGTTGGCTACTTTACCTCAGTTTTGTAATGTGTGTGTAAGTGGGAGGGAAGGATATTAGGTCATACCAAATATCATCTATTAATAGTTCTCCTCTGCTTTCTTGATATGTAAAGTGAAGTCTCCTGTCTTTTACCTCATCAGCCCCAGAGATCTGACGGCAGATGGGGGTCATGTGATCCATGAGCAATCGCCGCCAGGACCTTACAATAGTATTTATGAATAAAAGATCAAGCTCTGGCAGGGCGGATTAGACTCATCAGGAGCATGTGCAGGTGTTGTAGGGAGGTCATACAGGCCGTGGAGGCCACACACACTACTGAGCCTCATCAGGATCATGTCCAGGTGTTGTAGGGAGGTCATACAGGCATGTGGAGACCAAACACACTACTAAGCCTCATCAGGAGCATATCCATGTGTTGTAGGGAGGTCATACAGGCATGTGAAGGCCACACACACTACTGAGTCTCATCAGGAGCATGTCCAGGTATTCTAGGGAGGTCATACAGGCACGTGGAGGCCACACACACTACTGAGCTTCATCAGTTTGTGAAGGAGGTGGACGATATCAATTCTCTCCGACCTTTAGCGTAAATCATGCAACCAACACTACATGGTTACTCCGATTAGAAATGTATTATGGACGCCCGATTCACTTTGGCCATTTGTACCAGACACTAGTAACATTTTTATGGCGGGAATATCCAAAATATTCCCAACTATTGTCAGGACAGAAGAGTAGAGTCATGGTGACGTCTGTAGACACAGGATGGTTTATCCACAATGTGTTTCCTCTACTCGTATATTCTATGTACTTTGACTTAATATTTTCTGCTCCATTAATCTGCTCAAACAGACTTTATACTTCTGTGGAGATGTTTCATGGAAGCATATGTCAGTCGGAAGGTAGAGGACTGTAGAAATTGTTCTGTCATATCCAGCCATGGAATTCTCTGTAGGATGCCGGTGCTGGGGTCTTTTCAGGATGTGACTCTGGAGACGATGTAGTAGCTTTAACTCCTGGCATCTGTAATATTCTGTGATCCATTTGCAAAGCACAAGTTTCCGAGTTCTTGTCCTGACCTTGTAGCATAGAAAAATATTTTCTATCCATAACATAGCTAATTAACATCACATTAGTGAGGGTCTGACAACAGACACCTCCAAAAATCAGAAGTAGCTTCTTCACGGTCTACCAATCATAGCACTGTACACTGCATAGCGGCTGTGCTTGGTATTGCAGTCAAGGCTTATTTAAGTGAATGGGGTTTGAAAAAGGAATAAAATAGCTGATAATGATGCTTATATTCACTTGAAGTATGAGGACAGTATAAAGAGTGAATAAAATGTAACTTTTAATGTTAATAATTAACATCAGCACTACCCGCTGAACGGTTTTCTGAGACACGGGATCCAGTTTCCTCATCAGAATCCAAGTGAATGGGGTTGAACCAAAAAAAAGTCATGTGACCAATAGACATGACATCACAGGCCAACAATGAGGCTGGAGTTGAGTTTGCCAACTGCTTCAAACAACTATACTAAGGATAGGAGATCATAAAAATAGTCCTGGAATACACCTTTGAAGAGAACCTGTCAACGGAGACCCCACAAACCACACACTACCTTTTACAAGTTTTTTTACGTGTTCCACGGATGCCTCTATCTATGGGATTAGAGCCACCATTCTTCTAAAAAAGACTTTTATTCATGTGCTCTGCTCTACTCATGGAGGTTAGGAGCTGTATACCCTACCTCCTCCCTGATCCTGACACTACCAACCCAGTCCCCCTCATGAATGAGAAAGACATGTGACTATCTAGAGAGAACTCCTGAGGGAGAGGTGAGGTTGATTTCTCTTGACATAGCCAGTCACTCTCACCCACTCCTTCCTGAGGGAGGTTAATGATGTAGCAGTTCTGTGTCACAAACCACTGTCTGTCTCTCTCTTTCAACGTTCCAGCAAGGAACTGAGTAGAATTTCATACCTATAATAACAGTCCATGGGAAAGTAAAGGAAACCATGTATGTTTGTAGTTATATTTACAGAGAGTCCCCAAGTACTAGTTCCATACTGGCAGTATGTAATGGTAGCAGTGAGACCTGTCAATCAGGAACAGGGTGCCAGGGCAGAGCAGGAAACAATGAATATGCTGGACTCACATACTGTGATTGGACTTACAATAGGTGAGTTGTATTTACAGTGGGGGGAAAAATTATTTAGTCAGCCACCAATTCTGCAAGTTCTCCCACTTAAAAAGATGAAAAAGGCCTTCAGCCTCTAAAAGTGACCAATTTCAGGCAAAAAGTGTTGCTTCTCTGGTCATTTGTGCACGACTTTGGAGGTGATTTTTAAAACAGGTAAGATTTCACATAAAAGAGGGATTTCTAGAAAGGACATTTCATTCCCTGCCGGAGCAGACTGTTAGCTTAATGTTATAAAAGGTATGTATATGTTTATTCAAAAGACATCAGACCCTTAAACGTTTTGTTCCCATCCAGGACAGTTCCTTTAGCTTTAGGTAAGTCTGAAGGATACTGATAGGATGTAACATCCGTGACAATCGGGTTTAAGCATCATTCTCTGTCCACAAAGTACAGCAGAAGACATACTGTTCACTGTATGATTTTGTACTTTATCGGCATTATGTTGCGCAAGAGTCTGAACAATGTCCTATTTCACTACTGGCTGTCTTTATTGGATTGCATCTAGAGATGAGCGAACATGCTCGTCCGAGCTTGATGCTCGGTCGAGCATTAGGTTCTTCGAAATGCTCGTTGATCGGACGAATAATTAGCCCATCCCCGCTCGAGAGAAAATGCAGCTCCCCCATTTTGCTTTTTGGCGGCCGACAACAGAGCCAATCACAAGCAGGGGACTACTGCCACTCCAACCCAGCATGACGTGGTAACCCCTTACACGGTCGTAGCAGTGGTTGGCTGGCCAATCAGGTGACCCTGGGATGAGACTAGCCGCTGCCCGCGCTGCTCGGATCATTCTGGTCTGAGCCGCTAGGGAGAGAGCTTGTGCTGGTCAGGGGAAAGCGTGAGGGTGGTTCTATTAGCTTGAGTTAGGCAGGAGGTGATTCTCAAAGACCAAACAGCCTTCTTAGGGATACAATAACGTTCCTTACTTTTTTTATTTTACTTGCATTCTCTAGTACAATTTTGTGAGGAATTAGCAGGGGGACTGCTACGTTGTGTTTAAGCTCTTTAGTGGACACCTATCCATAGCAAAGACCGAAGTGGGAAAATTTTGTAGGGTTGCTTCCGATTAGGAACTAAACTCCAGTGTCATATATATGGCATAGTAGTGTGCTAGATACTTGGCTAGAAAATTAGCCATCGGAGACTACAACTATGTAGCTATTACGCATACAGTAGCGTTCTATATATTTGATTCTGGTTGATCGCTGGTGGCTGGACTTTCTGCAGGATGTACTAAGCCATTCTGAGCAATTGTAGTGGAGACTTGCTAACGTGTACATGCTATCTAGTTCATTCGGTCAATACTTCATGCATGTGGTGCCATTAATTTCGGCATTAATGGTGCGAATTATTAAGCAGCCTCAGAGGCATCATGGCATGATGCCCCCCTGCTGTTCTGTCCTTCCGGGTGTTTGTTTCCATCTGTTCTTGAGGTTCCCAGGTGTTTGGCCAAGCTTCCCTGTGCAGAGCCTTGGTCTATTCTGTCAAAAAGCTAGAGCTCTCCCTTGACGTCAATGGGGTTCGTGATTTCGAAGACGAGCACTCGAGCATCGGGGAAAAAGCTGGTACCCTCGATCTCAACGACAAGTAAATAAAAAAGCTCCGTGCATTGTTTAGTGTGTCTAGTTCGTGTCATCTTCTTTGTGTTTGTTTGCTTCATTGTTTGTTTCTCTGCTGACTTTGTGGTTTCAGGGTTTGGTAAGGTTAAGCTAGTTCTTTTTTGGAATGGACGCATGTTGGTATTCTCATCTCAGTTTGTACCATTTACCCCCCTGATGCTAATTTATGTTTTTTTGTTTGTGTGTCTGGGATTTGCTTTTCAAGGGGGTGGGGTGCACTGGGGCCACAATCCTTTTTTGGAACATTAATGTACTACAATAAGTGGATTGTTTTTTGCGCTCCCGTCATTTACCGAGGTTATAGCGGCTAAAGTTGCTTGACAAGCTTCCTAGCATTTTTGGTCTTCTGAATTTGTGGATTTTATAATCTCAAGGTAAGATTTATTGTGTTTGTTGTCGTCTCTCTAACACCCACCCCCAAGCCATCGCACATCGCCACCCCACCACCCCCCCACCACCCACACCATCACTGGGCTTTTTTATCATGGCTTATGAACTTTGGGACTTTGGTTGGTTTACCCCTGCACCTTCACTCTCCCTGTCACCTTAGACTAGTCCCTTTTTTTCCTATCACAACATCACAGTACCAACCTTCACATCTCACTATGTCTTACCTTTAGGCCCACCCTCGCGTCCCTGCCCTCCCGACCCCTATTTCCACTCCCAGACACACGGACACGCGGAATGTTCAAACACCACCCCCAACCCAACCAAGTTTTTTGTTCACCACCATCTCGGTTGGTCATCGACAAGTAGGCGAAGAGACATTTGGATTTCCTATAGCCAATATGGTGGTGCACTAGTGATATTTCCCTTGGTTGTACGGTTCAATGCCAGGAGAATTACATAGTTTAGGCTCCTGCACTTCCTTGTTATCCTGATCATCCATGACAGTCTCCAGGGCTAAGTACTAATCTAATTGTCATCATAGTCGGATACAAGAAAAATCTGAAGGATAAATCAAGATGGATTTAGGAAGACATAGAACACCCTGTGTTTATGGTTTGTTGTGAGCGATATTTAGAAAAGTAAAACAACGACAGGGGTTAAATTTGTCTATTCTGTTACTCCAGTGAGTTTTCAAGGGCCAAAGAAAAACTTACCAGAAACCATAGACGTGTTGTGTCTGTGATTGATTTTTTGGTTTTCCACGCTTTTTTGTTTTGTTTGGGGTACAGACTGCTTTGTTTTTGATAACGGTGTTCTTGTGATTAGGGAACGAAGATTTAAGCGTGTTCGTGATGAGTTCAGTTTTTGTTGGTTTTCGTTTTGGGTTAGGTACCTAGATTATAGCGGGTTCTGTGATGATGTTGGTACCAGAAGATATAGCGTTGATCGTGATGAGTGTTATGAATTTTTGGGTAAAAGATAGAGTTCTTTGTTGTGTTTTTTGTTTTGGAAAATGGCTGTATAGAGTGTTCTGACGATGACTCCACCCCCGTTGGTACAGAAGATTATAGTCGTGTTGGTGCTGATCGGTACAGAAGATTAGAAGAGCTTCTGTGCATTACCCCCCCCCCCAACGGTACCGCAGTATAGCGGTTCTGTGTATGAGCTACCTAGATCTATATTGCGTGCTTGTGCCTGATGGGTTGGGTAACAGAGATTGAGTTATAGCGTTTTTGTTCTGTGATTGAGGGGTACAAATAGAGATTTATAGCGTGTTCTGTGATGAGGGGTACCAGCAGATATAACGTTGTTCTGTGATATGGTACCAGAAGATAAGCGTTTGTGTTTGGATGATGTTGGTCATTGGTACTCAGAAGATTTTTCTAGCGTGGCTGTTCTTGTTGATGAGGTACCGAGAAGAATAAGCGTTTTTTGCTTTGTTGATGACCAACTCCACCCTTTGGTTTATCTTAACCCGTTGTCTGAATTTTTGGTACCAGATAGATTTATAGGTGGCTGTTGATGAGATTGTGGCGGTACCAGAAAGATTTATTAGAGTGTTTTTTGTTGTCTGTGTGATTTTTTTTTTACTCCAACCCCGCCCACCCCTTTTGACCCCCACCAAACCTTGGTTCGGACCAGAAGATTTATTAGCGTTGGTTTTGTTTTTTGGTGCTGTGATGATATGGTACCAGATGAGATTTTTATTAGTCTTCTGGGTTATTTGTTGTATGAATTTAGGTGCGTGCTCTAAATTTAGTAGGCGTTTAGCGGTACAGAAGAGTTTATAGAGTGCTGCTGCTGATGATTTTGGGGGTGTTTTTTGGTACCAGAAGATATAGCGTGTTCTGTGATGAGGTACCAGAAGATATGCGTGCTGTGATGGAGGGTACCAAACATATAGTGTGTTCTGTGATGATGAGTACCAGAAGAATATAGCGTGTCTGTTGAGAGGTACCAGAAGATTAGCGATGTTCTGTGAATGAGGTACAGCAACGAGATAGCGTGTTCGTGATGAGGTACCACAGTATCTGTTCTGTGTAGTACCAGAAGCTAAGGTTGTGATGAGTTACCAGAAGATATAGCGTGTTCTGTGATGAGGTACCAGAAGATATAGCATGTTCTGTGATAGGTACAAAGATATAGGTGTTCAGTGATGACGGCACCAGAAGATATAGCGTGTTCTGTGATGAGGTACCAAAGATTAGGTGTTCTGTGATGAGGTACCAAGAGATATAGCGTTTATGTTAGCATACCAAAATCACATTTTATGGTACCAGAAGATATAGACGTGTTCTGTGATGGGTCAGACCAGCTTTGCCTAGGAGGGTTTTCTGTGTGATCTGTGTTCAAGGATTGCAGAGTCTGCCATATTCACGTCAGCGAGATGGGAGGCATGAGGACGTCTCAGCAACAAGTTAGGTAAAATCTATATGAACAAGGCCGGGCCGCGACTGCTGTTTTATTTATGTCTCCACTTCGATTCATGGAGGGATTTCCTATTTTGAGGTACTTGTTGTTGAGTAAAGTTCATAGGACCCCCATCAAATTCAAGATAGGACCACGTCCACATTGAAATAGAGAATAAAATTTCTTCTCTGCTTTATTTTCTGCTTTGGAGGTTTTTTTTATGACATGGGGGTTAATTAACAGAGCATAGGGTTGATCTACCAATTTGATATTTTAGTATTTCACCACGTATTACATATTGTTCCTTCAGTGGCACAAATCACAGAATGTCCCTCTGTGGTACCTCATATCATATAATGTCCTCACACCATAAAATGTCCTTTAAATGGATGTCCCCACACTATATGATGCCCCCTCAGTGGCATTAAATCATAATACTATCTCAGTGCACCTTGCATTGTGGCCCCATACACTGAATATGCCCTCGCAGTACTACCACATGTCCACATAATCCCTTCAGTGGTATCGCATCACAGGATGCCCCTTCAGTGGCCCTCACACCATAAAAAGTTTTGTTCCCCCACTATGTAATGCCCCTTCAGTGCCACACCATCACGTAATACTACTTCAATGGTACCTCAAATTGTATAAGGTTTTTTTAGTGTCTCCTCACATAACATAGTGTTTTAGTGCACCATATATTGTAAAATGTCAGTGATGTCCCACAACATCGGGGGAGATTTATCATCCAGTCGTTCTGAGTAAAACTGTTCTAGTTGCCCATGGAACCAATCAAAGCTCAGCTGTCATTTTATAAACAGCTGGTGGAAAATGAAAGCTAAGCTCCAATTGGTTGCCATAGGCCACTAGAACAGTCTGCTAGAAGAGACTTATGTAAATCTCCCCACCGTGTCCAGTCAGTGGCAACACAACATTTAATGTCCCCCTCAGTGGCCCCTGACATTGTATAATGCCCCTCAGTTTCTCCTCATATTGTAGAGCTCCTTCTATAGCAACACCACCCTATGTATACCCCTCCAGTAGCAACACATAATGCCCCCTTCATGGTAACCTGACTTACATGCCTCTTATGGAATGAAATGAGCGAAGAATAATATTGGGGCGATTTACTTACCCGCCCATTCGCGATCCAGCGTGCGTTCTCTGGTTGGATTCGGGTCTTCCGGCGATTCACTAAGGCAGTTCTCCGACATCCACCAGTGTCGTGCGCTGAAGATCCGCCGAGGTCCGGAGTTCACGATCCTTTGCTGGGTACAGGTAAGCTCATGTCCAGCGACACTTTTTAGAAAAATGCGGCGTTTTTCCAAATCCGTCGGGTTTTCGTTTGGCCACGCCCCTGATTTCGTCCGCGCTGCATGCCGGTACGATGCGCCACATAGAATCGTGTGCGCCAAAAACCCAGGGCAAATCAGGAAAATCGGTGCAAACGGAAAAATTCGGTAACCCACTGTAACGTGCCGAGTATTGACCCCCATTGCGTCTGAAGTGGTTATTTCACAAAATCTAGATTTAATCCATTATGATAAACCTGGACCTTAACTGGAGGGCATGTACCAGAACACCTTATGTAAACCACCTGTAAGGGCACTTTTAAAATACCTGTAATTTAAACTTTAAAAGTATAAGTATTTTCCAAATGTTGGCTGGAAAATTAGGTCACATAATTAATATAATAATTAATAATTATTATCTATATTAATAATTAGTAACTCATATATCCAAAAATCGGCACATGGATAGAATCACCACTTTTTGAGAGCTCTGGACGCTCGCTGTATCCCAACTGGACTCCAGCGGCAAATCGGCCAACCGAGCAACCACATCTCTCTCATTTCCACTGTTCCGTCTCCGTGACTTAAAATTAACTATAAATACAAAGGAAAATTACAAAAAAACCATATTGGGGCAGATTTACTTACCCATCCCTGTGTGTTCCCCGAGGTGCGTTGTCCGACCGAGAAGCACTGTGCCGGCGATTCCACTAATGCGCGCCTTGATGTGTCAATCCCCGCAGAGTCACCAACTTCTTCGGTGCATGTAAGTGCTTGTCTTGCGACACTAATTTAAATGTTAAAGTCTCGCGCCTTAGTCCAAATCAGTGGAATCTCCAACACCCCAACCCCCCCCCCCCACCATTTGTGTCGCATGAAAGTTGACGCCGATGCAACCAAATCCGATCGCGACACCAAAATCCTGCTAAACGGCATCGCAAATCAGAAAACAATCGGAATATCTGATGATAGTGCGGTCCAGGACCCTAAGTAAATAGCCCCATTACCTCATAACATAGGAGGGAGGGCAGCTTGAGTGTCGCCTCAAAGAGGAGATAAACATTGAATCATCAGCCATATAAACCCCCACGTCCTGTAGGAGGGGAAGACGTTAATGAGGTAAACAACAGGGGAGGGGGGGAGAACACATCTCTAAAGCGCACAGATCACCAACCTATTAAGTGCAAATTATCCACATTTTACACCTTTGCATCAGCCCCTGTTTAGGGGTACCTTCCTTAAACAGTATATATTTGCAATCCATCCTTTTCCTGTTACAATTAGCTAATTAACAAAAGGGCTCTGGGGACGTTACCAGAGTCCTCAGTGCTGCAAATTTAAAGGTTTGCTCTGTGCAGAAACTTCTTATGCTGTGAAATTACATCAGCAGAGGGAGGGAGGATGTGAGGCAGCAGGGGGGGGGGGGTTGGGATTGGAGACAGTGTAACAACCTGTGAATCTGCAGATGGGTGGGCTCTGGACACCTCCCTCGACTCACATGCTTCATTTTAAAAGTTGATTTTAGAAGGAAGGAGGTCATGGATACACAATATAAGATAGTTCCCCAGTCATGATGCGACTTACATACCTTATAGGTCCATAATAATGTTCTGGTAATGTAGACCCTGGGTAGTTCTGCATTCCGGGGGTTTGATAGTATAATCAGGGTCATACAGGCTTATACTTACTTTACTGTATAATCTGAGGACAGCAGAGATGGGGTTATGTAACTATGTAAGGTCATGAGGACACAAGCCGCTGCCTCCGCAGTATCATGCGAAACGTCTTCTTAGCGTTTTTATCGCAAAATAATATGACATTTTGTCCTTTGAATGCGGAAATGTTTATTTTGCAGGATTGAATAGAAAATTCATCGGGGTAGAAGAGAATATTAATGATTATCCAAATAAAACCTGACTGAATGTAGGCGCATAGACACTGATGAAATCACTTCTAGGAACTTTGCGAGAGCCCAGTACCTGAGAATATCATGAATAATACAGTCAAGGGGTCATGACGCACTCCATTTCCCTGATTAGTATAGTTTAAAGGACATGTTACAATTTTACACCATAAATACCAACCCCTTGGGTAGGGTATATTAAGGCCTGAGAAGAGTCTATTTCGCCTGAGATGTGTTCAAGTTCAGAGGGGTGTCACTTCAGACTTCCAAATCTTTGGTTCTATAGACCTAAATCATACTCCTTCTTTGTAATAAAGTTAAGAAGTAGCAACCGCGTGTGGTTTTTTATGATCTACAGAAACCGGAGATGCAAGCGTTATCCCTTCCCCAACACACCTGTACTATGATGGCATAGCATCGGGAAGCGGATATGGAGGGCTCATAGGCGGAGCCCTCTACATACAGGGTGGGTGATTGGCTACATATTGCTGAATGTTCGGTGCCTAGAAGCAGGGGGATGTTAAAGGGGTGTCCCATCTGGGCATTTACATTAATTAAATTCATTGCCGCATGTAACATTTCTTCCAACTGGATGTATTATAAAAAAAATGTTCCTGTGGAAGATATTTCTCATAAATGTTGCCATGTTGTCCCTTAGAAACGCGATGGCTCCTTGGGACGACCACCTGCTGGAGTGATTGCACAAAGAAACAAACAGGTGTTTGATATGAAATGTCCCGGAGTTACTGCAGGTCCCACAGCCGTCCTGTGGTGTATGTTGCTGAATCCAGGTGGTCAGGCAAGGTCTATAGCCCATGTCTGGCCACCGCTGCCAAATGTGAGGCGGTCGTATCCAAGGAAGGACAGGATAACTACATTTCTGAGAATTATCTTACACATTTTTTTAATAACATCAATTGAAGAAATGTTACATAAGGCAAATGAATTTAATTAAATGTAATGCCCAGAGGGGAATCCCCTTTAACATTCAAATGCCCCTGGCAATGTGCCAAAGGGCTTACATATGGTGTGCATGCTACCATCTTGGTTTTGATCGTCTCACCCTAAAACATAAGTAATAAAAAATTATAAAACTTTAAAAGTTAAATACACCCCCTTTCCTAGAATTGAGGTAAAAAAAAAAAGCAAAACATGTCATGTGCCTTAAAACCCTGTAACGGAAATACATCCAGATATCCAATCGCCACTTTTTTTCTATTCGCACTCCTAAAAATGTGCATAAAAGTTATCAATAATGAGGCTTCTATATATATAAAACTGGATTTCTGTCATCCAAAACAACTGCCACACTTGTCTATTGGCTGTGACAGGCTGTGCAGGCGTTCTTCCTTTCTAGAATAGTTATGGACATATCAAATCTTAGGTTCTGTGAACCTCCCTTCCCGTAGTAGTGTGCTGCACCGGCAGGGGCCATCTCCATACACTTTAAAAGCCAAAAAATACCAGAGAGATGAATGGAGAGTAGCTCTGCACACACTCCCTGTTCAGCCCCAGATAGGGGAAGGAGGACACGGACCCCCTTTCCTTAGATCGTGCAGATTCCAGAAGTAGGAACTACATCTATCATCTATTATGACATATGCAGTCTCAGATGGGAATAGCTCTTTGTGCTAAGACAGATTTTAACTGCAATACCAGACACAACACATTACACAAGGTGGTGCTGTGTTCTGAAAGAACGTAATCCCCCTGATCTGTCAAATATAAGGAAGTCCGATCACTTTTATGACACTTCCAGGACAGGTCACATGACTCGACATCCAGAAGTCCTATGCTATGTCGATAGTCAGGAGGACCTGGATTATCATCCGTTCTTTGAAGGTCCTGGCAGCCAGATCCCCAGTTATTACATTCTTTTAGGATAGCAAGTATTTTATGGCAAAACTCCTTAAATACAACTTTTTGGAAGTTCAAAAACTCCGATTACATAATACCAGTCCTTATCTCTAGATCCTCAGAGTCTATCAAATCCACCTATAAACGCCTTAATTGTGTAATTAATGCTTAATTACTATGTTCCTTCTGTGAATCGAGGCCCATTGTGCTCCCCCAGCTTCCCACAATGCCTCTGAAATGCAAATATGTTAGTCAGCAGTTTATCTTGGCTGAAAACCGGCGTAGTTAATCAAATATTCTTTCTGGTTATCTAGATATAATTAGGTGTTATAAGGAAAGTTGTGGTGAAGAGAGAGGTTTTCAGTGCGGGTATAATAACACATCTCATTAGGACGTGTCGTGGGACGATAAAAGGCGGCTGAACATCATCTGTAGAGCCGCGCTCACAATTCCTGCGTTGGCTCCATCCAAACACCACATATGCTCCCGCTCATAGCTGTGGGTATCGCTATATCTCTTCGACACAACATAATTCCAGAACATGTGTTTTCTAAAAGAAAACAAATTCTATTCAGTAATATAGAAATGATTGATTTGAAGAAACCCACAAGGAATGAGAGGGATTCCACTCGTCGCGAAAATTGGTAACCTACCAAGAAGAAATACTACTTTCATGATGGTGAGTTTGTCTTAGAGGTGCGTAAAATATTATGAGCAATTTTAGAAACTTCCCCATCTTTGTGAGATCTAGAAAACAATATTTTGGGTTTTTTGATGTCTCCATCTTCTTGCAACATAAGTAGGGTTTCCTATTGAGTGGTATGTTTACGTGGTTATCGTAGCTGTTGTGTAGATGTGTTAAGAAAGTCTCCATCTTCTAGATATGATGTCCAGGGTAAAGTTTTCCTTCATGTAGATTTGTTTTAGAAGGCCCTCCATCTTCTTGAAAACTCATGTAGGGGTTCATCATAGGTATATTGTGATGGTTCTATCATGTGTTTAGAATGTTATAATCTTCTAGATTTCCAGTGTAAGTTCTCCATCATGTAGGTTTCTTTAGAAGGCCATCAATCTTTTTGACAATAACTTGTAAGTGACACTATCATGTAGGTATATTTTGATGGTTCTGTCTGTAGTGTGTTTTAGAATGTTGTTCATCTTCAAGATACCCTGTGGAAAGTTCTCAACCATGCAGGTAGGTGTAGAAAAAGTAGTTTGGGTTTCAGAATGGTCTTCCTTTTCTTGACAACTAAAGCAGGGATTTCTATTGTGGAGTGTTGCTTATGATGGTACTGTTCTTCTCTTATTATCCCCCCCCATTCAGCATCGGAGCACGTAGAAGCGGAGAGAAACATTTATTTATTTGATCGCCTGGATTGGTGGTACTTTTTGGACTTTTTTTCCCATTTTCTCCTGCGCGTTGTTTCCCAATTTAAGTTGAGGTTGTTTGTAGGTATATTAGTGTATCTTGTTTGACTCTCTAATCACACTCTTATAGGATGTAATTACAGGTTCTACACTCTTCGATGGAAAGTGTTATTATCATGTAGGCTAGTGGCTAACTAGAAGCTGATGGGCCCGAGTGCCAAGTGTGTTTCAGCCCTCACTATAAGTATAGGGGCCCCTGAAATTATGTATGAAGGGAGACATGTAACACATCCTAGAGATATTGTTTTTTACTTGATATGTTCATGAAGAGGTTAATGTGTTCGTCAGAGTTGAATTTTGCCGCTCTTTTTGTGTCTGTGATGTTTATTGCAATTCTCCTCATGAATTATGCCACCTGATTGGGGTTTAGGGCAAGATCAGCGGTGTGATGGTATAAGCATGGGTCAATGGAATTCCTGTCTCCAGGTGAAATACAGTGGCGGTCAGTGATTGGCCAGCGGGTGCCCTACTTATAAATAAGAGCTGTCACCTGGGTTTCTGGCAAGTTCTCAAGACCTTCAGAGAAGCAGCGCCCGTCAGCCCGCCCTTAATGATTCACTTAATCTTGTCGCGATTGGTTTGTTAGTGGGGGTTTGGTGTCCAGCCGCCGGGGAGACTCAGTTTAATATAATATTTATTATGATTGAATGTTTTAATGTTTTAAAGTAACAGTTTTTAATTATTTAATATTCATTATTATTATTTAATGTTGAAATTATATTAATATTTACTCTTGGTTACCCAATAATAAACACTGGGGCCATTTTTTCTCCATTAAAAACCTTGTCTGTGTCTTTTATTTATGCTATGTTATTTGATTTTTAAAAAGTTAATGAAATATGGGATTGTTTTACCATGTAGGTTTATAATAATAGTTTCTCATATGTGCAATTGACACCTTATAGGGCCCCTAAACTTCTAGGGCCCAGGTGCGATCGCAACCTCTGCACCCCTTCAGTTACACCCTGCATGTAGGTATGTTTCAGAAGGTCCTCATGAACACGAATCCAGTGAAAGTTTCTATTCTCTAATATCTATCTCTAATATTTTTAAGATGGTCTTCATTACATGTAATGTATGGTCTTTATGTTTACAGAACCTAAATTCCGGACATCAATGGACCTTTTCTATCGGAGGTATCTTTAGGGGTTTTCCTTTATTTTATTTTTTTACTATACCCGTATTTTCCGGGCCATTAGGCGCACCGGAATTAAGGCGCATCAGTCCATGCGCCTTATATATGTAATAATTCCTATATAAGGCTCATCGACTATATGCGCAGGGTACGTGGGCGTGGCGGAGGTCCGGGGGCGAGCGGATACCCGACGAGAACGAAGCGTCGCGATCCGAAGACGAGACCGCACGAACGCGGCGACGTGGGGAAGTGTGAGCGGGGAAGGTGAGTGGGAGGTGGAGGAGGCAGCGGACCATACTTACTAGGTCCCCGCTACCGGGACAGCAGATCTCCAGGGGAACTGCAGAACGACGCGGCAGAAGTTGTTCGCGCTGAGATCTGCTGTCTCCGGTAGCGGGGACCTATGTCCGCTGTCCTCCTATAGGGCGTACCGACTATAAGGCGCACTTTGGATTTCCAGGAATCCAAGGCTTTTATGTGCGCCTTATAGTCCGGAAAATACGGTAATCATGTTTAGCAACTTTATTATACATACAAGATAAATCAGCAAACAAAAGTACCTTACAATCAATTAACCTGACTCCTCACCTTTCCTTCCCAACTTCTTAACCATTGTTTTGCCTGGAAAGGCCCTTCAAAGAGGTGCTTTTACTTGCTTTGCTTTACTCCTCATAATTTCCACTTTACATCCTATCAGCGAAAACATACATAGAACATATTAGAAAAACCTGTTTGATACCAAATTCTCTCCCTCAAGAACTATCGTAAAAATAGAGGGGCATTTAAATATACATGCGGATGTGTGTGCACAAATGAGTCAGGATGTTCCATTTTAGCTCCGTCTATTCCGTGGGGACAGAAATTCCGAAGCCTGTTCCTCCCTTAATTACTTTCCTGCCATGTAGACTGGGTTTTTTTTTTCTTTCATATTAAGGAGGCTCCTGGGATGCAGCATTTGGAGACGTGTGAGACGTAGAATTGAGATTAAATTTCCACCATTCACTTACTTGACCTGGCAGTGACTTTTTATGATGCCCCCTGGACATGCGGACACTCGGCAATAAATATCTAGACTGGCAGTATAGGAGAAATATTGAACCTAAGAGTTATAAAACAGGGAGAGGACACGTCCTGACACCTGCAGCCTCTCATGTGTACAGCCAATAAGTCCGGAACGCTTAATTGGTTGCACAGAGGATGCCTTTTATAGGCCCAACAACTGCAGCAATCATTTTTTGGAACATTCAGTAGAACAAGGAACACGGATATCAGGTCACTGGAATGGGGACAGTAATAATAGCGCGAGGGTCATCAGATAGCGTATTGTATACTCAGTATTATGCCACATGAAATAACTCATGAATTAAAAGTATGTATGTCGAATGAGCCTTAAGATTTCTGTTGAAAAAAACAAATGGATGGTTTTTAAAGTGAACTTCTCAGAAGATTTTGACTGCCCTATATGAGAGCAGGATATGATAGAGAGAGAAGAATTGAGCTCTGTGAGATATAGGTTTAGTTATTTGGGCAGGATTTTCTATGGGTAAAGGGAATAAATGCCCACAGGTCTTAGGGGAGACTCTGCCACAATAGGAATGACACTTGCAGTAATGAGTGTCCTGATTACCCCAATCAGACTCTGCATTGGCTAAGAGTATTGATTATCCCGCCCCCGTGAGAGCCATCATTACTCTATACAACACACTCAGGTAATTGGCAGTGGAGAATGCCTATTACCCCGCCACAAATGAATTACAGTGAGGTCCTAGACGTAGTGAATGCCCTATATAACTCCGCCCACACCAGTGATTGACAGTCCACATCCTGATTACCCGCTCCACACAATGATTGACAGGAACAGGCAATGATTTTTTTGATCTACATCGTGTTGATAGTGAGATTCTGATTTAGTCTGCCACCATTAATGTTGACTTGAGAGTCCTGATTGGGTCCACCACCACACACAGTGACTTGACATTAGAGCCTGATTACCCCTCCCCACACAGGCACCAGAGATAAAAACAGAAGAAAAGGGCGCATTTAAATTGCCACTACGGTATAATCAAAGAACCGCTCTAGTTTTACAAAATAGAAGGGTTAGCCAAAAAATATTTTCTATGTATCTCTTATCTGTCTCTGTCCCCTGACTGTCTCTGTCGACTGTCTTGTCTGACGGGTCTCTGTTGACTGTCTCTGTCGACTTCTCTGTTTGACTGTCTCTGTACGTCTCTGTTGACTGTCTATGTCTAACTGTCTCTGTGTCTATGGAGCGATTTATCATGAAGTGTCTGTGCGCAGAATGTTCTTGTTGCCCATGGCAACCAATCAGAGCTCAAAATTCTTCCCACAGTGTTTATAAAATTTACAGCTGATCCTGGTTTCCATGGGCAAACGGAAACAGTTGACTTCCGATTTCATGATAAACATCTCTTATATCAACTTTCATTTTACCTGCACATAAGGTCTTATAATCATTAAGGTAAACCAATTAAGCTCAGAGCTCATATCTACTAACTTGGCAGAATAACAACCAATCATGGCCCCCCAGCTTCTTACTGCCACAATGCAAGTCACAGCAGTTAAATGGTCTATGTATATTTGGTAATAGTGTATTTTGGAAATCGGGAGTGCACGATAGAATTGCTGATATGCGTTTTAAAAAACACACGACGGTATATTGCAGATTCCTTTAGAGACAAACAACAAACCTCTGACTTAAATATATATTCGATCAAATAAAAAAAGCCACATGTACAGTTGCATTATTTAAAACCATTAAGATATAGTGCGAAAGTCAATAAAACTGTTATTTGTTATGATTAATCACTAAATGACATTCATAGGATTACATCAGGGAATGTCCAATTCAAAAAATTTCTCATGTCGTTAATATAGTGAGGGGACATTAAGTGAAAAGTTTTTTCAGGCTACACCACAAAGGTGACCTGGAACACAGTGTCCGCCATAATAGTAGATCCTCCACAAAGTATCAGTAGTAGAAATTATAAAATCGAAAGAAGTTTCACAATAACATACTAATTATAGCATGTTTCGGGGAAAAAAATGGATTACGGCACAACGCAGTTTCGTGCTTCCAAAGTTCGTCAGGGGCGTTACTCTGTAGCTCACAGAACAACAAGTCTATGCTGACCTGGAAGATGGAGATTCATTTCTATAACTATGACAATGAATAGCATGGCTATGTATATACAGATCGCATGAAGATAGGGGCTCCAAGTGACATCGGGGGCCCTGCCATGATAGCCAATAAGAAGGCATGTGGTAAATGAAATCTTGTATGGTTTGTCTAATGTTTCTCTCATCGAGGTAATCTTATCTAGGATGCCTGTAACTTTTGATCTGTGGGACGGTTAGTACAATTTTGTATACGATTAGTATAAGTCAGTGTCAGTGATTGCTACTTGAACCCATGTTAGGAAAGTACTATCATCTATAACTATTGCATTATTGTGGCTTACTGAATGTAGTTAAAATCACCATTGTGGGTGGTCTATGGTTTAGGAAGGAGGGGTAGGTCCTATTGGGAGATGTATAACCCATTGCCACTTGTGTTTCCTTTTTGCGTTTCCATTTGTACTCCCCCCTTTATAAAAAGTCTTTATTTTTACTTGCAGGATGACTGGAGTCTCGCTTTACTGCCTTATACAACTCCAACCACAAATCCAGGTTTATTCGGTCTACAATGTGGGCAACATTGTACTCATCTTGACCTCTTTATACATAGGTGGCACCTCGGAGTTGATTTTTGTTTTTCTGAATTTCATACCACCCATAGTGATAAACACGGAGTTTAACGCCACAGACATGTCTCGAATAACGAGTACCCGAGCATTTTAGTGTTCGCTCATCTCTAATTGCATCACGTTTGTCTCCTGCTGACTTGGTTCAGGGCTGCTAATGGTTAAGCTAGTTGTGATGGACAGATGTATTCTCCATTTACATTCCTCCCCTGCTAATCTGTTTTCTGTTTGGTCTGGATGTCAGGGGGCCGGTCCAATCATTATTTGGACCACGACTCCCATAAGTGGATTGTTTGCCCCCTTCCCAGTGCTTGCTATAAGTTTTCCTTGAATCTTCCTAGCATTTTTGGTCTTCTGAATTTTGGATTTTCTAATCTCAGCATGGCTTCTGACCTTGCTTTGGCTGCTTATTCTGTACTTAGTAGTCCTCTTTCTTTTCTCCAATATGAGTACAACCTTCATTCTATGTTTTACTTTGGCCTGTTTTGTCGCTATATTTCACTTTAGCACAGGAAGGGAATGTCAACCAGTTGTCACCAACCATCTCGGTTGGCATCGACAAGTAGGCAGAGACATTTGGATGCCTCTAACAATATGGCTCATTATCTTTCCCCTTGGTTGTACGTTCCCTATCAGGAGCATTACATAGGTTTAGGCTACTGCACCTCCTTTTCTCCTGTATCATCCATGACAGTTCCAGTTCCAGTCCTACTCTAATGTCATCATAGTCCGGAACCGAAAACTGAAGGCATAAATCAAGAGGATAAGGATAGACATAGAGATGTGTTATGGTTTGTTGTTGAGAGATTATTTAGAAAAGTAACAACTCCAGGTGTAAAATTTGTCTTATATCTTACTCCATTGGTTTCAAGGGCCAAAAACATTACCAGAAGATATAGCGTGTTCTGTGATGAGGTACCAGAAGATATGTAACTTTTCTGTGATTAGGTACCAGAAGAATAACGCGTGTTTCAGTGATGAGGTACCAGAAGATATAGCGCGTGTTCTGTGATGAGTTAACCAGAAAGAAAATGCGTCTCCTGTGATGAGTACCAGAAAGATATGCGTTTCTGTGAAGTAGGTACGAAGACTAGCATGTCTCTGTGATGTAGTACCCTAAATATAACGTGTTCTGTGATTAGGTACCAGAAGATAAAGCGTGTTCTGTGATGAGGTACCAGAAGATATAGCGTGTTCTGTGATTAGGCCAGAAGATTAGGTGCTCTGTGATGGGTACCAGAAGATATAGCGTTTCTGTGATGAGGTACCGAGATATAGCGTGTTCTGTGATGAGTACCAGAAGATATAACGTGTTCTGTGAGTTAGGTACCAGAAGATATAGCTGTTCTGTGATGAGTAGCTAACGAGAACCTATAGCGTGTCTGTGATGAGGTACCAGAAGATATAGCGTGTTCTGTTGAGGTACCAGAAGATATACGTGTTCTGTGATGAGGTACCAAGAATAACGTGTTCTGTGATAGTACCAGAAGATAAGCGTGTTTCTGTGATGAGTACCGAGAAGATAAAGCGTGTTCTGTGATGAGGTACCAGAAGATATAGCGTGTTCTGTGATGAGGTACCAGAAGATATAGCATGTTCTGTGATGAGGTACCAGAAGATATAGCGTGTTCAGTGATGAGGTACCAGAAGATATAGCGTGTTCTGTGATGAGGTACCAGTATTTCCACACCTTCTCTTCTTCACCACAACTTCTCCTTATAACACCTTATACCCAAAACCAGTTTAAAGCAATATTTGCATACGGTCTACCGTTTTCAAGCCAAGTACTGCTGACTAACATATTTATCTTCAGAGGCATGTGTGGGAACTGGGGGCCAGGGTCCTCGATTCACACAAGAACAAGTACTTAAATTAATTAAACAACTTAAGCGTTTTAGTCGATTTATAGAGCTCTGAGGATCCTGAGAATAAGCAGGTATATGTTTAACGGAGTTTTTGAAACTTCCAAAAAGTTTGTATTTAAGAGGATTGAGTTGGCCATAAAATACTTTGCTATCCTATAAAAATGTAACTGGGACAACTGGGTCTGCGGCCTGCCAGACTTCAGAAGACGGAGAACTACTCGGTCCTCCTGACCTAGACCCATAGCATAGGACTTTGGATGTCGAGTCTATGGACCTGTCTGGAAGTGTCATAAAAGTGATCGACTTCCTTGATATTTTGTGACAGATCAGCGGGGGATTACTTTCTTTCAGAAACAGCACCACACTTGTTAATTGTGTCTGTCGTATTGCAGTTAAATCTGTCTTAGCACAAAGCATTCCCAATCTAGACTGCATATGTCATCAATAGATATGATAGATGTGTCCTACTTCTCGGAATCTGCCGTATCTAGGAAAGGGGGTCCTGTCTCTCTTCCCCTATCTGGGGCTGAACAGGGAGTGTGCAGAGCTAACTCCTACATCATTCATCTCTGTATTTTTTTGGCTTTTATAAATTTTTAGATGGCCCCTCCGGTGCAGCACACATACTAGCGGAAGGAGGTCACAGCAACCCTAAATGATTTGGATAGTGTCATAACTATTCTAGAAAGGAAGAACGCCTGCACATGCCTTCTACAAGCCAATAGACAGTGGTGGCACTGTTTTTGGATGCAGAAATCCATGTTTTTATATAGAAGCCTTCATTATTGATAACTTTTTATGCACATTTAGGAGTTGCGAATAAAAAAAATGGCATTTGGATATCTGGATGCTAATTTCCGTTACAGGTTTTAAGGCACATGACTGTTTTTCTTTTTTTTTTTTTACCTCAACTCGGGAAAGGGGTGATTTAAACTTTTAAGTTTTTATAATTTTTTATTACTATGTTTTTGAGGGGTGAGACGATCAAAACCAAGATGGTAGCATGCACACCATGATGTAATGCCTTTGGCACATTGCCAGGGGCATTTGAATGGTAAGAGGGTATTCCCATCTGGGCATTTACATTTAATTAAATTCATTATCCTTATGTAACATTTCTTCAATGTTGTTTATTAAAAAGTGTGAAGATAATTTCTCGAAATGTAGTTATCCTTCCTTCCTTGGATACACCGCCTCACATTTTTGGCGCGGTGGCCAGACTGGGCCTGATGGGCCCTGCACGTGACCACTCTATCAGCAACATTACCACAGGACGGCTTTGGGACCTGCAGTAACCCGGGACATTTCATATGCAAAACACCTTTGTTCTTTGTGCAATCACACGCAGCAGGTGGTCGTACCCAGGAAGCCATCTCGTTTCAAGGACAACATGGCAACATTTATGAGAAATATCTTCACACAGGAACATTTTTTTTAAATAACATCCAGTTGAAGAAAGTTTACATGCGGCAATGAATTTATTAAATGTAAATGCCCAGATGGGATACCCCTTTAACATCCCCCTGCTTCTAGCACGCGAACATTCAGCAATATTAGCCATCACCCACCCACGTATGTAGGGCTCCGCCTATGAGCCCTCCCATATCCGCTTCCCCGATGCTATGCCATACATAGTACAGAGTGGGTTGGGGAAGGGATAAACGCTTGCATCTCCGGTTCTGTAGATCATAAAACCACAAGCCTGGTTGCTACTCTCTTAACTTTCTTACAAAGAAGGAGTTTAATTCTAGTGCTATAGAACCAAGATTTGGAAGTCTGAAGTGACCACCAGCCTCTATGAACTTGACAACTCTCAGGCAATAGACTCTTCTCAGGGCCTTATATACCCTACCCAAGGGGGTTGTAGTTTTAATGGGTGAATCTGGTACATGTTCCTCTTTAAACTATCTATACAGGAATGGAGTGCCATGACCCCCTTGACTGTATTATATTCATATTCTCAGGTACTGCTCACGCAAAGTGGTCCCTAGAAGTGATTTCATCAGTGTGCTATGCGCCTACATTTCAGTCAGGTTTATTTGGATAATCATTAATTCTCTTCACCGATGAATTTTCTATTACTCCTGCAAAATAAACATTTCCGCATCAAAGGACAAAATGTCTATTATGTTTGCGATAAAACGTGTAAGAAGACGTTTCGCATGATATGCGGAGGCAGCGGCTTGTGTCCTCATGACCTTACATAGTTACATAACCCCAATCTCTGCTGTCCTCAGATTATACAGTAAAGTAGTATAATGTCCTGTATAGACCCTGATATACTAGTATCCAAACCCCCGAATGCAGAACTACCCAGGGTCTACTATTACCAGAACATTATTATGGACCTATAAGTATGTAAGTCGCTATCATGACTGGGGACCTATCTTTATATTGTTCCCATGACCTCCTTCCTTCTAAAATCAACTTTTAAAATGAAGCATGTGAGTCGAGGGAGGTGTTACCAGAGCCCACCCATGCTGCGATCCAGGTTGTTACACTGTCTCCCATCACCTCCCCCCCCCCCCCCTGCTGCCTACAGCACATCCTCCCTCCCTTCTGCTGATGTAATTTCACAGCATAAGAAGTTTCTGCACAGACAACCCTTTAAATTGCAGCACATGAGGACTCTGGTAACGTCCCCAGGCCCTTTTGGTTAATTAGCATAATTTAACAGGAAAAGGATGGATTGCAAATATTGAATGTTTAAGGAAGTACCCCTAAACTAGGGGCTGATCAAAGGGTTAAAATGTGGATATATTGCACTTTAATAGGGTTGGTGATCTGTGCCTTTAAGATGTGTTCTCCTCCCCCCTCCCCTGTTGTTTACCTCATTACGTACGTCTCCCCTCCTACAGGACGTGGGGGTTTATATAGGCTGATGATTCAATGTTATCTCCTCTTTGAGCGCACTCAAGCTGCCGCCCTCCTCCTATGTATGGAGTAATGGGGCTCATTTACTTAGGGTCCATGGACCGCACTATCATCAGATATTCCGATTGTTTTGCTATTTGCGATGCCTTTAGCAGAGATTTTGGTGTCTGCGATCGGATTTGGTGCATCGGCTCAGCTTTCATGCGACACAAATTGGGGGGGGGGGTTGGGGTGTTGGACGATCCGACTGATTTGGACTAAGGCGCGAGACTTAACATTTAAATTGTGTCGCAAGACAATGCACTTACATGCACCGGAGAAGAAGTTGGTGAACTCTGCGGGGATGTGACACATCAAGCGCCTGCTAATGTATGATCGCGGCACAGTGCATTCTCGTCGGACAACGCACCTCGGGAACACACAGGGATGGTAGTAAATCTGCCCACATATGGTTTTTTGTATATTTATTTTCCTTTGTATTATATAGTTAATTTTAAGTCACAGAGACGGAACAGTGGAAATGGAGATGGTGGTTCTCGGTTGGCCGATTTGCCAGCTGGAGTCCAGTTGGGATAACAAGCAGCGTCCAGAGCCCAAAAATGTGTGGATTCTATCCATGTGCCTGATTTTTGGATATTATGAGTTAATCTATTATTAAATAGTATTAATAAATTATTAAATTATTATATTATATGTGACCTAATTTTCCAGCCAACATTTTGGAAAATACTTATACTTTTAAAGTTTAAAATTACAGGTAATTATTAAGTGCCCCTTACAGGTGGTTTACATAAGGTGTTTCTGTTACATGCCCTCCAGTCAAGTGTCCCAGGTTTATCATAATGGATTTTAGCTAGATTTTGTGAAAATACCACTTCAGACGCAATGGGGTCAATTACTCCGGGCCCGTTACAGTGGGTTACCGAATTTTTCCGTTTTGCACCGATTTTCCTGATTTGCCCTGGTTTTTGGCACACGATTCTTATGTGGCGCATCGTACCGGCATGCAGCGACGGAAATCAGGGGCGTGGCCAAACGAAACCCGACGGATTTGGAAAACGCCGCATTTTTCTAAAAAAAGTGTCGCTGGACATGAGCTTACCGTACCCAGCATGGATCGTGAACTCTGGCGGACCTCGGCGGACTTCAGCGCAGCGACACCTGGTGGATGTCGGAGGAACTGCTGCTTAGTGAATCGCCGGAAGACCCGATCCACCGCAGAGAACGCAACCGCTGGATCGCGAATGGGCGGGTAAGTAATATCGCCCCAATATGATTTATTCTTCGCTCATTTCATTCCATAAGAGGCATGTAAGTTCAGGTTACCATGAAGGGGGCATTATGTGTTGCTACTGAGGGGTATTAACATAGGGTGGTGTTGCTATAGAAGGAGCTCTACAATATGAGGAGAAAACTGAGGGGCATTATACAATGTCAGGGGCCACTGAGGGGACATTAAATGTTGTGTTGCCACTGACTGGACACGGTGGGGGAGATTTATCATAAGTCTCTTCTAGCAGACTGTTCTAGTGGCCTATGGCAACCAATTGGAGCTTAGCTTTCATTTTCCACAGCTGTTTATAAAAGACAGCTGAGCTTTGATTGGTTCATGGGCAACTAGAACAGTTTTACCTCAGAAACTGGATGATAAATCTCCCCCTGTATTGTGGGGACATCACTGACATTTTACAATATATGGTGCACTGAAGGACACTATGATGTGAGGAGACCCTAAAAAAACCTATACAATTTGGAGGTACCATTGAAGTAGTATTACGTGATGGTGGTGGCACTGAAGGGCATTACATAGTGGGGGAACAAAGACTTTTTATGGTGTGAGGGGCCATGAAGGGGCATCCTGTGATGCGATACCCACTGAAGGGATATTATGTGGACATGTGGTAGTACTGCGAGGGCATATTCAGTGTATGGGGCCACAATGCAAGGTGCCACTGAGATAGTATATGTGATTTAATGCCACTGAGGGGGCATCATATAGTGTGGGGACATCCATTTAAAGGACATTTTATGGTGTGAGGGGACATTATATGATATGAGGTACCACAGAGGGGACATTCTGTATTTTGGCACTAGAAGGAACAATATGTAATACGTGGTGATAATATAAAATATCAATGTGGTTGATATCACCCTATGCTCTGTTAATTAACCCCTCCATGTCATAAAAAAAACCCTCCAAAGCAGAAAATAAACAGAGAAGAAAATTTTATTCTCTATTCAATGTGGACGTGGTCCTATCTTGAATTTGATGGGGGGTCCTATGACTTTTACTCAACAAAAGTACCTCAAAATAGGAAATCCCTCCATGAATCGAAGTGAGACTATAATAAAACAGCAGTCGCGGCCCGGCCTTGTTCATATAGATTTTACCTTATTATTGCTGAGACGTCCCTCATGCCTCCCATCTCGCTGACGAATAGTGCAGACTCTGCAATCCTCTGAACACAGATCACACAGAAAACCCTCCTAGGCAAGACTGTCTGACCTCATCCACAGAACACGCTATATCTTCTGGTACCTCATCACAGACACGCTATAAATCATTCTGGTACCTTTCTCATCTACAGATACATGCACGCTATATACTGTCTGGTACACCAATGAGTACCGTCTGTTGTTGTATGTGTCACAGTTAACACAGATTAATACCACAGGATGTCACTAGATGTAGGATAATTACAACTTGTTGTAGTTGTAATGTGCACTTGTTTACGTATATCAGTGGATCCTTAATCAAGATATAAACTACACAGGTGATTTTGTGATCATCCTAGCTACAGGGAATAATCCACGAGTGATGTCACAGTACAGGGATAATACACACAGTTGCAGGTACACAGGTAATAGCATGTGTTTTTGATCTATATTGTACTACAGTGGATGTCACAGTACAGGGATACTACACTGACATACAGATTAGTACAACGTGATTGTCAGTACAGATAATTTAGTACAGGGATGAATTCACACGTAATCACACAGAGTGAGTACATGTCAAGTAACAGGATAATAACACACAGTGATGTCAGGTAAGGGACTGATTACACATAGTGATTGTCACAGTACAGTGATAATACACACAGTGATGTCACAGTACAGGAAAATACAACACAGTGATGTCACAGTACAGGGATAATACACAGTGATGTCACAGTACAGGGAATACACACAGTGATGTCACAGTACAGGGATAATAACAACAGTGTGGTTCACAGTACAGGATAATAATCACAGTGATGTCACCAGCGACAGGGAAAATACTCACAGTGTGTCACAGTTACAGGGATAATACACACACAGTGATTGTCACAGTTACAGGATAATACACAAATGATGTCACATACAGGATAATACACACATGATGTCACAGTACAGGGATACATACACACAGTGATGTCACAGTACAGGGATAATACACACAGTGATGTCACAGTACAGGATAATACACAGTGATGTCAGGGTACCGGGATATACCATAGTGATGTCACAGTACAGGCTAATACACACACAGTGATGTCACAGAAGGGATAATCACATCAGTGATGCACACACCGTCACGTACATCCCCACAGTGACAGGATAATAATACACACAGTGATGTCACAGTACAGGGATAATAATCAAGTGATGTCATAGTACAGGATAATACACACAGGATGTCACAGTACAGGATAATGCATGCAGTCATGGTAACAGCACAGGGATAATACACACAGTGATGTCACAGTGACAGGGATAATACACACAGTGAGTGTCACAGTACAGGGATAATACCTGCAGTAATGTCACAGACAGGATAATACACACGTGAGTCACAGTAAGGGATACTACATCAAGTGTCACAGTACAGGGATAATACACACAGTGATGTCACAGTACAGGATAATACACACAGTGAGCACAGTACAGATAATACAAACAGTGATGTCAAAGTACAGGGATAATACACACAGTGATGTCACAGTAAAGGGATAATACAACAGTGATGTCACAGTACAGAGGATAATACAACAGATGATGTCACAGTAACAGGATAATACACCCAGTGATGTCACAGTACAGGGATAATACACACAGTGATGTCACAGTACAGGGATAATACACACAGTGAGGTCAAAGTACAAAGGGATAATACACACAGTGATGGTCACAGTACAGGGATATACACACAGTGATGTCACAGTACAGGGATAATACAAACAGGTGATGTCACAGTACAGGGATAATACACACCAGTGATGTCACAGTACAGGGATAATACACACAGTGAGTCACATACAGGATAAACACAGTGATGTCACAGTACCAATAAACACATGATGTCACAGTACAGAGATAATACACACAGTGATGTCACAGTACAGGGATAATCCACCAACAGTGATGTCAACAGTACAGGGATCATACACACAGTGATGTCACAGTACAGAGATAATACACACAGTGATGTCACAGTACAGGATATACACACAGTGATGTCACAGTACAGGGATAATCCACACATGATGTGTCACAGTAAAGGGATAATCCACACAGTGATGTCACAGTACAGGGATAATACACACTGTGATGTTCACAGTACAGGGATAATAAATGTGGTGTGGCAGAATGGTTGCTCTGGGCCTCAAACCTTACGAACCAGGTGCGACCTATCACCCATTAGAATGCACCGGATCGGCAGTCTGGTCCATTTATAGAAAATCCTCTTTCTTATAAAACGTGCTGGGCACCGGAAATGCCGTGAAAAGCTCATCACAGGAAGATAAAAGCAGCCAGCTGAATATGACAGATCCCTGATACACAGGACAGAGCCTTATATCTATACTATATCTATACTGCACTCACTAATTACACATGTTAGTTCCGTAAATGCGTCTTCCCGGATTTGAGTCATTACTTATTACTGAGCAGAGGGAGATGTCCCCACAATCTTTTCATCGTCACTATCTTCCCTCCGGTTGATGGGACAGAGTGTATATATTCTTTAGTTCCTGCTATACATTTCAGCGTTTTAGAGCCTGGAATGATAACTGTGTACAGTGTATATTATACAACAATGTGCTAAATCTGTGGCCTGGATAAAACACATTCACCTCTTCCAGGAGGCGTCCTAGATTCAAAATAAAATAATAATAAGTGTTAAAATAATATAATTATATTAGTTTAGCTTCTGCACTCCTGTTTTTTGTACAGGTCTAGTTACATCACTATGCTTATCCTGTACTGTAACAACACTGTGACATCACTGTGTGTATTATTCCTGTACTGTGACATTACTGTGTGTATTATCCCTGTAGTGTGACATCACTTGTGTTGTATTATCCCTGTACGTGACATCACTGTGTTTATATCTGTGTACTGTGACAATCACTGTGTGTATTATTCCTGTACTGGACATTACTGTGTGTATATCTCTGTATGTGAATCACTGGTGTATTATCCCTGTACTGTGACATCACTGTGTGTATTATCCTGTACTGTGACATCACTGTGTGTATTATCCCGTACTGTGACATCACTGGTGTATTATCCCTGTGCTGTGACAACACTGTGTGTATTATCTGGTACTGTGACATCACTGTGTGTATTTTCCCTGTACTGTGACATACGTGTGTATTACTCTGTACTGTGACATAGGTGTGTATTATCCCTGTACTGTGACATCACTGTGGTATTATCTGTACTGTGATATCACTGTGTGTATTATCCGTACTGTGATATCACTGTGTGTATTTCCTGTACTGGTGAATCACTGTGTTGTATATCCCTGTGCTGTGACATCACTGTGTGTGTATTATCTCTGTACTTGACATCACTGTGTGTATTATCCCTGTTACTGTGACTTACTGTGTGTATTATTCTCTGTCTGTGACATACTGTGTTGTATTCCCTTATGTGATCACGTGTGTATTATCTCTGTACTGTGACATCACTGTGTGTATTATCCCTGTGCTGTGATATCACTGTGTGTATTATCCCTGTACTGTGACATCACTGTGTGCATTATCTCTGTACTGTGACATCACTGTGTGTATTATCTCTGTACTGTGACACACTGTGTTATTATCTGTGTACTGTGACATCACGTGTGTATTATCCCTGTACTGTGACATCACGTGTGTATTATCCTGTACTGTGAATCACTGTGTATTATCCCTGTACTGTGACATCACTGTGTGTATTACCCTGTAACTGTACCCATGTGGTATCATGTACTGTATATCACTGTGTGTATGATCCCGTACTGTGACATCACTGTGTGTATTATCTCTGTACTGTGACATCATGTGTGTATTATCTGTGTACGTGACATCACTGTGGTATTATCCCTGTACGTACATCACTATTGTGTATTATCCCTTGTACTGTAACAACATGTGTAAAAATTCCAATAATTGTGACATCACTGTTGTATTGTCTTATACTGTGACATCAATGCGTGTAATATCTGTACTGTGACATCACTGTGTATATTTACCCTATACTATGACATCATTTCTGTATTATTTTTGTTCTATGACATCACTGCATGTAGTATTACCGTACTGTGACATCACTGTGGTAGTATCCCTGTACTGTGACATCACTGTGTGTCAATACACACGTGTGTATTATCTCTGTACTGTGACATTACTGGTGTATATATCCCTGTACTGTGACATCACTGTGGTATTATCCCTCTACTGTGACATCACTGTGTGTATTATCTCTGTACTGTAACTTCACTGTGAGTATTATCCCCGTACTGTGACATCACTGTGTGTATTACCCCTTTACTGTGACCTCACTGTATTGTATTATCTCTGTACTGTGACATCATTGTGTATATTATCTCTGTACTGTACATCACTGTGTTATTATCCCTGTACTGTGACACCAATGTGAGTTATATCCCTCTACTGTGACATCACTATGTGTATTACCTTTTACTGTGACATTACTGTGGTTATTATGTCTGTACTGAGACATCACTGTGTGTATTTCCCCTGTACTGGACATCACTGTGGTTGTATTTATGATGCCCTGTGACATACTGTGTGTATTATCCCTGTAGTGTGGACATCACTGTGTGTATTATCCCGTACTGTGACATCACTGTGTGTATTATCTCTGTACTGCATCATCACTGTGTGTATTATCCCTGTACTGTGACATCATCTGGTTATACTATCTTGTACTGTGACATTACTGTGTGTAGTATAACTGTACTATGGGCTTCACTACATGTAGTATCACTGTACTGTGACTCACTACATGTATATACCCGTGTACTGTGACATCACTGTGGTGTATACCCTGTACTGTGACACCACTGTGAGTATTATCTGTGTTCTGTGACATCACTGTGTGGTATATCTGCGATCTGTGACATCACTGTGTGTATTATCTCTATACTGTGACATCACTGTGTGTATTATCCCTCTACTGTGACATCACTATGTGTATTACCTTTTTACTGTGACATTACTGTGTGTATTATGTCTGTACTGAGACATCACTGTGTGTATTTCCCCTGTACTGTGACATCACTGTGTGTATTATAGATGCACTTGACATCACTGTGTGTATTATCATCCTGTACGTGACATCACTGTGTGTATTATCTCTGTGACTGCACATCACTGTGTGTATTATCCTGTTACTGTGAGATCACTGTGTGATATTATATGTGTACTGTTGACATACGGTGTATTATCTGCGTACTGTGACTAACTGGTGTATTATCTACTGTACTGTTGACATCATTTGTGTATTATCCTGTACTGTGACATCACTGTGTGTATTACACACTGTACTGTGACATCACTGTGTGTATTATCTCTGTACTATGACCACTGTGTGTGTATTATCTCTGTACTGGACATCACTGTGTGTATTATCCCTGTACGTGACATATGTGTGTATTATCCCTGTACTGTGACATCACTGTGTGTGTTGATCTCTGTACTGTGACATCATGTGTATTTCCCTGTACTTGACATCACTGTGTGTATATCCCTGTACTGTGACAATCATGTGTGTATTTATCCCTGTACTGTGACATCACTGTGTGTATTATCTGTGTACTGTGACATCACTGTGTTATTATCGTTACTGTGACATCACTGGGTGTATATCTCTGTACTGTGACATCACTGTGTGTTATCTGTACTGTGACATCACTGCGTATTACTGTGTAACTGTGACATACTGTGTGTATTATCCTGTATGTGAATCAATGTGTTATTATATGAGTACTGTGACATCCAATGTGTGTACATTGTACTGTGACATCACTGTGTGTATTATCCCGTACTGTGACTCACTGTTGTATTTCTTTACTGTGACATCCAATGTGTGTATTATCCTGTGTATAATCTGTACTGTACATCACCTTTCTTGTTTTGTGTCTTCTCCTGTACTCTGACATCACTGTGTGTATTATCCCTGTACTGTGACATCACAATGTGTATTATCCTTGTACTGTGACATCACTATGTGTATTATCCCTGTACTGTGACATCACTATGTGTAGTATTCCTCTGATGTTGGCATACAGTTTATATTACCCTTACACTATGACATCTTTGTAAGCTTCAATATTCAGACGTTACACCAGCCTGCAGAGTTTGTCATTACATGACTTAGACCTGATAATTAGAACAAAACCCCTAAATTAACTTCTCAGACCCCAAAACCGAACTAAGCAAAGGCCCCTGGTGAAATACAAATCCATTTGCCAGACCTAATTATAAACATATGTAAACGAGGACCATGATGCTGCCCTGGTGTAGTATCTCCGGCTGTCTGCACTTCTGTGCCTCCTGCTTGTAAGAGTAGTCAGGGAGAACACTATCTAAAGGCAGGAGATACACAAAATATCTGCAGTGCATTTCAGGGGATAGAAGTGTTTTTCCGACTACTGTCCTTAAATTGGACAAGCGCGGTGTGATGAGACCTTGTCCCCAAAGGTAGTCTGCATTAGGTGAACCAATGTGGAAGATAACACATAAATAGCACATAATATAACAAATAACCTCAACATAATAACAGCCTCTACTGCACTGTAGGATAAACCCATTTTTTTCTAGAGTTCTCCTTTAAGGAAACGTTTAGGATGCAGCGCCCCGAGGTAATCAACACCAAATGTACCGAGGGCCCCGGTGTCCACATCTCTGAACGGCAGAAGTTATATATCGCCCACAGATGAGGAATGACTCAGAAAGCAGATTGATTTTTGCCTCAGTTTCATAAACTTTCCATTTTTTAATAACTCTTGTCCCAGAGTGTTGGCTCCAGAACAGATTGTTCATTTTGTTCCTTTCACAGAATATCAATAACGTTGATTTCAGACTGACATCCAGTGAATTTTCCCATGTGGGACAGAATAAGACTCCTCTCATGGCTTCAACCAAGGATAGTCTGTGTATTGCTTACCAGTAATTTCTTGTGTTCCCCCCGGTCCCTTCATCTCCAGTTATGGGATGGAAACATATGCAACTCTATATGTTCAGCTCAGTGGAGATTTAAGGGGCTGATGGTTATGGTGTCCTACATCCTCCCCCCAAACTTCTCCTGTACAGGGATAATGGCAGGGAACCAGGGGCATGAGCCCCAGGGCCCCCACCAGTGATCAGGAGGACTAAAAAAAAAGGACTAATTTCAGACAAAATATAACTCTTTGTCTGCTCATTTGTATAAAGACTATGTAAATGGTTGAGATTTCACATAAAAGAGGGAATTCTAGAAAGGACATTCCATCCCCTACCTGAGGGGGGTAGTAGTTTAATGGGGTAAAATCTGGTGACAGAGTCCCTTTAACTGTGGTGTGAGCAATATTGGGGACCGCAGTTATACAGATTTTGGTTTGTCATCATTTTTTCAAAAGTGACAACACCCGAACCCAAGAATAAGAACAAAAGGGTTGTCTCCTTCAAGTGCCCCACTACAGGTATTTTCTCTTGGCCCCTATGTCCTCGGTTATATGTAATTTAGAATGGACTATGGGGATCTGAATGAATGACAGACTCTCTGATCACATTTCCTGCAGTACGTTCTGGCTGAATAGACGCTCAATAAACTCTCTGGTCTTATCTTACATGGGACTGCTGGTCGACGGCGAGTTAGATTCACTACCTCAATCAATCGGCATTTGCAGAGCGCAGTGCGTGATAGCGCCATAATGAAGTGTCTCCGCAGCCCATGAGACCAGTAATCTGTGCGACGAAGAGTCCTGCCGCTCCACTGAGCTCCTCACACCAGATAGCCAGGAGGGAGGAGAGACGCATCATCCAGGAGGCTGCTATGTTAGCAGAAATCTGGCAATACCATATGTGGATGTGACGTAGATCTGAAGAAGATACCCTACAATGATCAGAATTCAGCGTGTCCGCTGGCACAGGTAAACCATGAACATCCTAGGACTTTGTTCATAGACTTCATAAAAAACATCCAAAAAGACATCCAAAAAAATCCACATCCACGTCTTTATCTCCCTGAGGCTATTAGTTTTGTAGCTCACCGTTGCATTCTTATTTCCCCCTCTCTATTACCGTATTTTTCAGACTATAAGGCGCACCGGATTATAAGGCGCACCATCAATAAATGCCTGCTAAAACCTCTAGGTTCATATATAAGGCGCACCGGATTATAAGGCGCACCTGATTATAAGGATGAATAACCAGCAGGTGGCAGACCTGTGCACAGTTCAAGGCAGCTGCTGTCTGTAAGTACGGTTCATATATAAGGCTGGTGCCACGCGCACCGCTTTGTCTGCGTTCGAAAACGCAAACGCAGACAAAGCCTCGCCTACCGGGGCGGCCTGCGATCGGGAACGAGCCGCCGGTATTTTGTGTTAATTTAATGCAAAACACTGGCAGGTTGTGCCCGATCGCAGGCGTTTCCATAGAAACGCCGATGCCACCGGGTCGCGGCCCGCCCTGGTAGGCGCAGCTTTGTCTGTGTTTTCAAACGCAGACAAAGCGGTGCGTGTGGCACTGGCGTAAGGCGCACTGGACTTGATTTGAGAGAATCAAAGGATTTTTTGTGCGCCTTATAGTCCGAAAAATATGGTACATACATTAGTAGGAATAATTCAACATAGTAGATACAGATTGTATCACAATTTGTTTTCCCCAGAAATAGCGCCCCCCCCCCCCATTACAATAGGATGTGTCTGGTATTGCTGTTACAATCCCAGATGAGACTATACCAGATACATGCCACATAAAAGGGCAGCAGGGGTGTAACTTGAGGGAGTGCAGAGGTTTCCCAAGAGGCTTAGCCGGCCCATAATGTGTGATTTTCCCATACATTAAAGTTGGGGGGTCTGGCACAGACTTTGCAGTCTGCCCCATCGGCTTCAAGTTACGGCACCAAAGGGCAGCGCTATAACTTATGCTTATGACATGTGATAGGCCATGCCAATGCATTGTAATTCCAACAATTAGCATTTCGAGGCATCAGACATAAGATATCAAGTTCATCCTTCAAATGGTCTGTGTGCAGCTCTGTCCTATTCAAATGAATAAGCTGGACTGTAATACCAAAGGCGGCCACTACACAATGTACAGGGCTGTGCTTGATAGGGAGTAAAGAGGCCACATTGCTTGTCCCACAACTGAAATATATTACAGGCAGTCCCCGGGTTACATACAAGATAGGGTCTGTAGGTTTGTTCTTAAGTTGAGTTTGTATGTAAGTCGGAACTGTATATTTTATCATTGTAATCTCAGCCAGAACTTTTTTGGTCTCTGTGACAATTGTATTTTAAAAATGTTGGGTTGTCATAAGAATAAATATTAACACTAAAGCTTCATTACATACACCTGTGATATCTGTTACAGCTGATTATTGCAGCCTAGGACTAAAGTACAATAAATTACCAATATCCAGAGGTCCGTTTGTAACTAGGGGATGTATGTAAGTCAAGTGTTCTTAAGTAGGGGACCGTCTGTATTCCTAAAAAAATCCCATCAATGTCATATCGGCCTATAACTATAAGTCTGTCTATGGTTGTCCGTGCTACCACTTGCTCTACAATGGTTGGCCGACAGCAAAAACCCAGCTCCTATCCATAGGATAGTCTCTTGACTGGGGGGGGGCTGACCAATGGGAATGTCAATCAGTGTTGGACTGGCCCACCAGTACCAGAGGATCATTCAATGGGCCAATGTATTAACTCACTTGTGAGTACCAGGGACAACCCAATTTGGAGGCTACTAGGATCCGGTTGCCCCCGGCTCTAACCTACTACTGGGCTCCAGAGATACAGAGGCTACTCGTTTCTCTTTCCTAAGGGCTGATAAGGATGAACCCTCAGAATAGTTTTATCTGGTGGCCCCAAGTAACCTCAGTCTGACATTAGCCCCCGTGATCACAAAAACAGATCTCATGAGTCTGTTATTTGAATGGAGCATCAATCAATGGATATAACAATTACCACTACTCAACCTCCTTCATCATTTCCCAAATAGATTCAGTAGGGCACAGGACCCCTGTTCTTGTGATCGGTGGTGCTACCCCCAACAATCTTAACAGTCATCTTATGGCCGGAAAAACTTGCATGAACTTTTGGGTAGATGACTGCTTGGAATACTGTCTATGGAGTTTCATGAGTCCTGTTTCAGAACCCCCCCCCCCCCCTAAACTCTTGGGTCGGGAAGTTAGAGTTCTCCATCCTGGAAAACTTAATTGCATATTTCCCATAAAGTCTTGTAAACATTAACCATTAGATCTGTCCAATGGGTTCACATGACATATATAGGTATCATCCATTTATAGACAATAAGTCATGGTTTACCATAGTGGTTTCTGCAATGGAGCCAAAGCTGTTGATGAAGATGTTGCAGCTGACGTTCACTGGAGGACCTGTTGTGAAAAGGAGAATTTACTTGGTGTAAAAGCAGATAATGCAGACTGATACATCATTGTAAAGTTATCCTCTTATTGACCAGCACTGGGTGTGACCTCTACTTGCTATGGATCACAATTGTAGGACCTCACTTGTCCTCTACCCAAGCACCTCCTTAATCCATGCCCATAGTTGATCAAGCTACAACAGAAGAGTTACCTTTAAAGTTTGGTCGAATTCTGGCGTCATAACCCGAGATCTTCCCCATTAACTTATCCAGGAAATCAGAGGGAGACATCAGTTTGGCAGAAGTGCGGGCAGATGCACCAACCTCTTTGGAAGCTGCAAGGCTACGAAAGAAAAGAAACAATAATTGGTTACCTGGGGACTGGTTGACCCACTATTGTCTAAGTCTACCTACATAAATGCTATGACAGTCATGAAGAAGAACCTTGTGTCACCTGCTAGGTGTTACAACAAAGCCTTGCCAGACCCCTTTTTACAATAACGGTATATCCTCAAGATTTCAGTAAAGACTTGACTCTGTGGGGCAGATTTACTTACCCGGTCCATTCGCGATCCAGCGGTGCGTTCTCTGCGCTGGATTCGGGTCCGGCCGGGATTTATTAAGGCAGTTCCTCCGACGTCCACCAGGTGGCGCTGCTGCGCTGAAGTTCCCCGGAGCGCACTGGAATACACCGAGCCAGGCTGAGTGAAGGTAAGTGCAAGCTCCGCGACACATTTTTTTTTAAAATGAGGATTGAAAGCCCGGCTGGAAGAGTTGAGGATTGAGATGAGCTTCAGTCAATCAGTAGACTCTTTGGACCACAGGACATCACTTGTAATGTAACAGAAGGTGATGTCCCATGGTTTGAGGAGGACTCTGTTTGGCTGAAGAAGGTCCTCTAACCGATGGCACTTCCAACTGAGCTGAAGAATGGAAGATTGGCCCACAAGAGTACCAGAAGATCCCCAGGTGGGCCCAGGCACTAACCTAATACTGGACCTGGAGATATATCAAGAAACCCTCATTTAGAGGCTAGTTAGGCCTGTTTCCTATGGGATGATGAAGAGTGGGCCCCCAGAATAATTTTATCTGACGGGGCAAAGGAACCCAATCTGATGCTGGACTGGACAGTGCCATGACAGAGCAGGGTAAGTAGATTTTCTTTTTATGTTGTTGTTTTGCGCCCCTGCCCGACTGCTGCCATATTTCCATGATTCAGATGCTGCCTCGGGACTCCCTATACCCATCATTGTATACATGTATATTTATAACAAAGGAACTTCCACAGGGACATGGAAGAATTTATTTATAGGCCTTAAAGGGCTTCTTTTTCAACTCATTGATATTGATGTCCCATCCATAGTTTATTACCTATCCATAATTTACATTTTTTGCATTATTTATCATTTTACCCATTATGTAAGTATGCAGCTACATTAGTGAGTGAACTGCTAAACCTAAATATTCCCCTGACACCTAAGCACTTAGAGGTAGGGTCCTTTATTGTACAATGTATTCACTCAACCAAGGTATAATCATGTCACAGGAAATCCCTATGGTAGAATCAAAGAGGAATCTTTCATGCTTTCCCCGGAGGGCAAAGGGCAGTGTCACTGGGGTCACTATTACATCCATTCAGGGGGCCCACCGTTTAGCTACATGCAAGTATTACCCTACATCTATTTGCAAATTTCCAAAGGTTCTATGAGTAGTAGCATACTTCCTAGATCAGTGATGGCGAACCTTTTAGCGGCCGTGTGCCCAAAAAGACACCCTCCTTATTTATCGTGGGGTGCCAACCAAAAATTAAAGCAGTAACTTACTGCTCCCTGTTCTTCAACAATCATAATGGCCTCCTGAGGACAGCAACACAGTAGAAAGATGGAAAATTTGCATCATTTTAGCTTCTTTCCAGTGTCCCTCTGTAGACCTGTAGGGGCCAGCAGGAGGTCCTCCAAAGATAATTCGGCCCTGTCTATTCATTCTCCCTCTTCCTACAGTCCCAAGTAGCGAAGTAAGTATCAAAATATGACTGGAAGCAGCATCTTTTAAGTTGCTTGGAACCGCAGGAAGATTCTTTGAGTCCTGTCTGGTGTGCTGGGGTGATGGCCCGGGTGCCCACAGAAAGGGCTCTGAGTGCCACCTCTGCCACCCGTGCCATAGGTTCGCCACCACTGTCCTAGACCTTGACTTGGACTCTTATGGTCTTGGAAGCCCCGTGACTACCCAACGGACAGGCTTTTGCCTTGAGCTTGTACCCTCTTATCTCTGTGAGCCAGTAATACACAACCAAACAGCAGCAGGTATCAAGGATCAGCGTGATAATTGTAGATTGGGGACCAGCAGCTGTATGCTAAATACCTGTATGCACCAATAATGTATGGGCTTGGGGGCCCATCTATCTCCAGGCCCACCGGGAGAGTCATCAGTGAGCCCGTCTGTGTCTAATCCAGGGTTTTATTTATAGTTAGAGACTAGTCTAGGTGTAAGGCAACATGTTGGATAGATATAAAAGAGTGAAGGATCATATGAAAAATACATTATATAAAGTTATAAAATATAAAATACCCTCCTCCAGTCACAAACAATGCTAATATTTTATGCAGAGCATTTAAAACTGAATATTTGTTCTTTGACTTGGGGAAAAGGGACTTGACACAAATTTCCCCTACTATCCTTGTCTTTATAGTCCTAATCGCATAGGGCTTCCATAGGGCGAGGTAGAAATGAGTATTTCAGTACCGCAGCGTATACCTGTAGAGACAAGGTATCTGTCAGCAAGAGCCAATATTAGGGTCTATTAGGTCTCCAGCCGTTTCCTTCAGCTATTGTGAGCCAAAACAAGGAGTGGTTGAACGCACAGAACATGTGCAATCCCTACAGTGATAAAGCATAATGGAAAAGCTTGTGTAATGTCCCGGTGGACAGGTCATCACTAAAGTTAGCTCCAGATAGTCTCCTGGTTGGCTGGAGAGGGTCTGGACAGCTCTCTCATGTCACCTTTAGGTGTCCTTTCTCCTTGAGACTGGAGTTCCCCTGATTTTACACCTTTTCAATATCATTTGCTGCCACTTTCTGCCAGAATATAGTATTAGCACCTGCAGTACAATATATTGAAGGGTTAAGATGTGATGTTGATGGTATATTGCAACCTTTGTTATCTTTTCTTCACAATCCCAGGCTGGTGATTGGTTGGTGCCCTGGAAATCCCCAGAAGAGAAGGTTTATAACTTAATTCTCTGTCTGGATTTCTAGATCTTCCTGTTTAGTCTTTCTGCTGTTTCCTTCAGAGGGTTGGTTGCCTCTGTGCTAAATCTGCATCTCTGTGTGCTAATGCTATGGAGACTTCCACCTAGGGAGCAGCAGGCCAGTCAATCACCCCACGCCACTCCACTTTTAACCCAATTTTATCTGGTTAAAGGGGGTGTGGTAAGCTGGTTAGGGGTGGGGTTAAGTGAGCCTTCGCCTAACTAAGATGAACCGGCTCACGTCGTTCACAAACAAGAGCTGGCTCTTAGAGCTTGCTCGTTCGCGAACGACACATCACTACACCTTGCTCCCAAAGCAGCAAAGCCAATCTGGCTCCTTCTAGCCAGTCCTCTGACGTCTGGACTCGAGTTGAGGTACTTTCCAAGTTCAATCACCATTGTATGTACACTGCCTTGTATGTGCCTGCAGGAAGGACTGCTACCTGCTGCTGTCTTGAACTGTGAATTACTGTTCAAGATTTCTGTCTCCAAGTGTGATCCCTGCCCTGACAATAAGATCATGGACCTCCCCTTCACCATCTTCCCAGGGATCCTTTATCACACACATACCAAGAGTGCCCCAGGGGTTCCCTTCTCTATACTGCGATCTCCCCCTCTTCTTGCATCTCCCTGCTGGCCCTGATGGCGTGGATGAGGCTGTTTCCCATGGTCCAAGAACCGTGCCATATTCTAGCACTAGGTCTCACTACAAGCCACTCCAGTCCCTGGGAATCCACCTACCCCCCCCCCCAACCCCCTCACTGCAATCAGGCCTTGGTGGGGTCGTGTTTTTTTTACATCTGCTTTTTGTTTTTTTGTGTGTTTGTGTTGTTCAATAACTGAAGGAAATAAGTGAAGACCTAATGTGAATCGGCTCTTAATAAAAACAACTAAAGGTCATTAATTGACCACTGAAGGTCAAAGAAGGTCTGATGTGACTAAGTGCACACCTGCATAAGAAGTTCCATCAGGATTCTGGATCCATGGTCAAAAATAAGTAACCCATTTTACCAGTTCCCTGCTGCTAGCAATTCCTAGTCCACTTCCTGTCCCCTCCTAACATACAGGAAATCATTGCTCAGCCAATCGACGGGTGGATCACCACTGATTGGCTGAGTGTTCACTTCCTGTTTCCAGGAAGTAATGAGATTCAGGGAATTGCCCTAAAAGCAGCATTTGTAGATTATTTTTTACTACTTTATATCATTCTGAGCTTATTTTAAAAATTGTAATTGTCGGTACGACCCTTTTTTTATGTGTTTTTTTATTACCTCTGCAAACTACATGGACAGGCAGAATGAACATTCTTCTTCTCCCTAACAATATAAGGGAATTACTCCTCCGCATTATTCCACATGGAATCTATGAAGAAAGTATTATACCTTAATATTCCAGGAAAATCTAATCTCAGGCCCATCTAGCGGGATGCAGGTAATATTATTTTCTATTGTTCAACATTATACATACCACTGTGCACATATCATAAAAAATGTATATCTGATCATGTCTGCACATTGTCAGCCACTGGGACCCCCAAGATGAAATGCAATCTGTTTTCCTGGGTCTGCATTGTTCTGCGTGCGCTGAATTCAGCTTCAAATGAAAAAAAAATAATTTTTAAAAATTTTATTTTATAACAGGATCAGTCGAAGGTATAATGAAGGTATCATATTTATAAGCTGTGACAGCCTAGATGATAGAGGCAGAAAAAGATATATATGGATAAATGTTATTTTTCATAGTGATATCATCCCTTAGACGTATACATATGGGTTCATAGATTAAGGCAAGTTGAGCCTCTTGCTTCAGGCAGCACCACCTGCAAAAGGATGGGGATGTTACTACTGGGGATGTCAATAATTTGGACAAAATAAGACAATGGGGCACATTTACTTACAAAGTCACTGGAGTTCAATAAAAGTGCATTGTCCCTCTATAATGCTATGTGCCGCAATTCACTAAGACCGTGCGCCAGAAATCATGAATCTGTCGCTTCCCCGCACTGGTCCGACAGAGTTTACCATCTTTTTTCGTGGTGCAGCTTGAACAAAGGGCGTGCGACACAATTTGAAAGTTAAATATGGCGCTCGGTCTGAAACGGTCGGACCGTCCGAGGGCACGCCCCCTAATTTGTGTCGCATGGAGGCCAGCGCAGCTACGCCACAAAAGGGTGGCGTGCGCCACAATTTCAGACACTTCTTAAATACCTGTGCAAGCCATTTAAGCCATGAAGAACATGTGCGGTCCGACAAAAGTGCATCATGTGACCCTTAGTAAATGAGCCCCAATGTGTGCACTAACAGATGTGCCTGTGCTCCTTGTGAACTGAGAAGCTAATTTTCCCAAAGAAGTGAAAGTTCTCCAAAGTTACAAAACACTGAGCACATACAAGTCTGGAAAGCTAATAGAGTTCCGTACACAATGCTGGTTTTACTTGTGGTGGGACTCACAACCTCAATCCCATCCAGAAGTAATATATCAGGCAAGTGGGTTCTCCATGCACCATACTGACATTGGATGTGAAGAGACACTATTTTTCACTGCTTTATAATACTCCTGATGCTGCCCCCCCCCCCATCTTGCTTCAGGTGGTGCCGCCTGAGGCAAGAGGCTCCACTCGACTCATGGATGGTGCACCCTACTTATATTCTACAGACACCCCAAACGCCTCCATAATATTCCACTCATATCTTCTAAAGACAGTAACATGTAGCAGAGTGTGATCACAGCCTCTGCTGTCTCTATGATATGTCATATGACATATATGGAGGATCTGGGTTAGTGACACACCGCTCCCGGGATATTACATTCCGCACATTAGGGATGCGCTGGCCATAATGATCCTGCTGTATGGAGAAGATACCAGCAGGGAAGCACTAGCAGATGTTCCTACCACCCCAAGGCTTAGCCTGAATATTTCTTGACCTACATCTCATTATACATAGTACTTTTATGTCAAAACCCATTCTTTTGTATGTTACACTTATCATTATATAGTATCCATCACATTCTATTACAATATATATATATATTATGGATCTTAGTCATAAGCAGATGTCTTAAAGGGGTTGTCTGATTTAGAAAAAAACATGTAGAGATACCCTTTTATTAAAGTAGAAGTTCATTGAGAGGACCATACATTCATGTCTCTTCTATATAACCAGATTGGGGATCCCGAAAACATTGCAAGAACAGTACCATGGGCTCTCCACAGGGGAAAAACAAAGTCCTATCACCGTCCATGCTGATGATGACAGAGGCTCCGGTCCCTCAATTATAATAAAGGAGATGCCAGAGCATTACATTAGAGGGGAGGATAATTACACCAGAGAATGTGCTGCAACTAGCTGCCCATGTGGTGCTGTACTGAGGCATCATGAGATTGATAGAAGAGCATAGAGAAATAGATATATGTAAATCAAGATGTAATGATCAATGCAAACAGGTAGCTAAGCTGCAAGAAAATTAGATTCTTGTATATCCTGCACTTTTATTATGCTCTAATATTATTGTGGCCCATCACATTTCTTTTATTCACTCTAGACGGTGACCATCTAAGGGTCATGACTCTGCACGGAATATACCATGCAGGTTCTCTATAGGGGGATCCCCAAATTCCTGTCACAATTACTGCCAATGATGAAACAGGTTCCCTTATTCTATACATCAAAGAAGGAGATGTCAAAGCAGATTGTATACTACTAATCTTAATGTATTAGGAGAATATAGAAGGTTGATGATAATGCAGTCCTCCAAGCAGGCAGAGAAGGTGCTGTTTCTCGCTGCCCATGTGATGATGTCCTTAGGCATCATGGGATTGATAGCAGAGCATAGATAAATATTAATATATGAATCAGGTAGATGTCAATGCAACTTCCCTGATTGAATACCACATATCTTCTAATTTTAGAGGGGTGAATCATAATACAGTCCTCCAATCAGGCAGAGAAAATTCTTCTCCTGATTCCAATGTGATGCTGTTCTTAGGCATTATGGGAATAATAGCAGAACCCAGAGATAATTCAATATGTAAATCAAGGACATGTGAGGGAAACTTCCCTGATTGTATACTACTTATCTTCTAAATTTATTAGGAGAATAAATGATAACTGTGTCTTCCAAGCAGAAAAGGCATCATGGGATTGATAGCACAGAATAGAGAAAGAAAAATATGTTGATCAAGGAAATATCTGGGCAACTTCCCTGATTGTATTCTACTCATCTTCTAATTTTATTAGGTGATTATAAAGTTGTGGATGATAATACAGTCCTCAAGCAGTAAACGATGTTACAGTCTATAGTTGCTCATGTGGTGCTGTCCTTAGGCGTCATGGGATTCATAGCAACTAGAGATGAGCGAGCACTAAAATGCTCGGGTACTCGTTATTCGAGACGAACTTTTCCCGATGCTCGAGTGCTCGTCTCGAATAACGAACCCCATTGAAGTCATTGGGAGACTCGAGCATTTTTCAAGGGGACCAAGGCTCTGCACAGGGAAGCTAGGCCAAACACCTGGGAACCTCAGAAAAGGATGGAAACACCACGGAAAGAAGAGGTGTTCTTTTCAGACCTATCATATTAGGTAATGCAACTTTTTTTGATCACTTTTAGAACATTTTTTGTGATGGTGTTTGATGAAAAATTGTACACTACGGGACGTTTTTCATGTTTTTTTTTACGTTGTTCACCGAGCGGGTTCAATATTGATTTAGATTTATTAAACAGATTAATACAGATGCGGTGATACCTAATAGGTATTTGTGTTTTTGTGTTTTATGTACTTTATTTGCATTTTATGGGTTTTTTTACCTTTATACATTTTCCACTTTTTGGCTTGAACAAGCGTTCACCCGATCGCTTGTTCAAGCCTTTACACTGCAATACACTTGTATTGCAGTGTATAGTGTAAGTAACTGAGCATGCTGACCATGCTCAGTTACATACAACCTGGTCCTGCCAGGAGTCGAAATGCAGCGGGAACAGAAGCCGGCAGCCTTGGGTCACTTGCCGGAACCCGGGGCTGCAACAGGAGGGATTGGATCCCTCGGTAATCACACGGGGGGGGGGCGGTCCACGGTGAGGACACCTACACGCCGCGGTCATGCTCAATCGCGGCGTGTAAGGGGTTAAACACCCGGGATCTGAGTTTTTCCGATCCCAGGTGGTAGTGCAGGGTCTGGGCTGTGATATCACAGCCCGACACCGGCACTATACTGACCAAATGTCCCAAAATCTTCTATTGATGCGCCACCGTAGAAAGGCATTGCGTCAGAAGAAGTAACCTTAATGACCGCCATAAAAAGCCGATAGGGTGGTCATTAAGGGGTTAAAACCCCTTCAGTCTGCATATGTGGGCATTAGAACTTGGGATGACTATATTAAAAACCACATCAAGATTAAGTTTAGATACACACTCCGTCCATCTCCCCAAAGTAGATCTGGTGTTACTCCACTGATGTAAGAGAGCTGTGTTCTCTTGATTGGATTTTTTTCCTAATATAACATTGTATATGGATGTTTCAGGAAAAGTATTATTCTCTGCATTCACCTGATTTTAAATTTTTTTCTATTCATCCACGTTCTCTAAAATGGCTTTGCTTACTTTTCCTTATATCTGGACCACATTGAAAGTTTTGCTTTTACAAATTTTTCAGTTACTTCTTGTTTTCTAGGTGCTCCTACAACCCACCTCACAGGTCGTAAGCACCCCCATGCCCCTCTCCGCTGCTTTGGTCCCCCAACGGCTGAATTACCCACGCGTCCCCAACTCCTGGGGCCCCCTTTCTGTGTTCCCTTATTGATCTGTGTGCCTCATAGCCTTGGAGAAAGCTTTCCTGATGCCCTGTGCAATTATCCTGATTTCTCATTGTGACCCGGATTCCTTTCCTTGCTCGTGTGCTGCCTGTCCTAACCTTCTACTACGTCCCCGACTCTGATCTTGTGCTGCCTGCCTCAAACTTCCACCTGTCCCGACCATGCTTCTGCCACATAATTCTGTACTTCGCCTTGACCGCCACCGTGGACAAAGTTGCACCTGTGGAAAAACCTGGTGGTACCATTCCGCAGCAAGTCAAACCCGCTTTGCGGTGGGCTCTGGTGCAAACCAGGTGCCACTTAGACTCCGGTCCAAAGGGTCGGCTTATGTCAACCTCCACAGTGGACCAGAGGATCCTCTACCACTGATCTTGACGGTAAGATCTGGCCATGGATCCCTCCAAGGTTCCACTATCTGTCCACTATCTGTTCTGGCTGATCTTACCACCATCGTGGTCCAGCAGTTCCGGCAGATTGCTGCGCAAAGTGATCAACTTGGTCAAGTCACAGCAACTGATGGCAACTCAATAAGGGTCAAGCTCCTGTGGCTCTTTCCATTACTCCAGTTAGCCTACCTATCGCTGAACCTAGGATGAGATTATCCATGCCGTCTAAATATGATAGGAATCCCAAATTTTGCAGCAGCTTCATCACCCAGTGCTCCCTGCACATTGAGCTCATGCTGACACAGTTCGTCACGGAGCAGCCTAAGGTGCCATTCATCAGCCTCCTCTCCAGGAAAACCCTGGCATGGGCTATTCCCGTATGGGACAGAAAGAACCCGGTTACAGCTGACATCATTTCCTTCTTTGCTGAGTTCCAGTCTGTCTATGAGGAACCTGCACGAGCATCTTCAGCTGGGCCTTCCATGGTTGCAGCACCACGCACTGGTGCTCGACTGACAGACGGGTGAAGTTCTCCACTGGGGACCGGAATACCAGTCACACTGTCTGTAACTGCCTTGTCCCATCTCCGCCGCCTCGCTTCTGAAGTCCTCCAAGCCTCTGGTGGGTCTTCCTTTGGTGTGGACTTTGCTGATGTCTTTTCAGAGAAGCAGGCTGGGACTCTGCCACCACACTGACCCTATGACTGTTTAATAGACTTGATGCTGGGTGTATCTCCTCCATGTGGTCGAGTGTATCCCCTATCTGTTCCCGAAACTGCAGCCATGTCGGCCTATGTGAAGGAGAACCTGCAGAAGGGCTTTATACCCAAGTCCTCGACCCTTGCCAGTGTGGGATTCTGCTTTGTGGCCAAGTAGGATGGTTCTCTCCATCTGTGTATAAATAACTGTGGTCTCAATAAGGTCACAGTGAACAACCGCTACAAACTACCCCTGATGATGGAATTGTTTAATCATATACTTGGTGCCAAGGTTTTCACCAAGTTGGACCTGCGGAGGCTATATAACCTCATCCGCATACAAGAAGGTGATGAATGGAAAACCAGAATTAAAGGGGTATTCTCGTCTGGGCACTCACATTCAGTTTCATTAATCTGCCATATATAAACATTTCTTCAATTAGATGTTATTAAAAAAAATGTTCCTGTGTGAAGATAATTTCTCATAAATGTAGTCATGTTGTCCATTAGAAACGAGATAGCTTCCTCGGATACGGCCACCTCTGCTGAAGGGATTGCACAAAGAAACAAATTCTTTTTGTATATGAAATGTCCGGGAGTTACTGTATGTCCTACAGCCGTCCTGTGGTAACGATTGCTGAATCCTGGTGGTCCGGCAGGACTCTATAGCGCAAGTCTGGCAACCGCTTCCAGAGTGTGACGTGGTCGATCTGGTTTCTAAGGGACAACATGACTACATTTATGAGAAATTATCTTCACACAGGAACATTTTTTTTATTAACATCCAATTGAAGAAATGTTTACATAAGGCAAATGCATTTCATTAAATGTAAATGCCCAGATGGGAATACCCCTTTAAGTGCTTGTAAGAGTGAAAAGGGACATTGCCTCTAGTGGGCTCCTGCATTGTCCTTCTGTCCCGCAGCGAAGTTTTAGTGAAATGGAATAAAAGACTATGTTTTAACGCTAATGGTGAGTGTCATCTTTTTTATTTCTCTGCACACTTACCTGAAGAATGAAATGAACCCAAGATGGCCTCTTCAAGTACCTTGTTATGTCCTTCAGACTCTCTAATGCACCGGCTGTATTCCAGGAGTTTGTCAACGACATATTAAGAGACTTGTTTATGCCTGTGTTGTGGTGTATCTAGACGATATCCTTGTGTTCTCCGCAGACATTGAGTCGCATTGGGTCCATGTACGGCAAGTTCTCAGGTTCTCTAAGGGCCAATTGCTTATATGCCAAGCTCGAGAAGTGCCAGTTCCATCAGAAGATTCTCTGATTCAACTGGCGATTTATCCCACATTTGGTGCTGGAGCTGTTCTAACCCAGAAGGGGCCCAAAGGCCGAATTCTCACCTGTGGGTTATTCTCCAAGACCTTTTGTGCCGTAAAAAGGAACTACTCTTGTGGTGATTGTGAGCTTCTAGCTATAAAGGTTGCTTTGAAAGAATGGTGTTATCTTCTGGAGGGAGCTTGTCATCCAGTCAGTATCTATACTGATCACAAAAACCTCCTGTACCACCAGACTGCCCAGCATCTCAATCCAAGACAGCCTTGTTGGTCTATCTTCTTCTCTCGATTCAATTTCCTGATACATTTCCGTCCTGCAGAGAAGAATATTAAGGTCGATGCTCTCTTGTGCCTCAGATGTTGTTGGGGAAGATCCTATTCCTAGACATATCGTCCCTCCTGAATGGCTGGTCTTGCTGTTTCAGTGCACCTTCAGCAACTTCCTCCTGGTAAGAATTATGCCCTTCAGAAAAGGATACTGACTTGTTCTCGTGTGGCTGGGCAACCTGGGGTTCAACGTTCTGTCGCCCTCATTTCCCAGTTCTACTGGTGGCCAGATCTGGTCAAGGATGTACAGGATTTTGCGGGCTTCTGCACTTCCTGTGCCCGAAACAAGACATCTCGTCTTAAACCTGCTGGCCTTCTTCTGCCATTGCCTATACCCAGCTGACCGTGGACTCATGTGTCAATGGACCTATCTTCTATCTTCCTCGGGTAGATACCGTAAACTGAGTGGTAACCGACCAGCCTGTTCTTGCGGCTTCATGTATTTCCTTTGCACATTGCATCGGACCATGCAGTCCAGTTTGTTTCCCGTTTCTGACAATCCCTGTGCAGTCAACTCAGTGAAGTTAAACTGGACTTCTCATCTGCGCACCATCCACAGTCCACTGGACAAGTTGAGAGGGTAAATCAGACCCTGGGCTGCAATCTCCGCCATTTTGTCTCCTCCCAATAGGTCGACTGGTCCACCCTCCTACCATGGGCAGTATTTATTGTATAAGGACTACTTCCTTGTCCTTCTCTCCCACTTGCTGAGAGCTCTGATGATCCTGCCATGGAGGAATTGGTCCCAGATCAAAGATCCATCTGGGAAAAAAAAAAACATCAATCTTTACTTCGGGCATCCGCCTGCACCACAACCCAGGCGGTCAAGAAGCGCAGGGTTGCTCCAGTCTTCACTCCAGGCAACAAAGTATGGCTGTCTTCTAGGTATGTCTGTTTGAAGATTCCTAGCTATAAACTTGGTCCTCGATTCCTGGGTCCATTTGAAGTAGCCAGCACTCATGTCATATTATTTGTTTGGGAACAGGCCAGGGACCTTGTTAGCAAAATGTCTTAGCAGGTAAGTTCTTAGCAGGTAAGTTCCGCATATCCTTTATTTATAATACTCAAAAGGCGCATTTAATGGACCTCAGGGTAATGCAGAGGTGTTTGCGGAGTATTATGGTTCCTTGTATAACTTGACCAATGATCCATTGATGCTGCAGGCTGTAGAGGGCAACATCCGCAAGTTCTTAAAGAAATTCACTGCAGATGAGGTTATCACTTGAGCCTCCCCTTTCACAATACAGGAGGTAACTAAAGCCACAGTATATCCTCTCTCAAGCACAATAAGGCTCCTGGACAGATGGCTTTTCAATTAAAATGTTAAATCTCATTAGGATAGGATGGCCCCATTCTTGGTGAGACTGTTCAACAGTTTTATGAGCCATGGAGTCATACCATCAGAAATGCTCCAGGCTTTAGTAATAACACTACCAAAACTGGTGAAGCCTGCTGACTTCTGACTCCTCTAACTTCTATCCCATTTCTTTATTAAACAAGGACCTAAAATTGTATGCCTAGGTATTAGCTACAAGACTTGCAGACTTGCTCCCACGGGTTGTGGCAGAGGATCAAGTGGGATTTGTCAAAGGCTGTCAGATGGTGGATGGCACGGGGAGATTCATCAACCTGATCTGATTGGTTGAGGCTCATCAAACGCATTCTCTGCTCTTCATGGTGGACACAGAGAACGCATTTGATCGGGTTCATTTGGGGGATCTGAGTAATACATTGCAAGCCTTTGGAATTGTGGAACCATTTCTCAAAGCTATAATGGCTAGAGATAAGCGAGCACTAAAATGCTCTGGTACTCGTTATTCGAGACAAACTCTTCCTGATGCTCGAGTGCTCGTCTTGAATAACGAGCCCCATTGAAGTCAATGGGAGACTCGAGCATTTTTCAAGGGGACCAAGGCTCTGCACAGGGAAGCTAGGCCAAACACCTGGGAACCTCAGAAAAGGATGGAAACACCACGGAAATGGACAGGAAAAAGCAGGGACAGCATGCATGGATGCCTCTGAGGCTGCTTAATCGCACCATTATGCCAAAATTATGGGCAACAGCATGGCCATGACAGAGGACTGATGAGGCTAATAGCTCTCGAAACATGCAATAAATTGACCCTGACACTATAGGGGACAGCATGCAGAGGCAGCGGCAGCAGCGGAAGGCTAGAGAGTGGCATGGCGACATACCCTAAATGGACTCAGGCTTCAAACCAATGGGTGGCAGAGAGGAACCAAAGGAGGTGAGCAAGAAGCGCTCAAATAATATCGGTACATGATAAAAGTTTGCCAGTATATTTTGTGGATTACACAGCAGGGTGGCGACAAAGTTAACATGGAAGCCATGAAAACAACCCAAAATTCTGCCTGACACAGCTCGTTTGATAAGGGGACCATGTATGGAGGCAGTGAACTAGTAGTAGATTAAAGGTGCTGCAGTTAAAACTATGTTAGTTGGATCTTGGGATGGAGCTGGCGCTCCGCTGCCAGGCGAGCTTTCACCAATCCAAGCCCCTGTCTCTAGGCTACTCCCCAAACAGCACTTCTAAGAACCTTTTGTATAAGATCAAGTGTAGTAGCGTTCTTATAAGTTTGGGATATGGCGGGTGAGGGGAATGTAAACATCTGCGCAAGAAGCGCTGAAATAATATCCGTAAATGAAAAAAGTTTTCCAGTATATTTTGTGGCTTACACAGCAGGGTGGCGACAAAGTTAACAAGTTTGATGTGGAATGCCCTGCAATAGCTCTTGGGCGGTGTGCCTTTTATCACCTAGGCTCAGCAGTTTGAGCACCGCCTGCTGTCGCTTAGCAACGGCACTGCTGCTGTGCCTAGAGCTACCGACTGATGGCGCCATGCCCACGGATGGTAATTCGGAGGAGGAGGAGGTGGAGGAGGGGTGGGAGGATTTGGAGGTATAGTAGGCCTTTGAGACCTGGACCGAGGTAGGCCCCGCAATCCTCTGCGTCGGCAGTATATGACCAGCCCCAGGGTCAGACTCGGTCCCAGCCTGCACCAAGTTAAGTGTAGTAGCGTTCTTATAAGTTTGGGATATGGCGGGTGAGGGGAATGTAAACAGATGCGCAAGAAGCGCATGATGCGCATGGAGCTGGCGCTCCGCTGCTAGGCGAGCTTTCGCCAATCCAAGCCCCTGTCTCTAGGCTACTCCCCAAACAGCACTTCTAAGAACCTTTTGTATAAGATCAAGTGTAGTAGCGTTCTTATAAGTTTAGGATATGGAGACAACTCCGATCGCGGGTGTTACACCGGGGTGCCGGCTGTGACTGATAGCCGGCACCCCGTCTTTCCCGATGCCGGTTCGGCTCAGATCTTGAGCTGAACCGGCATCAGCTCAGCGTCCGATATATCGGACGCTGAGCGCTAAGTCACTGCGCTCAGCGTCCGATATATCGGACGCTGAGCGTTAAGAGGTTAAACTGTGTTCAGCACCAGGGACCTAGTGATACAATCTCTCCTTCCATATTCCGCCTGTTAGGCTCTAGAAGTTGGTGGCCATCTCAGATGATACTTGCGTCAGCTGCTCGGCATCTGTAGGCAAATACGGTTGTCACCGGTTCCTTCCCTCTTGGAATCATTAACAATGTGGTTTAGTGACATTATGAACAAATGTTTTTGTTATTCTGTTGGAAGTGCAACATCCCCCACCGGGGCTAGACTTTTCTTGGGGCTAGAGACAGCCGGGGCCCGAAGTACCTGAGTGGCTGGCGGTTGCGGCCTAGGCACGCTAGTGTCACGGTGCTTGGTACGGGTTAACCGGAGGGCGTTCCTACAGCCTGGCAGGTCTCCAGCAGGGTGGTGTTAGCAAGAAATGATGAGGGAGAGGCTGCTATAGCGGTTCTCCCTGGGGCAACCCTTTGGTGTCTAGAGTATGAGTCTCTGTGTGGTGGATAGGGTGCCCGTGATGTTGACAGCCGTAGTAGCAGGGACCAGACGGAGGCAGACGTTGAACAAAAATAACTTACAGTTCTTTATTGGAACCGACAGGAACAGTAGCAACGTGCCTGGACAAATGGTAGAATGCTGGAGATGCAGTTGGAGGGAGCCACAGGAGTAGATCACCAGCCTGGATGCAAAGGGCAGGCTGGGAGGTAGCTGTGCCCTAGTAGGATGCTTCAGCTTGTCCTGGGTTGCTTCAGATATCACCCTTGAAGGTAGGATGATACCCCTTTCCTCTAACTAGCTAACTCACTCCACTCTTCATGCAGACTGCTCTCTAGAACTTTCCTGACCAGGTGTTATTATTCCCCCTGGTCAGGTGGTGGCTACTCCTCCAATTGCATCCCAGCTCACAGATACAAGATTTGAACACATGTGATTGGTTAACACATATTACATCACATTTAATACTTAACTCCTGCCTTACCAGGCAGACTCTACCGCTGCAGCGCTCATCTGTGTTATGTAGTGACATGCTGTGGGGTTGATCAGACCCTACACAGGCTGCAAGCTACATGGTGGGCCGTATTCGCAACAACCCCTCTGCCTTGCATCGGCAGGGGTGTTGCAGAAGTTGTTATGTCCTGGAAGAAACCTGGAGGTGGTTAACAACTGCGTCTCCAAATACCAGATTCTAGATCTTCCCCGGCATTGTCCTTATAGATTAGAGAGAATCTGGTCCCACTAAGTAGAGACGTCTGAGATGTCTATTTTCTCCTACATGTCAGGTGTGTGGTGTGTGACTTGGAGACGTGTAGTGGCCGTATTTATATGACCATCGTCTCTGCCATGTGATACGTCTTGTTTTGCTGTTGTTATGGTCATTCCCCGGTATGTAATGTCTATTATGTATCAGAAATGACGGCCGCGCGTCTCTCGCTCAGCGTCCGATATATCGGACGCTGAGCGCTAAGTCACTGCGCTCAGCGTCCGATATATCGGACGCTGAGCGTTAAGAGGTTAAACATAAAATACATAAAAAAAATATAAGCATAGTATAAAAACCACAAATACACAAAAAATCTCCATGTATTTGGTATTGCCCGTATAATAAAACAGAACTGTTACTGGGCCTGAATTAATACCTCTAGAAAAATGCTCTAAAAAAAGGGATAAAAAAAAGTTACAAGCTAAAATAAGACCACTAAAAAGAACAACTGTTCTTGCAAAAAATTAAGCCCTTAACCAAATTTGTCAGCCGAAAACTTTAAAAAAGCTATGCATATGAAAAGATGATGCCAAAATGAACAAGATTCTCTCCAAATTAGTTTTTATTCAGTAAAATTTTATAAAATACACAAAACCCCCCCACATATTTGGTATCGCTGCATCCGGGACAATCTGCATAATAAAATAGAATCATTATTGGACCCGCAAAGTGAACCTGTACCGTGGGTCCAGAGAGTGAACACCCAGTAATCGGTGCTGGAATAAATTCTTTGAACGCGAGGTCACGGGATAGGACTAGCATGAAACCTGCCATATTCGCCAGAGTACCAACGGTAGAATTCACTCCCCTCACTGGCCTGACGTCCTTCCTCCTCCTCCAACTCCTCCAACTCCTCTTTTCTGCCCATACACGCTGAACAGTGAAGGACTCAACAATGTCCCCTCTTGTGTCTTGCCACATCTCCTCCTCTTCCTCCTCTCATTCCTCCACCTCCACCTCCTCCGATATGTGCTGAGAAACAGACCTGAGGGTGCTTTGGCTATCAACAAGGGAATCTTCTCCCCCGTCTCTTGTGACGAGCGCAAAGCTTCCGACTTCATGTGATCAGAGAGTTTTTCAACAGGCCAAGCAGCGGGATGGTGAGGCTGATGATGGCGGCATCGCCATTGACCATCTGTGTTGACTCCTCAAGTTACTCAGCACCTGACAGATATCAGACATCCACGTCCACTTCTCATTGTAGACTGTGAAGGAAGCTGACTGACCTGACTACAGTTGGTTGGAGTTGACATCTGGCAGTTACAATGGGCTCGGCGCTGCTGGTAAACTCTGGATAACATGGTCAGTGTTGAATTCCACATCGTGGGCACGTCGCACAACGTCGTGAGCGGGCAGTTGGAGGCGGCGCTGCGCTGCCCTGAGAGTGGCACATCTGTGTGACTTCCTGAAATGCGCACAGATGCGGCGCTCACCTTCGTGAGCAATCAGACAGATGGGGTATGTCTTGAGGAAACGCTGAACTATCAGATTTAACACATGGGCCAGGCATGCAATGTGTCAGTCTGCCGAGTTGCAGAGCCGCCACCAGGTTACGGCCGTTGTCACACAAACCATGCCTGGCTCAGGTTCAGCGGTGCCACCACAGATCAGTCTGCGCCGTGATGCCCTGTAATAGCTCTTGGGCGGTGTGCCTTTTATCGCCTAGGTCAGCAGTTTGAGCACCGCCTGCTGTCGCTTAGCGACGGCATGATGCTGCTGTGCCTAGAGCTACCGGACTATGGCGCCGTGCCCACGGATGGTAGTTCGGAGGAGGAGGTGAGGAGGGGTGGGAGGAGGAGGAGGCATAGTAGGCCTGAACACCTGGACCGAGGTAGGCCCCGCATCCTCGGCGTCGGCAGTATATGACCGCCGCAGGGTCAGACTCGCTCTCGCCCCACCAGTAACCCAATGTGGTCAGCGATAATAGTGGCCCTGCCCGGCAGCACTCGTCCACGTGTCTTGGTCAGGTGGACCTTGTCAGAAACGGCGTTGGTCAGGGCAGATGATGTTGTCTGACACGTGCTGGTGCAGGCTGGGACGGCACATCGGGAAAAGTAGTGGCGGCTGGGGACCGAATACCGAGGGGCGGCCGCCGCCATGAGGTTTGTGAAAGGCCTCGGTCTCTACTAGCCTATAGGGCAGCATCTCCAGGCTAAGCATCTGGAGATGTGCACATTAGGGCTTGCACTATATTGCGTTCCGCTCAGCGTCTGGGTATGGAGAGGTGAACGCTGGTGGATGCTGTGGAGGATCGTGGAGGCGACGATGGGGTTTTTTGTGGCAGGGTCCGGGGCAGGGGCTGACTATCAGCTGACAGGGGAAGGAGCAGTGGTGTGCACGGCGGAGGTGAACGGGCTGTTGTGCCACTGAGTGGGGTGTTTAGCTTCATATGCCTGCGACATAACTGGTGGAGTTAAGCTAGTAGTGGTGGACCCCTGCTGAGCCTGGCTTGGCAAATGTTGGCACACCACAGTCCGTCGGTCATCCGGTGTTTCCTTAAAGAACCTCCAGACTTACTGAAGATCTAGCCCTCGCCGCAAGAGCCCTTCGCCACGGAGCTTCACTAGTTGACACATTTGGCGCTGATGCACCAGCTCTGGCCTGCCTCTCGCTGTCTGGCCCCACCACTGCCTCTTCCAACCTGTTCTGGTCGAGACTCTCCTCTCTCAGAAGCACTGTTTTCACCGGCCTCTCAACCCCAGCTTGGGTCTGTCACATCATCATCCTCCGACATCAGTCTGCTCCCCCCTCGACTTCCTGCCCTGACAACAACTTCCCACTTGTCTGACAACCGGTCTCCTCATCGTCGGACACCTCTTTACACACTTCCACTACTCAAGAAGGTATGGCAATAACAAAAAAGACATGTGACCTGGGGCAAAGGGCATCGGAAAATGCTCAGCAGCAACCGGACAAGTGGTTGTGACTGTGGGAAGGGTCCAGAAAACACGTTCCTCAGAGTATGCCGGTTCAAATGCCAAATTTTCCTGGGGGGGGCAGAACGGGGGGGAGAGGCTTCTAGTCAGGACTGGAGATGGGAGTGGATGTGGACATGGAGACGCGAGGCTCAGCTTGAGAGGACGTGCATGGGAAGAGAGGGACAAATTGCGAGAGGTTCAAGCAGAATACTGTGATGTTCTGGCTCAACATGTCTACCCGAGTCCCAGTAACTTCAGACATGAACCTAGGGAGTGTAGCTCGGCGGCGTCCCCTGCTCCTCATAAGCAGGTGGTGCTCCCCGGCCAGGACCACGGCCTCTGAACCCTGCGAAGGAGGGAGCAGCGTCGAAAGCCTCGACCCTAGCAGCCTCGGTAAATTTTTAAAATGAGAGTTATAGCTTTAATAATTTTTTTTGTGTTTTTTTGTTTTTTTTTTGTTGTTTTTGAGTTTTAAAACCAAACAATGCTATCCTATTGGCTATGGCTATTTTCTAGCCAAGTATGAAAGCAATACTATGCCAGATGAGAAGACAAAGCGAGACCAAAAAAAAAGCAGAAAACAAAAAAAGGAAAAAGGCAGAAACGGACAAAAGAAAAGAAAAAAGAATTAAATTGAAAAAGGGGGGACTGGTTGAAGGTATAGGACGTCACTAAGGAAAACAACAGCGGTCGCAAGTCTCACTACAAATTGCTCACAATTGGCTAGTAGATGCACTGCAGCAAGTACAGCCACCAGCAGATCAACCAGAAATCAATATTAACGCTACTGTAGGCGTAAGTAAGGCCGTTTGGATTCTCTATGGTCTATTTTTAGCCAAGCTGAAAGCACACTACTATGGCAAGATGAGATGACCTGAGGTTATTAACCCCTTAAGGACCAGCCATTTGAGCTTAAGGCTCAGCCCGATTTTTTGATTCTGACTTGCTTCGCTTTATATGGTTAACTTTTGAACACTGTTATTATCAAAGCGATTCTGAGATGGTTTTTTCCCCACAGGAAGGGGAGTAAGGGGTAGGACATCAAAGGGAAAGCAGAAGGGGGAGGGTTGGGAAAATATCAATAATAAAAAGAGCATAAGATAAGGTAATAAAGAAATTAGAAAGAAACAGTGCAGGCAGAAGAGATTTACCATCCTAAATAAGTTGCTGAATAACATTTCACATTGTCTCTTTTTTTACTTTACAGTTCATAATTTCGGAAATGTTTGGACTAATTTATTTTTGACGAATTGACTATGGGCAAACGAGCTATGCGGGAAACATACCGAGACTGATCAGACGGGATCGCAGACGAGTCGCATAGATAACTGAAAACCACGTGCCTCCCACCCGAACTACGGACTGAGTGAAAATAATCAATTGGAGGATTTAGACATGCAGATCCCAATCAGATGTCCCCTAATTATAACGTATCACATTTCAGGCACCAAAGATAAAAGAAATGTAAACCCTACACATAGTACTAATTAAAAGATTAAAAAGAGAAAACCACCATAAATTTGTTCTGCAATTTCCTGAGTACAAAGAGCCCCAAATGTGGCTGTGATTGTGTTATGGGGGCACAGCGAGGTGCAGAAGGGAGGAGGGCGCTGCAGTGCCAGGATTTTTGTTTCCTCATTGGCCCCTTTTGAAGGCTATAAAATTTTCGCTTTTCGTTATTGGGGCCATGTGTGCCATTTTTTTTGCGGGATGAGATGCTTTTTCCAATGTTACCATTTTGGGGTTTGTATCACCATTGTTGAAAATTTAGGAAACTTTTTGAGGACAGGAGTAGAAAAGCATCAATTCTGTACTGGATTTTTTACTTCTTTTTTTTTTTGGTGTTCACAGTATAGACTAATAATCATGTTATCTTTATTCTATGGGTTGATACGATACGGGGATACCAGACATGAATATATTTTCTTACGTTTTACTAAATTGTCAAACAAAACCCTAATGTGGGGAAAAATATCTATTATGTATTGCCGTCTTCCAGTGGCATAACTTGTTACTTTTTTGGCTACGGAGTGGTTGATGGCTTGTTTTTTGCGGGACATGTTGTACTTGCACAGTATCATGTCGCAGTACATATGGTTTTGATCACATTTTATAGCATTTTTTGGGGATTGAAAAGGGGAAAAATCATAATTTTGGAGGGTTTATACACGTTTTTTTTTACGGCGTTTATCGGCGGGTTCAATAATGATTTACTTTTATTCTACGGGTTGTTACGGACGCGGTGATACTATATATGTGGGGTTTGTCTTATGTTTAGACTTTTTTTGAGTTATATGTCTCTTTATATGTTTGGGGGTTGGGGCATTTTAGTGATTTATGACTTTATTTTTTATTGAATAACTTTTTTTTTTATTTTCACTTTTATACCATGGGACATGAAGAAGTAATCATCTGATTGCTTCTTCATGATAATATTCTGCAATACTGATGTATTGCAGGTATTATTCAGTGTCAGCCTATACACTTGCATAGGCTGGCACTGTGCCAGTAAGATGACGTCACAGACGCCATCTTACTGGCAATTCTTGCAGGTAACTCTGGGGTCCAGATCGGACCCCAGAGTTACTATAGCAACGATCGGCGCCCCCCGAAAACGGTTCGGGGGGGCCGATCGTGGGAAAGACCCCCCAGTACATGTTAGATGCGCGGTGCGGCTGACCGCGGCATTTAACGGGTTAAGCACCCGCGATCGGAGACAACTCCGATGCGGGTGTTACACTGGGGTGCCGGCTATCAGTCACAGCCGGCACCCCGTCTTTCCGATGCCGTTCGGCTCAGATCTTGAGCTGAACCGCATCAGCTCAGCGTCCGATATATCGGACGCTGAGCGCTAAGTCACTGCGCTCAGCGTCCGATATATCGGACGCTGAGCGTTAAGAGGTTAAACAAAATAAACGTAAAATAAAAAGAAACTGGCAGACTGTGCCTAATTGAAATCCAACCCCTACTAAATTGTCCCACTTTGGTGTTTGAGGTGGATATGTGTGCCACAAGAGCTAAACACAAAGGTAGCAAGGCCCCTGCTAATTCCTCCAAAATGGTACTAGATGCAATAAAAAAAAAAAAAAGTAGAACGTTATTGTAGCCCTAAGAAGGGCTGTTGGGTTCTTGTTGAATCACTCCTGCCTAACAGTAAGCTAATAAGAACACCCTAACGCTTTCCTGACAGCAGCAAAGCTCTCTCCCTAGCGGCATCCAGACACAGAATGATCCGAGCAGCGCGGGCAGCGGCTAGTCTATCCCAGGGTCACCTGATCTGGCCAGCCAACCACTGCTATCGACGTGTAAGGGTACCACGTCATGCTGGGTGGAGTGCAGAGTCTCCTGGCTTGTGATTGGCTCTGTTTCTGGCCGCCAAAAAGCAAAACGGCGGGAGCTGCCATTTTCTCGAGCGGGCGGAAGTATTCGTCGAGCACGAGCAGTTTCGAGTACGCTAATGCTCGACCGAGCATCAAGCTCGGACGAGCATGTTCGCTCATCTCTAATAGCAACGCATAGAGAAAGAGAAAAATGCAAATCAAAGAGATGTCAGTGCAACTTCCATTATTGTATACTACAGGCGGTCCCTGGGTTACGTACATAGGTTCTTTAGGTTTGTTCTTAAGTTGAATTTGTATGCAAGTCGGAATAGGTATATTTTATAATTATAATTTTTTTTTTGTCCCAGTGACAATTGGATTTTCCAAATTTTGTGCTGTCATGGGTACAAGGACTATTAATAAAGCTTCATTACAGACACCTTACAGCTGATCATTGCAGCCAAGGACTATAGTAACATCCAGAGAGCTTCACCAGAGCTCACAGTGGGCAGAGGGGTCCGTCTTTAACTAAGGGTCTTTTGTAAGTCGGGTGTCCTTAAGTCGGGGAGAATATTAAGTTTATTAGGAGAATATAGAGGGGTGGGTTATAATACAGTCCTTAAACAGGATAGGATATTACAGTCTATAGTGGCTCAAGTGATGCTGTCCTTAGGGATCATGGGATTGATAGCAAAGTACAGGCAGTCCCCAGGTTACGAATAAGATAGGTTCCATAGGTTTGTTCTTAAGTTGAATTTGTATGCGAGTCAAAACTGTATATTTTAGATTAGTAGATCCAGCCAAAAAATTTTTTTTTGCCCAGTGACAATTGTAGTTTCAACATTTTTTGCCATAATGGGACCAAGGATTATCAATAAAAACTGCATTACAGACACATTACAGCTGATCATTGCAGTCTAGGAGTAAAGTAAAGGTTCCAGAGAGCTTCACCAGAGGTCACAGGGGCAGAGGGGTCCGTCTTTAACTAGGGGTCGTGTGTAAGTCGGGTGTCCTTAAGTCAGGGAGAATATTACGTTTATTAGGAGAATATAGAGGGGTGGGTTATAATACAGTCATAAAGCAGGATAGGATGTTACTGTCTATAGTTTGTCATGTGATGCTGTCCTTAGGGATCATGGGATTGATAGCAAAGTACAGTATTGAGAAAAAGAATTAAATCAAGATGTTTTTTATCCAGAGCAGTTAAAAAGTCAGGTATTTTTGAGTGTTTTTTTTTTTAAACCCAACTTGTTACAAAAGACACAATTTCACTAGCATTGTGTTCTAATATAACAGTGCTCTACCATGTTGGTCAAGTTTGGAAAACCCTCTCTCCAGTATCATCACTCACTAAAAGATTTAATTAGAGATGCTAAAATCCATTTGACAGATTGAGGATTTGCGGCCGACCGGAGAGATTCACACACTGAAGAAGTCAATCGAAGAAAGAAATTTTTATAGATTTGCTCATCTATAGAGATGATGGAATCGATTTGACAGCTATGAGATTTGAAGTAAATCAGAACAGTCATTGATTCCCAATCTGGAGGATCAGCAAAGATCTGATCAACTCAAGGCCTTGACCTGCAAATGTACATAACGAGGGTAAAGATAATTCCACATAAAGATTAAATGATGGATCCTGACATGTGTACAGGTAGTCCCCGGGTTAAGTACAAGATAGGTTCTGCAGGTTTGTTCTTAAGTTGAATTGAATTTGTATGTAAGTCGGAACTGTATATTTTATAATAGTAGCTCAAGGCAAAACATTTTTAGGTCTCTATGACTATTGGATTTTTAAAATGTTGGGTTGTTATAGGAACTAAGATTAACAATAAATCTTAATTGCAAACGCCTGTGATAACTGTTACAGCTGATCATTGTAGCCTTGGGCTAAAGTACAGTAAATTACCAAAATCCAAATGCCCGTTTCTTACTAGGGGTCATCTGTAAGTCGGGTGTTTTTAAGTAGGGGACCGCCTGTATAGGGAAATGGACATAGGCGATCCGACCACTGAGACCCTCAATCAAGAGAACAAGAGTCCTATTCTCTCTAATTGAAAGAGTTTGTATGTTCTCTCCGTGTTTGCTTGGGCTTCCTCCAGGTCCTCCGGTTTCCTCCCACACTCCAAAACATACTGGTAGGTTGATTAGATTATAAACCCCATTGGGAACAGGGACCGATTTGGCAAACTCTGTGCAGCGCTGCGGTATCTGTGTGCGCTATATAAATAAAGGAATTATTATTATGGTGCAGCTGGTGGACTATGCATCCTTAAGCTCTATTCAATGCAATGCGAATATTGAAAACTGCTGAGCACAGCTCCATTCACTAGTGAAGGAAACTACCATTCTTGTGATTGGTGGGGGTCCCTGCAGTCAGTTATCTCCTATCCTGTGGATAAACTAATTAAATATGCTGCAGCCCCTTGTTGACAAAAATATATCTCCAACTATCTGCATTCTTAATTAGTTGTCCTTCTACTGATTCTGACACACAGTCCTGAATAATCCATAACATTAGTTTCAGCCTCTTTACTGTCAGGTGGGTGGGGCCAGAATCCCTACTCAAGTCCAGGTCTGCCCCCTTGCCAACAGAGAGCATAATTATCATATTGAGTGTTGAAACTTGTGGCACTGATTGCTCAGGAACGGTGGGGGCTACAGAAAAAATGCTCCAAGTGCTCCGGAATCAGTGGACCGACGAGATGGGGGAGGAGTTAAAAAGGTTTCCCGTTTAATCTACTTTTACTAATCTAATTTCTTGGAATCACAGAGAAAAGGGCGCTCAATGGTAATTACACATTTCTGTCACTTTCATAAGAAAACAAAGTCAATACATGGATTTTCCCGAATCCCCTCCGAGCGCATGATTTTGTTTTATGTTGACTTTTCGATGAAGATTTATTAAATATCAGAGTATAAAAGGATTTTTCGCCCCCACCCCTCCCATCTGACACAAAACAGACCCAGCAGCCTAGAGGACGGAGCGGACAGATTTTATTATTAAGAGCTCGAATGGCAAATACTTCCCGTTATTTGTTTCCTGTCTGACTGTCTGTGGAATTGCGGAAGGAATCTCATTAATCTGTGTAATGTATCCTGGGAAGTGGGAGAAGCCGCCATGCGCCTGTGGGAAGGGCATTAGAGTAATTTGGCTGGAATATGACTGGCGGTGCCAAGAAATTAGGCTAAATTATTGATGTGACCGTGTAATGTTAGCCAAGTGTCCCAGCAACAAACACTGCACACTGGGGGATGTATCATACGCCGGTGCATGGTGTGGCAGTGTATAATGTGAACACCACCGTCGGCATCCGCAGGATCGATTAGTCTGCTCATAAATCTGGCGCAAGGTTATGACGCCAGGTAGTGCAGTAGCCAACGCGGTTCTGGCGTTTCCTGCGCCGCACCGGCCCACCCCGAGGCACACCTCCCTTCACGCCCTCCAAGCCCACGACTGGGAATTGCACCTATTCAGGGTTTGTATGCTAGAAAACTAGCGCACAAGTAAATGCACCCCCCACTGGAGTTGATTGCACAGATCACTTTCAGTACTATTGTCATTTTCATCGTTGTGTTTAATGTATAACAATATGGCGGTAATATTATCATAGGCTCTTATTCTTGTACTTACCCCCTTCTCTTAAACTTGCCAACCAACCCCTGTACATAGCAAAGTCTTTGCAGTTCGGAGACAGAGACCACCTGCTATGACAGACAATTGTCCTAATTCTCAGTAATATTTCAGCTGTTAATGAAAACCGTCATTATAAGTGGCAATTCATTTCTGCGATGATGAAGCACTTGAAGATTAACAAAAGAGCTTCAAAAACGTTGTGATATGTCTTATCAGTGGAAAATGCCTCTGTCCCTGGATAGTTGGATAGGTGAGGTATATGCAGATACGATGGGATTCTGGGTAAGGAATATGTAAATAAGTTTTACAGGGTGGAGAAAGGAAAACTATGCCTCAGTGCTACCAGAAATAAGGCAGCTCCCTCTACATCAGTGTTTGATTTTCAGGAAGCCTAGTAACATGGCATGTGATAATAGCAAACTGAATGCAGACAGAGCTGTTTCAATGGTTTTATATCTCATGAGTGCAGTATAGGGCTCTGGTTTGGCTAGCAGAGAGGCCATGGATGTAAGTCAGGAAGGAATTGATTCCCCCCTTTATGATACTATCACACGTCACACATTGCTGAATTGGGAACCCCTTCCACCAATCTCCTTTTGCCATTTTCATTTTTTTGTTCCCTAACTTAAAAAATTCATGACTTTTTTTTATTTTTTTCGCGTACAGAGCTGCATGGGGGCTTGTTTTCTATAAACAATTTGAGGACTGTACGAACTTTTGATCACTTTTTATTAAACGTTGTGAAAATGGCAAAAATAAGTGTTGGTTCTGAAATTTGACCGATGTTTTCCTTTACGGAGTTCACTACTGAGAATAGCTATTTTTATATTTTGATAGATGGGAACTTTTGGCTTGCGACTGTACATGTTTATGACATTTTTATTTAATTTTTTTATAAGTTCTAGGGAAAAGCGGCTATTTTTTGTTTACATTTTCTAAAAAAATTATTTAATGTAACTTTAGACCCCCTAGGGCAGTGGTGGCGAACCTATGGCACGGGTGCCCAAGGTGGCACTCAGAGACCTCTCTCTGGGCACCTGCGCCATCACCCCAGGGCAGGGTTCACCAGACAGGACTCAAGGCCTCTTGCAGTCCCAGACTGCCCAGGACCCAAGAAGAAAGCTACAATCATAATCCAAACTTCTTCTCTTCTTTCTACTGTATTGTTGTCCTCAGGTGCCTATACAATTTAAACATGTGACAGAGCAGGGAGTAATAAGTTACTGCTTCAATTGTCGAATCGGCACTTTGCGAAAAATATGTGGGTGTTAGTTGTAGTTTGGGCACTCAGCATCTAAAAGGTTTGCCATCACTGCTCTAGGGTACTTTAACCCTAGGTTGTCTGATTGCTCTTACAACAGTATTGTAGTATACAGTATATTTGATTTGGTAGTGATCTGTCACAGTGTGCCACAGGCAGATGAGCAAACATGAAAAATCATTGTTTGTGTCCCATTTACCTGCACACATCATATGCAGGTAATCTAAGAGGTAATCTCCATAAGGAGTAGGAATTTCTTCCAGGCCTGGATAGGTGATAAATGCTAAATTTATGGGGGTTCAACGTAAGTAAGGATACCTGGTCCCCTCTGCAGCAAGACTGCAGCTTGAGGCATTTAAATGTAGTGTGGGTCTACCATTGACACTGCTCTGTGCATACTGGGGCACATTTACTAAGGGTCCGAATCACACATTTTCGTCTGGTTTCCCGAATTTTTCCGATTTGCGCCGAATTGTCCCAGGATTTTGGTGCACGCGATCGGATTGTGGCACATCGGCGCCGGATTAGGTAAAACCGCAGAATTTAAAAAAGAATTTGTGTTGCAAGAATAGCACTCACATACACCGAAGCGGAGGAGGTGAACTCTGGCGGACTTCAGCAGCGACACCTAGTGGATATCAGGCGCACTACCTTAGTGAATCCCGGCAGAACCCGAATCAGAGTCGGAGAACGCGCCGCTGGATCGCGACTGGACCGGGTAAGTAAATCTGCCCCACTGTCTTTTAATGGAGCAAACAGGTGCACTCTAGTTAAACCCTCGAAAAGAAATGGGGCAGCAGGATCCCTCATTCTGGTGCCCACTATCAGTTCTTATGCCAGACCCCCACCAATTCAGCATTTACCATCCATAGATTACGTAGAATCTGACTCAGGCTAGAATTTTCCTTGAAAGTAATGTGAGATCACAGAAAGTTCTTCACCCGATGACATAGATGCTCGCTGGCATTTGATGTTACAATTAATTAGGTGTAAATTGACTTTATCATAATGAGGCGCTTACTCATCTCTCCAATTACATCAAAAGACGAGAAGCCGATCATCCAAACCGGATCGCTGACCAATGGAATTTATAATTTCACCTTGGATGAGTCTGAAGCACAATTGCCCTACGTGAACTTGAAGGTTTCGAAAATCATTAAGGGGTCGTCCCTAAGGACTGTGCTTTGCGTAAGGTGGAGATGGGCTTCTAAGTAACCTGCTGATTGAATTGACTTTATGTTTCATGTGATGCTTAGGATAAGACGATATTAGGGGGGGAATAAATTATGGATGTCATGAAAAAACTAATTTGCTAAACGAATCCGGTGGAATACAAATAAGTGGCTGTTCTATAGAAAGATAACGACTGCCCATCCACGCGGAGTCATCCGCCCATTGACATCCATGACATCCCCACCGATTCAACCACCCACACCAAACAATTACCGGTCAAGGCTCATGAATCTCTGCAAATTTGCTTTTTAATGGTGCCAAGACCTGTCACCCATTGGTACCCCCTAACACATCATTGCAGCCTACCAATGTCTTCAGGGCCATTTACAATAATACAGGCTACAAGGTTGGGCCCCCATTCCATTTCAAAAAAGGAAACCCATCCTAGTTGGAACTTTCTCTCTAGTCCCCATTGCTCCTGAGCAATTAGTCCCATTATTTTTGGATGTCTACTGTCAGATGGGAGGGGCCATACTGCCTACTCCCAACCAAGACCAACTACCTGAAAGTAGAGAGCCTAATACCCTGAAACCATATGCAATAGAAGTAGTTATACTTTGCTCTGCCTATATATACAAGATCGGAGTAGTAGTACTGTGCTGTGCCCATTAATACAGGATAGAAGTATTTGTTCTGTGTTGTGCCCAAATATACAGGATAGGAGTAGTAGTACTGTGCTGTGCCCATTTATACAGAATAGGAGTATTAGTACTGTACTGTGTCTACATATACAGGATAGGAGTATTAGTACTGTACTGTGTCTACATATACAAGATAAGAGTAGTAGTGCTGTGCTATGCTCATATACACAGGATATGATTTGTAGTAATGTGCTGTACCCATGTATTCAGGATGGGAGTAGTAGTATTGTGCTGTATCCATATATACAGGATAGTAGTGGTATTGGGTTGTGCCAATTTATACAGGATAGGAGTAGTAGTACTGTGCTGTGCCCAAATATACAGGAAATGAGTAGTAGCACTGTACTGTATGCATACATACAGGATAGGAGTAGTCGCACTGGTTTGTGCTCATACACACAGGATAGGAGTAGTAGTACTGTGCTGTATCCATATATACAGGATAGGAGTAGTAGCACTGTGTTGTGCCCATATATACAGCATAGAAGTAGTAGTACTGTGCTGTACCCTTGTATACAGGATAGGATTAGTAGTACTGTGCTGTGTCCATATATACAGGACAGGAGTAGTAGTACTGTGTTGTGCCCATATATACATGATAGGAGTAGTAGTACTGTGCTGTATCCATATATACAGGATAGGATTAGTAGTACTGTGCTGTTCCCATATATACAGGATAGGAGTAGTAGTATTGTGCTGTATCCATATATACAGGCAGGGCCGGATTATAGGCGGGGCTCCCGGGGCTCGAGCCCCGGGGCCCCCACCATCTTGCACCCCCCTAGGGGCCCCCACCAGCTCGCACCTCCCGTGCCCCCCCTCATGAGCGGAACGCCGCCCTCCGCCTCCGGGCATAGGTGAGCTCCTCCCCGGCGATCAAGCCCCTACATAAACTGCCCGCCCACTCATCCTGCTGCGTGGGGAGCCGCCCCCCGCCACTGGTGACAAACAACCCCGCTCAATCACAGGTTAACATCGCCTCCGGCTCCCCGCCCGGCGCGCTCTCCTCTCGCTCACCACCCCCCGCTCCGCTCGCTCACCACCCCCCGCTCCCCGCTCCGCTCGCTCACCACCCCCCCGTCCCCGCTCCCGCTGCGCAGCTCACCACACCCCGCTCACCCGCTCCGCTCGTCCACCACCCGCTCCCGCTCCGCTCGCTCACCACCCCCCGCTCCGCTCGCTCACCACCCCCCGCTCCGCTCGCTCACCACCCCCCGCTCCCCGCTCCGCTCGCTCACCACCCCCGCTCCCCGCTCCGCTCACCACCCCCCCCATCCCCCGCACGAAACATGCACCCGGCAACCCCCCCCCCCACCTCACTCAACCCCGGCCGAATAAGCAACCGACCGACTTCCTGGCGAACAAGCACCGTCAAGACCCCCCACCCGCCCGAACAAACAGGCACCCGGTCAACCCTAACAGGTAAGTATATACATATGTGTTTTTCTGTGTGTGTATATATGTATATACTGTGTATTTATGCATCTACTGTGTATTTACTGTGTATAGATGTATATACTGTGTATAGATATGTGTGTACATTTATATATGTGAATGATGTGGTTTTTGTATATACTGTGTATATGGAATGTATGTATATACTCATATATATATATATATACATATGTACATATATATATGTTTTGTGCTGTCGCCGCTGTATGTAGCTGTGTTACTGGAGATGAGGCAGGTGTATTTAGCGGTGTTACTGGGGGCGAGGCGGCTGTATGTAGCGGTGTTACTGAGGGCCAGGCGGCTGTATGTAGCTGTGTTACTGGGGGTGAGGCGGCTGTATGTAGCTGTGTTACTGGGGGTGAGGCAGCTGTATGTAGCTGTGTTACTGGGGGCCAGGCGGCTGTATGTAGCTGTGTTACTGGGGGCCAGGCGGCTGTAGGTAGCGGTGTTACTGGGGGCCAGGCGGCTGTATGTAGCGGTGTTACTGGGGGCCAGGCGGCTGTATGTAGCGGTGTTACTGGGGGCCAGGCGGCTGTATGTAGCGGTGTTACTGGGGGAGAGGCGGCTGTATGTAGCGGTGTTACTGGGGGAGAGGCGGCTGTATGTAGCTGTGTTACTGGGGGAGAGGCGGCTGTATGTAGCTGTGTTACTGGGGATGAGGCGGCTGTATGTAGCTGTGTTACTGGGGATGAGGCGGCTGTATGTAGATGTGTTACTGGGGATGAGGCGGCTGTATGTAGCTGTGTTACTGGGGGCCAGGCGGCTGTATGTAGCTGTGTTACTGGGGGCCAGGCGGCTGTATGTAGCTGTGTTACTGGGGATGAGGCGGCTGTATGTAGCGGTGTTACTGCTGGGATAGTGGAAAGGAAGCAGGAGGACGTGTGTGTACGCTCCACTTATTGGGGGCCTCCACCAGATTTTGCGCCCAAGGGCCCCCACCAACCTTAATCCGGCCCTGTATACAGGATAGGAGTAGTAGTACTGTGCTGTGTCCATATATACAGGATAGGAGTAGTAGTACTGTGTTGTGCCCTTATATACAGGATAGGAGTAGTAGAACTGTGCCCATATGTACAGATTAGGAGTAGTAGTATTTTGCCCATATATACAGGATAGGAGTAGTAGTACTGTGCTTATTATTAATCAAGTTTCTCAAATGAGTGGAATCAAGTAGCAGATGTAGAGAGCCGGGCACATGGATGGAGTGAGGCGTAGATAAAGGTAGTGCAGGTAGTGGAGTAGATCACATCAGGTATGATACATGTAGGAAGGAACAGTCTGGGTAAGACATTTCGGGGAGCAGGAGACTGGAACAAGTCACAATACTCAACCAATGTTAGGATCACAAAGTCCAAAAATCCCAAGGTTTAGTCTTCCAAATTCCAGTAATACCGCTGTACAAGCTACACATAATACCGCCACCGCATGACCAGTACAGCTACCACTACATAGTGACTGAATAATGCAACCATAATACAGCTACATCATTACCAGCACCAATGCCACTATATAAAGACGTATAAATACCCCCATAATTACGTTGTATAATACCCCAACATCATAACCAGTACACTACATAGTGCCTGAATAATACTGCCATACAGGATAATACCACCACATCATAACCAATACCATTATCTCTACATAGCGAGTTAATGATACAGTTATACTAATCCTGGATAACGTCACCATATCATAACCAGTATCACTATTATATAGAGACCGCTAACTACTACGGTACTAATACTGAATAATACAACTACACCATAACCAATTCAGTTACCAATACATAGCAACTGAATAATATAATCATACTGAAACATAATAAAACCACCACATCATAACCAGTACCATTACCACTACGTAGTGACTGATTAATACTAAGATACTGAAATGAAATAATACCGCTACACCATAACCAGCACAGTAACCACAGTAACAGTAACAGTAACCCAAATAACATCTCCATATTCCACTTGTAGTAGCTACAGTGCCCCATTTTGTAGCAATAATGCCCATGTAGTGTATATAGCATCCATGTAGTCAGTGGTGTAACAAGGAGAGTACTGTATATACACACCATATAGAAATACATATAGTACCATATACACCCATGCTTGCAAGCCCGGAGGCGTATAGCCGTTGGGCTAATGACTGCACAAAGGGGTCTTAGGTAACGGGGTTATAAGTACAGGAATAGGTCCTCTTTAACGAAGGTGGTTTTTCCTTTCTGTCTCCCTGCGTATCCCAGGGAGGTGGGGGCTACGTGACTATGGGCGGGCTTGTGTCGTGGGTGGTACTGGAAGTGAGCATAGCATAAATAGGGGCTGCAGACGTCACTCACCCTCTTTCTGGATTGTGTTTCCCACCCGCCCTCCCTTTGTTTAAGGTATTTTCGGCGTTACTATTGTCACAGCTGGCGGTTATTTGGGGTTATTTGGCCTACATGCCCATTGGCTGGCAGGCATACAGGTGGGAGGGGTTTTGTTGCACTTTGTTTGTTATTTAAATTTGTTTATCTGTTAAATTCTGTTTTAAATAATACAAAAAAATAATATAAAAAAAATAAGAAATGTTTATTACAATAATATATAAAGCTGTGGCCGACCCTTAAGTCAACCCACATATGTTTAACTTTAATACAAGTCTCTGTGTGTTTTTTAACGGCGAATATTGGTTTAGGGTTAAAGGGGCCTGTGCTCCCGGTGGTTTATGGTTTTAATTTTATTTGGGCAGTCATCATATACACAGACATACAGCATATACACATCACATATGCATACAAATTTACAGCATACACACAATACAAATACACACATGCAGCATATTCACATCAAATACCCCAGATGCCAGAGTCCCCTTACACTGTGGGCCCCATAGCAGCTTCTATGGCTGCTACCCCTGCAGTTTGGCGCACGCGATCGGATTTCGGCGCAAATGCGCCAGGTTGCATGTGACGGGAATTGGGGGCGTGGCCTTCGGAAAACCCGACGGATTCGGAAAAACGCAGTATTTTTTTTAAAAAAGTGTCGCTTGACACGCACTTACCTGCACCAAGAAATAGAGGGTGAACTCCGGTAAACTCTAGAGGACCTCGGCGCAGCAGCGACACCTAGAGGATATCGACGCACGGACCTTAGTGAATCCCAGCCGGACCCGAATCAGCGCCGGAGTACCCGCCGCTGGATCGCGACTGGACCGGGTAAGTAAATGTGCCCCATAATGTCCCTGTAGTGTATATAGGATACCTGTAGTAGCTATAATTCCACTTGTAGTAACCACAATGCCCCCTGTAGTAGTTATAATGTCCCTGTGGTGTATATAGTATCTATCTAGTAGCTGCTAAGCATTGATGTTATTGCCCTGTCCGTAGAAGTGCCAGGACCATGTGGCTCCCTGCTCTGCCGAATAATCATACTGGGGACACAGAAAAATTCTAAAATGGGGTTTAGTGTTTGTATGCTGCTTCTTTGTTTTCAGATCTGGAGATCCAGGAGAATCTCACAAAGGAGGCAACAATATATTAACAGAAAAATTGGCCCAGGCGGCATCCCTGGTCCAGTGTGGGCCCAAGCATGTATTTCATTGGCTGCCATAATAATACATCCTTGGTTTTCTTACTCCTGGATGACAGCATCTCCAAGGAGCAGTGTCTGGCCTATAAGACTCTCTATGTCGCCTACAGGCTCCTCAAGGTGAAACAACAGTTCTCCCTAGACCTAGTGGCCGCCTTGTAATAAATCATTTGGCTTCCAGATGTCAGCTGATCCTGATAACACCCTGGCCTCACAGTCCTCTAATCCATAGGGGGTTTCCATGGAATGTCCATGGGTTATGGAATTGTGGGATGAGAGCTCCGTCAGATATCCAGTTCTGATTAGTCTGTGGCCAAGGTCAATGGGGCCTCCCGGTATATCAGACACCGAGCGACTCTTCCGCTTGGTGAAGATGCACAATCTGTAGCCGAGGAAATAATCAGTCGCTATGTGCTGACTTTCCCCGGAGCAAGTAAATCTCCACATCAACATTGTCCCCTCTCCCTGGAGAAGAGGCGAAGCTCTTACATGAAATGTCACAGATGTTTCGTGCCAAGCTCCACTATTCGACTCTTTCATGGTCATAATGACTGTAAAAGCCTCCGGGCGGAAACTTTACTGCTGAAAACTCCTAAATACTTACATCTCTACAATGACCTTGACTGGAGGTACAGGAGACGGCAGCCTCCGCTCTATGGATATTACTATTTCATCCTAGGAGCAACTTAATGATATCTATGTATCTAGCTATAGATGTATATTGCAGGCAGCATTCCTAAGTTCAATTAAAGGTGAAGTTTATTGTAGATGTGGCAACGTTTCGGTGTATGACCACCTTTTTCAAGCTATCCGGACAAAGAAAATCGAGAGGCGGGTGCTAAGCCATATGATTCCTGGCCCAAACCATTAGTATCAGACAGTTCCCAGGTTACGTACAAGATTGGTTCTGTAGGTTTGTTCTTAAGATGAATTTGTATGCAAGTTAAGATTGTAACTCCAGTCAAAAATTGCCTTGGTCTCACAATTGGATTTTAAAACTTTTGGGTTGTCAGAAGAACCAGATTTAACAATAATTCTTAATTGCAGAAACCTTTCATAACTCTTACAGCGGATCATTGTAGCCTGCGACTAAACTACAGTAAGTTACCAAAAACCAGAGGTCCGTTTGTAACTAGGGGTCGTCTGTAAGTCGGGTGTTCTTAAGTCGGGGACCGCTTGTACACAGAAGAGGCATCATTCCAAAAATAAAGTGAAACACTGGGGAAGCCATGGAATAACCTTCACCACTTTTCAACTTTATATTTGGAGTGTTGCCTCTTATTTGGACCTATCTACCTACCTCTCTCATATCTTTAGGTGAAAATCTTATAGTGTCAATAAGTTTGTCCCTTAAAGGGGTTTCCTGAGAATACAAAATGTTGTATATATGGTTAGGGGGGGCTTTAACGGAAATCTACCATCAAAATCCATCATGATAAACCAGGGACATTACTCATAGATCCAGGCACTGTGACTGTGATAATATTCTTATATATGATTATCCATGGCCTCCTTCCTTCAAATGTATTGATCCTGGACAACCCCTTTAAGGCCTTATTCTAGGCATAACAGGAAATTATTAGATTTGTCAGGGCCATTCCTCTAAACATATCAGTATTGCGCTGATGTTTGCCGCAGGCTGAACGCGTCTCCAGACTCCTGTCCACCAACACGTTTCCGCTTTCACCTCATTAGCTCCTCCGAGAGATAAAGGAATCTTGAGATTGATATAAAATGGACACTTCACTCTGCAGAACGTCTCTGGGGGATTCCATCAGAAGCAATAAAATCACAAAGTGTCATTGGATCTGTTCTTCACAGCCTCTTACGTCAATGACTGGTCATTGAGAGATGGCGGAATGGACACGTGCACCAAACACTAATCATGATCCATCATTGCAGGTCTTCAGGGGTACAACTTCAAGGGGTGCAGAGGGTGCGGTTGCAACCGGACCCAAAAGGCTTAGGGGGCCCATAAGGTGTTACTTTCCCATATGAGAAAAATAGTGCTATAAAACATACATTATAGTTGGGGGCCTGGCACAGACGTTGCAGTGGGGTGCATCAGCTACAAGTTACATCACTGCAGGTATTAATTTATACACAGCTCACCGTTTACCTATCATGGGCCAACAGGGACTGTGTATACTCATACTAGATCTCCAGGGACTTTGTATGCTCCAACTACATTTCAAGGGACTGTGTATACTCACACCGGGCCACCAGGAACTAGACTGTGTATGCTCATTCTGGTCCACCAGGGACTGGGTATGCTCCTACTTAGTCTCCAGGGACTGTGTATGCTCATACTGGGACACCAAGGACTGTGTATGCTCATACTGGGACACAAGACTGTGTATGCTCATACTAGATCACCAAGGAATGTGAATATTATAATGGGACACCAGGACTGTGTCTGCCCCTGCTAGATCACCAAGGACTGTGTATGTCATACTAGATCACCAAGGACTTTGTATTCATACGGGACACCAAGGACTGTGTATGTCGCTTGATCACCAAGGACTGCGTATGCTCATACTAGATCCCCAAGGACTGTGTATGCTCATACTGGGACACCAAGGACTGTGTATGCTCATACTAGATCCCCAAGGACTGTGTATGCTCATACTGGGACACCAAGGACTGTGTATGCTCATACTAGATCACCAAGGACTGTGTATGCTCACCCTGGGACACCAATGGCTGCTTATGCTCATACTAGATCCCCAATTACTGTGTATGCTCATACTAAATCACCAAGGACTGTGTATGCTCATACTAAATCACCAAGGACTGTGTATGCTCATACTGGACACCAAGGACTGTGTATGCTCATACTAGATCACCAAGGACTGTGTATGTCTCACCCTGGGACACCAAGACTGCTTATGCTCATACTAGATCCCCATTACTGTGTATGCTCATACTAATCAAACCAGGACTGTGTATGCTCATACTAAATCACCAAGGAATGTGAATATTTATACTGGGACACCAAGGACTGTGTCTGCCCCTGCTAGATCACCAAGGACTGTGTATGCTCATACTAGATCACCAAGGACTTTGTATGCTCATACTGGGACACCAAGGACTGTGTATGCTCCTGCTTGATCACCAAGGACTGCGTATGCTCATACTAGATCCCCAAGGACTGTGTATGCTCATACTGGGACACCAAGGACTGTATGCTCATACTAGATCACCAAAAACTGTGTATGCTCACCCTGGGACACCAATGGCTGCTTATGCTCATACTAAATCACCAAGGACTGTGTATGCTCATACTAAATCACCAAGGACTGTGTATGCTCCCACTGGGACACCAAGGACTGTGTATTCTCATACTATATCACCAAGGACTGTGTATGCTCACAACGGGCCACCAGAAACTAGACTGTGTATGCTCATTCTGGTCCACCAGGGACTGTGTGTGCTTATATTTTGCAACCAGAAACTAGACTGTACATGCTAATACTGGACCGCTAGGGACTGTCTATGCTCACAGTTGACCTCCATCACCTCTGTGTATGGTATAGTAAAAAATTAAAAATTTCCTTCAGCGCCAACACAAGCCAATAATAGCATAATACAATATATACAGACAATGAATATATAAAGCTGAGTGTATATGTATGTATGTCCGCTATAGGAATCTGCCCCATCACGTTTACAATCGCCAAATTTTGCACAGCCGCTCTCTGTGACCCAGGGAACGTCATAGACTTTTGAGCCGAAATTTTCACCCCACACTTTCCAAAATCCACTTATTGACCACCATATAGAGGAGCCATTGTCGGCTGCTGTTGCTATGGCAGTTAGACGCTGAGTCGTGATTGGTTGCTGTTCTTCCACAGGTCATTAATACGAGCTCTGAGCTTTGATTGGTTACTATAAATATAAGACACTTATGTGTGAGGTAATATGGATAGAGATACAGAGATAGGGGGAGATTTATCAGAAATGTCTGAGGTAAAACTGTTCCAGATGCCCATGGAAACCAATCAGAAATCAGCTGATCAGTACTCTGACACTTCTGATAAATTCCCCCATAGACAAAGTGACAGTCAGAGACACATATAGAGACGATCAGAGATATTTACAGTCAGAGACTGTCAGAGATAGACAGAGACATTCGGAGACAGTCGGAGACAGAGACAATCGGAGATAGACAGTGTCAGATACAGAGAAAGTCAGAGATAGAGACCATCTGAGAAAGTCAGAATGAGAGACAGAGACAGTCAGAGACAGATAGTCAGAGACAGACAGAGACAGTCACAGAAAGTCGAGGCAGTCAGAGGCAGACAGTGTCAAAGACAGAGACAGTCAGAGGCAGGGACAGTCTGGTAAAGTCAGAATCAGAGACAGACAGTCAGAGAAAGTCAGAGACAGTCAGAGACAGACAGAGACAGACTGAGAAACCCGGAGTCAGAGATACTCAGAGACAAACATAGACAGAAACAGAGACAGTCGGAGAGAGAGACAGACAGACACAAAAAGACTAAGTCAGAGACACTCAGAGACAGAAACAGTCAGAGACAGACACAGTCAGAGGCAGTCAGTGACAGACACAGTCAGAGATAGAGACAGTCAGAGACAGTAAGAGACATAGACATACAAATAAAATATTTTTGTTAACCCATTCTATTTTCTTATAGCCAAGAGCAGCTATTTACTATCCCGCCGGGAGCTACAGATAATAAATATATATATATATACACTCACCAACCACTTTATTAGGTACACCATGCTAGTAATGGGTTGGACCCCCCTTTGCCTTCAGAACTGCCTCAATTCTTCGTGGCATAGATTCAACAAGGTGCTGGAAGCTCCTCAGAGATTTTGGTCCATATTGACATGATGGCATCACACAGTTGCCGCAGATTTGTCGGCTGCACATCCATGATGCGAATCTCCCGTTCCACCACATCCCAAAGATGCTCTATTGGATTGAGATCTGGTGACTGTGGAGGTTATTTGAGTACAGTGACCTCATTGTCATGTTCAAGAAACCAGTCTGAGATGATTCCAGCTTTATGACATGGCGCAGTATCCTGCTGAAAGTAGCCATCAGATGTTACAGGGTACATTGTGGTCATAAAGGGATGGACATGGTCAGCAACAATACTCAGGTAGGCTGTGGTGTTGCAACGATGCTCAATTGGTACCAAGGGGCCCAAAGAGTGCCAAGAAAATATTCCCCACACCATGACACCACCACCACCAGCCTGAACCGTTGATACAAGGCAGGATGGATCCATGCTTTCATGTTGTTGACGCCAAATTCTGACCCTACCATCCGAATGTCGCAGCAGAAATCGAGACTCATCAGACCAGGCAACGTTTTTCCAATCTTCTACTGTCCAATTTCGATGAGCTTGTGCAAATTGTAGCCTCAGTTTCCTGTTCTTAGCTGAAAGGAGTGGCACCCGGTGTGGTCTTCTGCTGCTGTATCCCATCTGCCTCAAAGTTCAACGTACCGTGCGTTCAGAGATGCTCTTCTGCCTACCTTGGTTGAAACGGGTGGCGATTTGAGCCACTGTTGCCTTTCTATCAGCTCGAACCAGTCTGCCCATTCTCCTATGACTCTGGCATCAACAAGGCATTTCCGCCCACAGAACTGCCGCTCACTGGATGTTTTTTCTTTTTCGGACCATTCTCTGTAAACCCTAGAGATGGTTGTGCGTGAAAATCCCAGTAGATCAGCAGTTTCTGAAATACTCAGACCAGCCCTTCTGGCACCAACAACCATGCCACGGTCAAGGCACCAAATCACCTTTCTTTCCCATTACTGATGCTCGGTTTGAACTGCAGGAGATTGTTCTTGACCATGCTACAGCCTAAAATGCACTGAGTTGCCGCCATGTGATTGGCTGATTAGAAATTAAGTGTTAACGAGCAGTTGGACAGGTGTACCTAATAAAGTGGCCGGTGAGTGTACTTCAGGAAATGCAAAAAACAGCACACTTCAAGTAAAGTCCACTAGGGGCCGGTGAGTGTGTATATATATATATATATATATATATATATATATATATGTAAAACATATATAAAACAACATAAGCCTCATTGCTATATTTCCAGTGAATTTATGCACCAACTCCGATGCAAATTTTCTGAGACACTGTCTCTTTAAATCAGCGAGTGCGGTGTAAATATTAATGGTTTCGATCATCGCGTCTCAGTCTGGAATTAAATAAGAGTTAATTGGAAATAATCGGGAGAACTTGATCTGTTTGCATTTCTGTCTGGAGTGAAATGTTATAAGGTGAGCATCCCATTAGCTGCGCAGAGTGCTGATGTGGCGCTTTCCATTTGACAAAATGAGTTGTAGCCTCAGTTTTCTGCATAGACAGAACCACTTAGAGAGGGGGAGAAAAATGTCAAAATGTTCCAGCTTCCTTCTAGAAAACCTTGGAATGTTAAGAAGTAGAATGTAAAATTTAACATAACCCAATCTACAGGGTTTAGCATAATGCAGGACATGCAGAAATTCTAAATGGGATATTAAAGGGGTTGTTCAAGACCTTAAAATGTATTGCCATTCCTTAAGGTAGCAGTAAAATAGCAATTTTAGTACTTGCTGCACCCAATGTATGTTGCAGAGGGGTAGTTAAAAGACTCTACCTGGTTCCCAATTTATGCACCGAAACACCACGGCCCCTCTAAATTCATGACCAATCCTTTGATTTAGCTAACATTGGATTTTTCTGTAGTCCCCACCATTCCCAAGCACCCAATATGATAATTATGCTCTCTACTATGGGGGATCCTAAAATGGAACAGGCAGCCTGGTTCCACCCACCTGACACTATGTAGACTAATTTGCATAGTAAGTGCCAACACTAATGACAACAATTGCTCAGGAATAGTAGTGGCTAGAGAAAAATCTCGGGGGTCAGTACAACTTGCTTTACCTCCCTTGTGCTGGGGGTCCAAATGGATTCAAGTCCTCGGACCCCAGTAAATTTAACACCCATGTAAGGGTTGGAACCCTAAACTCTATTTACATTAAGGCATAATGGGGGTCTCAAGACCTACTGACATCTTCCCTTTAAGGGTAGCATAGCAGGGGTATGGATATGCTCTCTTAAAGGCCCAAAACACCAAAAAATTGTCAGAAAAGCTAGTTATTGATGGGGTGCATGTATATACAGATCACTGCTGAGAAGGAGCAGGGGGGTCCATTAGGAAGAGACAGGGGAGTAATAAATTTACTAGGATTCATATTTGCCAGGAGCACCAGAAAAATCTCTTTAAGGGAGTATTGACAATGGGTAAGTAAAAAGTTTAAGATGATGGGAGGATCAGACTACACAGGTTTTGTTTGTAGTCTGTAACAATGGAAACACAGCTCAGCATAGGAACTGCACAAGCATAAGGAAGACCATTTGGCAAGTTGACAATTATTATAGATGAATTGAAATAATGAAATAGAGACTGACAATGTTAGAGAGACAGTCAGAGATGGAGACAGTCTGAGAAAGTCAGAATCAGAGACAGAGACAGTCAGAGACAAAGATAGTCAGAGACAGATAGTCACAGACAGAGACAGACAGAGACTGTCAGAGAAAGTCGGAGGCAGTCAGAGGCAGACAGTGTCAGAGACAGAGACAGTCAGAGGTGGAGACAGTCAGAGAAAGTCGGAGGCAGTCAGAGCCAGAAAGTCAGAGACAGAGACAGTCTGAGAAAGTCAGAGACAGTCAGAGACAGAGACAGACTGAGAAACCCGGAGTCAGAGATAGACAGAGACAGGCAGAGACAGAAACAGAGACAGTTGGAGACAGACAGACACAAAGTTAAAGACACTCATAGACAGAAACAGTCAGAGAAAGACACAGTCAGAGGCAGTCAGTGACAGACACAATCAGAGACAGAGATGGTCAGACAGTCAGAGACAGAGACACTAGGAGACAGAGACACTGAGGAGATAGAGACAGATAAAGACAGACAGAGACAGTCACAGCTCTGCATAGGAACTGCACAAGCATAAGAAAGACCATTTGGCAAGTTGACAATTATTATAGATGAATTGAAATAATGCAATAAATGAATAGTAAGGGTAAATGTATCCACTATTGGGAGATACCATCATTAGCTATAACGCCTATAATATGGATTCACCTTCACCTGAAATTTTATTGTATAACAGCATTTACTGCCTTTGGGTAAAATTATCAATTTTCTGACTCACATATGTAGAAAAACTTCTAATGAAGCTACGCCTAAGGATTTCCACATTAACAAGGGCTCACTTAAGATTTAGGAGGCATCTAATTAGCCAAATGGATATACTGTAATGTATGTATGGTCAAGTAAAATGATTTTATGGGAAAATTACAGCCTTCACATAAATTACGCCATAATGGTAAAAAAGAAATACTGCAAATCAATGCATGGTATAGTACTAGTACTAGTCAGCATATGTATCTAAGAAATCTACTGGGTTCATGGATATCCCTTGTGGGACAAGACAACTCTTGAAGGTGGAAAAATATGCTACAACTTCCTCCCTAAAGAAAACAGCGCGTAAAGGAAATTGGCGTAAGAAATTGGCGTAATAAACCACTACCAGTATGTTGTCAAGGAGAATCTTCTAGATGATGTTTCTTTCGTGGCCTCGTGTGGTGGCTTCATCTAGAACAGTGGTTCTTAATCTTGTTTGAGGTTCCGAATCCACCAGTTTCATGTGCACATTCAGCGAACCCTTCTTTAGTGAAAAATTTAATATGTGTGCTTCTTGACCTCCATGGCGGAGGCTACGCCGAACCCCTGAGACCGACTCACCGATCCCCTAGGGTTCGTAGAACCCTGGTTAAGAACCACTGACATAGAATATCGACTTTGAATTGAGATGTTTCTTGGTTTTATGTAGTCAAGAAGGTGGAGAGTTTAACACTGAAGTCAAGCTCTCCCTGCCTTTGACTATCCCCTTCATTGTAATTGATGGTCCTGCATCCAGGGACATCATTGATCACATCTCCTGAAGTCTGGCGCATTATGTCAATCACATGGGAGGAGGTGTTCAGTGGCAGAAGGAGTTTGACTTCAATGTTAAACTCTCCGCCTCCCTGACTTAATACATTGCGCTTCAATGTTGATTTTCTGGATGGTACCACCAAGCTGGGCCATGAAAGAAACATCATGTACAAGCTTTTCAACAGCTCGTCAACATACTGGTAGTGGTATATCATTTATAGCTGGTCACAGGCTCCAATAGCTTATGCATTTCAGTACTTTATAAAACTTTATTTCACATTATATGGCTCCCTTTCAGCAGTGTTTGGTGAGTCCCGGGGGAAAGGGGGCAGTTGCAGTAACCTGTGTGTCTCAGTCTCCTCTCCTCCTCACTTTCTATCATGTGCATTGAGCAGGTAAAGGGATTGTGTAAAGTAAAGGAAGAATGCATGAGGAGACTGAAACACAGGCTGTAGCTGCCCTGGTTCCCACCCCCAAACTCACCATATGCTGCTGGCAGGGAGCCAGATAATATGAAATAAAGGTTTTTAAAGTACTGAAATTATTAAGAATGCTTTTTAAAATCAGGATAGCATAGGCTATTGGAACCTGTCACCGCATAAAAATGACTTGCCTGGTGACAGGTTCAATTTAAGGTAGTTTCTGGGTTGAAAGTATTGATACCCATTCATATAGAATAGGTCCTTAGTATCCAATTGTTGGAAGTCCCAAACTTAGCACCCCCTCAGACAATTCCTCACCAAGTGGTTCTGCTACCTAGTTTCTGTGTACCTAGTAGCTTCTGTGTATAGACTCTTTTGCAGTCTAGTAGATACTGTGTAGACAGTTTCAGTAATGAGTTGACAATTTTCAGGATCTACCCCTCATTTTTAGAAATCCTCTACACAGAACCTACAAAGCTGCGAAAGAGGAAGCAGGGCTCCTACCAAAGAGGTAGATCTCATCAGGAACGACACTGTAGATAGGGACGCTTAGACATTTAAAGGGGTTGTCCGAGTTCTTTAAAAAAAAAGCTAAAAGTGGCCGGGACAGGGCTGCTTAAAAAAAATAAAGATGTACTTACCTCCCGGTGCCCTCCCGTATCCAGCGCTGCTGTCGCTCCGGTCCGGGCGCCATGTAAACAAACATGGCCGCCGGAGCAGCGCTGGACTCAGTTCCGGCCGGACCCGACAACCTTCCGGCCCCCATACACAATGCTGTGTATAGGGACGGATAGGCGTACCCGGCCATGGCCGGCCAGAAGCTGAATCCAGCGCTGCTCCGGCGGCCATGTTTGTTTACATGGCGCCCGGACCGGAGCGACAGCAGCGCTGGATACGGGAGGGCACCGGGAGGTAAGTACATCTTTATTTTTTTAAGCAGCCCTGTCCCGGCCACTTTTAGCTTTTTTTAAAGAACTCGGACAACCCCTTTAAGCAGGGCCGGCTGCTGGTTTCAGTAGGCCCCTGGGGGACAGTACCTCAGTGGGCCCCTTTGTAGTAAGCACAGCAATTAAAAATTCAGAAACTAAAACAGTCTCCTGTACCCTAAAATATTCCCTAGTTTATCAACCCAAACAACCCCCTTATGATTATATTATATACAGCCCCACATGGTTATTTTATGTATGGCCCACTCATGGTTATTTTATATACAGCCCCCTCATGGTTATTTTATACACAGCCCCCTCATGGTTATTTTATACACAGCCCCCTCATGGTTATTGTATATACAGCCCCCTCATGATTATATTATATACAGCCCCCTCATGATTATATTATATACAGCCCCATATGGTTATTTTATGTACGGCCCACTCATGGTTATTTTATATACAGCCCCCTCATGGTTATATTATATACAGCCCCCTCATGATTATATTATATACAGCCCCATATGGTTATTTTATGTATGGCCCACTCATGGTTATTTTATATACAGCCCCCTCATGGTTATATTATATTCAGCCGCCATGGTTATTTTATGTATGGCCCCCTTATGGTTGTATTATATACAACCCCCTCATGGTTATTTTATATACATCCTCCATGGTTATATTATATACAGCCCCCTCATGGTTATATTATATACAGCCCCCTCATGGATATTTTATATACATCCTCCTCATGGTTATATTATATACAGCCCCCTCATGGTCATTTTATATACAGCCCCCTCCTGTTATATTATATACAGCCCCTCATGGTTATTTTATGTACGACTCCCTCATGGTTATATTATATACAGCCCCCTCATGGTTATTTTATGTACGGCCCCCTCATGGTTATATTATATACTGCCCCCTCATGTTATATTATATACAGCCCCCTCATGGTTATATTATATACAGCCCCTCATGGTTATTTTATGTATGACCCCCTCATGGTTATATTATAGACAGCCCCGCATGGTTCTTTTATATACAGCCCCCTCATGGTTATTTTATATACAGCCTCATCATGGTTATTTTATATACAGCCCCATTATGGTTATTTTATATACAGCCCCTCATGATTATTTTATATACAGCCCCTCATGGTTATATTATATACAGCCCCCTCATGGTTATTTTATGTACAGCCCCTCATGGTTATTTTATATAAACCCACTCATGGTTATTTTATATACAGCCCCCTCATGGTTATATTATATACAGCCCCCTCATGGTTATATTATATACAGCCCCCTCATGGTTATATTATATACAGCTCCCTCATGGTTATTTTATATATAGCCCCCTCATGGTTATTTTATTTACAGCCCCCTCATGGTTATTTTTATAATACAGCCCCTCATGATTATTTATATACAGCCCCTCATGGTTATATTATATACAGCCCCCTCATGGTTATATTATATACAGCCCCCTCTTGGTTATTTTATGTACAGCCCCTCATGGTTATTTTATATAAAACCCCCTCATGGTTATTTTATATACAGCCCCCTCATGGTTATATTATATACAGCCCCCTCATGGTCATTTTATATACAGCCCCCTCCTGTTATATTATATACAGCCCCTCATGGTTATTTTATGTACGACTCCCTCATGGTTATATTATATACAGCCCCCTCATGGTTATTTTATGTACGGCCCCCTCATGGTTATATTATATACTGCCCCCTCATGTTATATTATATACAGCCCCCTCATGGTTATATTATATACAGCCCCTCATGGTTATTTTATGTATGACCCCCTCATGGTTATATTATAGACAGCCCCGCATGGTTCTTTTATATACAGCCCCCTCATGGTTATTTTATATACAGCCTCATCATGGTTATTTTATATACAGCCCCATCATGGTTATTTTATATACAGCCCTCATGATATTTTTATATACAGCCCCTCATGGTTATATTATACAGCCCCCTCATGGTTATTTTATGTACAGCCCCCATGGTTTTTTATATAAACCCATCATGGTTATTTTATATACAGCCCCCTCATGGTTATTTATATACAGCCCCCTCATGGTTATATTATATACAGCCCCCTCATGGTTATATTATATACAGCTCCCTCATGGTTATTTTATATATAGCCCCCTCATGGTTATTTTATTTACAGCCCCCTCATGGTTATTTTATATACAGCCCCCTCATGATTATTTTATATACAGCCCCTCATGGTTATATTATATACAGCCCCCTCATGGTTATATTATATACAGCCCCCTCATGGTTATTTTATGTACAGCCCCCTCATGGTTATTTTATATACAGCCTCCTCATGGTTATTTTATATACAGCCCTCTCATGAATATTTTATATACAGACCTCTCATGGTTATATTATATACAGTCCCTCGTGGTTATTTTATGTATAGCCCCCTCATGGTTATATTATATACAGGATTTCATGGGTGAAAGTCCTTCTCAGTGTAAAATTTGGTGGCTGGTTTGGGTGGCCATTGTCCCCCTAGAAGGGTTGGGTCCTGAGCTGCCGCCCAAACTGCCTATATTGTAATCCACTACTGCATCCAGGACAGAACTGAGTAAGAATAGCACAAAATAGTATTATTAACTTATAATTAAGGCAATAATTAACGTGGACAACTGAGTTTTACTTCAACATTGCCTCGAAAATATGAAGTCTCTTTAGTTCAGCAAGGGGAGAAAAATGCAGAAAGTTAAGGAATCCAAACTCTGCCTCCTTGTTACCCGCGCCAGATCATTATACAGTATATATCAATGGTTTCATGCTCGGTACCATCTCTTGGCACCCGGACAACTCAGTAAGTGCTGAAATGGTCCTGGCTTCTGCTAGAGGAATATATCACTGAAGGAGAATGATAAGTCTTGATTTAAAACAAGGGTGAGTCGTACGGGCAGGACGATGATTACACCGCTCCTTTAAGAAGGGATGCATATGAAAACCGTCAGTCAAGCTCATCCCTATATAATTCCCATACGGATGTGCCAAAGACTGCAAGTCCTCTGCTGGCATCCATCTTACTTGCCACACCCCTGCAGTGTTTCTTAGCCAATCAGAAATTGACAATTGTAAATTGAGATAGAGTGGAGGATAACTTTATAGAAAATCATAATTCATAGAATCTAGACGCGGTATTTATAGTTAAACTGCTGTAGAGATGTCTGAGGTGACATTGGAGGAATTTGCAGTCCCTGAATGGTAGCGGTGTAGGAATCACGAGGACATAGTGAGGTGCAAAGTGTTCCCCTTCCTGTGCACCCCTTTAAGTGCACACTTCATCAACCATGGATGTAACATATCTATTAGATCACCTGGGGGCCACACTGTTAAAATATCCAGAGCTGCACTTGTAGCCACCACCCTAGAAGCACCAACTACCATGTATGTCCCAAAATACCACCCCATAAACAGCCAATACCACAGTGAGGCAATAAATGTAACCCAAGAAGCACCAACTACCACAGTACATCTTCTTTGAATAAAACAAACCTCAAATTCGACTAAATAGATAAATAATTATAACTATACCAACCTCCCCAACCCCCCAGAACAGGCAGTTATACAAGCATCAGACCAGGCAATAAATTATCATTCAGACCCCAGGCATACTCCAAACCAGACGAAAAATGGTAACACCCCCCCCCCCCCAAACCACACCATAAATGATAGTGAAGTCCCCAGGCTAGACAATTAAAAAAACAGACCTCAAACCAGACAATAAATAATGATTTATACAGACTATGATTTATACATACTCCAAGCCAGACTATAAACAGTAATACAAACCCCCAGACCACAAAATAAATGATAATAAAGTCCCCAGGCTGACAATTATTAAAACAGACAATGAATAACAATACAGACCCGAGACCATGATTTATACATACTCCAAACCAGATGATAAACAGTAACACAAACCCCCAGACCACACAATAAATGTTAATAAAGTTCTCAGGCTAGACAATTATTAAAACAGACCTCAAAACAGACAATGAATAACAACATGGACCCGAGACCATGTGTTATACATACTCCAAACCAGATGATAAACAGTAACACAAACCCCCAGACCACACAATAAATGTTAATAAAGTCCTCAGGCTAGACAATGAATAAAACAGACCTAAAAGCAGACAATAAATAACAATACATACCCGAGACCATGATTTATACATACTCCAAACCAGACGATAAACAGTAACACAAACCTCCAGATCACACAATTAATGTTAATAAAGTCCACGGAATGAAGCAGTCCTCAAACCAGACAATAAATAACAATACAAACCCCAGATCATGATTTATACATATCCCAAACCAGATAATAAACAGTAGCACAAACCCCCAGACCACACAATAAATGATAATAAATTATAAAGTTCTCAGGCTAGACAATTAATGAAATAGACCTCAAACCAGACAATTAATAGCAATATAAACCCCAAACCATGATTTATACATACTCCAAACCAGATGATAAACCGTAACACAAACCCCCAGATCACACAATAAATGTTAATAAAGTCCACGGGCTACACAATTAATGAAACACACCTCAAACCAGACAATATATAACTATACAAACACCAGACCATGATTTATGCATACTCCAAACCAGATGATAAACAGTAACACAAAACCCCCAGACCACACAATAAATGATAATAAAGTCTCCAGACTAGAAAATTATCGAAACATACCTCAAATCAGACAATAAATAACAATACAGAGCCCAGATCAGACAACATATGATAATACAGACCCTTCTGATGGTCTGGGTGCCACCCTTTCTCTGCTATTTATGTGAGGCCCTAACAATTGTTTTTATGCAATCTTTAAAAACATTTATGATTGAGTTACTATGAAATTAATATCATCAATTGTTCATTAATTTTTCTGTAGATATGATTTATAATTTTCCGACTACTTAAAGGAGTTTTCCAGCATTAACAGAACCAAAGAGAAAGGACAGGTTTAAAATAACATTTGCCCATTTTCTTTGATTCTGGCTCCAGTAGAAGCACCATGGGGCACATTTATCATTTTATCCTCACCGGATCTATCAGGAGCCTTTGTCATCTTGATAAATCTCAGTAGGTAGCCTATACCAGAAAGGAGGGCATCTACGCTGTACCAGACCATTTCCCAGCCTGGGACTGACCCCTTCCTTGCCCAAATGGAGTAGAGGGTGTAGTAATCGCAGTTCTCGACTGCAATTGCGAATTGCAACAAAATCAAGGCTTGTACGCCCTGCCATTTCTGATGATCCCTTCAAAGGACATCTACCACCAGGATGAAGGATCGTAAACCAAGCACACTTGAGCTTCTTAAGCCCTTTAATAAAGGCTTTAAAAATTATGTAAATTAGCCTGAGGGGCTCCAGGTTCCATAAATATAAGCCCAGAGCCCCACAGGCTCATTTGCATAATTTATAAAGCATTTTTTTCCACAAAAACCAGGACATAAGAAGCTTAAAGAAGAGCGAATTGCAACAAAATCAAGGCTTGTACGCCCTGCCATTTCTGATGATCCCTTCAAAGGACATCTACCAGGATGAAGGATCGTAAACCAAGCACACTTTGAGCTTCTTAAGCCCTTATTTTTAATAAAGGCTTTAAAAATTATGTAAATTAGCCTGAGGGGCTCCAGGTTCCATAAATATAAGCCCAGAGCCCCACAGGCTCATTTGCATAATTTATAAAGCATTTTTTTTCGCACAAAACCAGGACATAAGAAGCTTAAAGAAGAGCGAATTGCAACAAAATCAAGGCTTGTACGCCCTGCAATTTCTGATGATCCCTTCAAAGGACATCTACTACCAGGATGAAGGATCGTAAACCAAGCTCACTTTGAGCTTCTTAAGCCCTTATTTTTAATAAAGGCTTTAAAAATTATGTAAATTAGCCTGAGGTTCCATAAATATAAGCCCAGAGCCCCACAGGCTCATTTGCATAATGTATAAAGCATTTTTTTCTCTCAAAAACCAGGACATAAGAAGCTTAAAGAAGAGCAGCTCCTACCAGAGGGGGCGCACTCCAGCATGTCAGTGTGTGTGGTTTACAATCCTTCATCCTGGTGGTAGATGTCCTTTAAGGCATTACCAAGCCGGCAATTATAAGAATAGACTAGTCTAAATAAATAACTGCAATGAAAGAGACATTGCAGATGTATAACTAATGGGGCAGTTCTGCTCTTTGATTTATTATTGGGGCTGATTTCCTATAGATAAATTGTGCTCTTTTTTGCACAATTTTGGTTCAGCCTATATTTCCTGTGCCTGGTGGGAGGATGAGTGAAATTGCACAATGTAGGAAAACAAGTGCACTTCAGAGCTTCAGAGAAGTCACAAAAAAATGTGCAAATGCAAAACGCAAACGGAAAATTAAAAAAAACACAAATAAAAAGATACATCTGACCCATTGGGGCAGATTTACTTACCCGGTCCCGTCGCGATCCTGGTGCATTGTCCGACGAGGATTGGGGTCCGGCACTATTCACTAACATCGTGCGTATGAGTTCCTCCATGTGTCGCAGCTGTGCCGAGGTTTGCTGGAGTTCACCTTCTTCTTCCTTGTGCATGTGAGTGCTTGATCTTACGACACAAAACCTTTTTTAAATTCTGCGGTTTGTCCAAATCCATTGGGTTGTCCGACGGTCACGCCCCCCCATTTCTGTTGCGTGCAAGCCGGCGCCGATGGGCCAAAATCCAATCGTCTGCACCAAAATCCCGGGGCAATTTGGCACAAAACGGAAATATTTGTGAAACCCGACGAAAATGCGTCCGACGGACCCTTAGTAAATGAGCCCCATGATTTTTTTTCAAGAGGGCTCTGCTGTGGGCATTACATTAATAGGAAGGGGAGGGGGGGGTTATGTAAAGTGGGGAATCTTGGGTGGACATTTCATTAAAGGGGGGCATCTGGGGTGGATATTTCATTAATAGGGGGCTGGATTTATGTAAAGGGGGAATGTGGGTTGGACATTTCTTTAAAGGGGTCATCTGCTGTGGACATTTCATTAATAGGGGGCTGGATTTATGTAAAGGGGGAATGTGGGTTGGACATTTCTTTAAAGGGGTCATCTGCTGTGGACATTTCATTAATAGGGGGCTGGATTTATGTAAAGGGGGAATCTGGGTTGGACATTTCTTTAAAGGGTTCATCTGCTGTGGACATTTCATTAATAGGGGGTGGGATTTATGTAAAGGGGTCATCTGCTGTGGACATTTCATTAATAGGGGGTGGGATTTATGTAAAGGGGGCATCTGCTGTTGCCATTTCATTAAAGAGGGCATCTTTAAAAAATATCACGGGTTATGGGGATAAAACATTTATTTAATTCTTAAAGGTTGGACTTGATGGACTTGCGTCTTTTTCCAGCCTTATATACTATGATACTATGATCTGCTGTGGACAAAAAAAGGGGCTCCAGATCAATCCGGCAGAGGTCTGCGCTGGCACACAGTTTTTATTCCAGCATAGAATTTCACTGTAGCCCCTCTTCACACCTTTTCACGCCCCCTTTTGTCATGGAGGTGGTATATTTGGGGTATTATATTATATAATATATTATATTCTATGTATTATCCATCTCTGTTGTGTTTCTACACTTCGTTATTCTATCGTATGCTGTTTATTTAATAGGAAGAGCCATCTATTGAGTACACACATCGTGTAAGTAATTTGCGCTGATACTTTGTCGTGGATGAAGTCGCTATTACCTCACAGAGATTTCTTTCTTTTCCTGACTCCGTTATCTCTTCCGCTGAATCGTTATTGGATGTGAAGGTTAATTGCTGAATTTAGAAACCAAGGAACAAATGAAAGTTTCCGCCCAAGCCGAAATCCGGGGCACGGCGCCGCTACCTTCACTATTTTCTGCTGCCGTCAATGATGTGAAATCTGTTTTGATCTTTTCTAGGCTTTCTCCTTACTCAACATGAAAGCAACACTTAGAAGACTAATCGTGTTACACATCTTTTCTTTGCTGAACCTCTTCACATGGAACAAGAGAATTCCCTGCTCTAAGCCTCCTCCCTACTGACTCAGAAGAGCCCCATTAAGTCTTCACAACACAAAACCTTGGTGGTCCGGAGACAATGCTCTGCGTGTAGTACAAAGGGTTTAACTGCTGGGGTTTTAGGTGGGAAGACTTTACATGTGCCCCTATGTTTACATACAAAGACAGCGGGGGAGTAACTAGGAGAGAGTGGGAACCATAGCAGATTTCTGACCTGGGCCTCCCTTTCCATTACATACTATACACTCATATAAACACACATAAATATAGTTATATATACAGTATATAGACATACAGCATAGACACACATACTACATAAACATAGATACCATATACACACACTACTTATACATACATACACATATATACAGTGCCATATACACCCATGCAGCATATACATATCACATATACACACATACAGCAAATACACACATACATGCAGAACGATATACACCATGCTGCGTATACACATCACATATACACACATACGGCATAAACATACAGTATGCATACACTACATATACACACATATATCATAAACATAGATACAGTATACATACACTACTTATACATACATACAGCATATACACACATACATACAGTACCATATACACCCATGCAGCATATACATATCACATATACACATACGGCAAATACACACATACATGCAGAACAATATACACCCATGCTGCATATACACCTCACATATACACACATACAGCAAATACACACATACATGCAGAACAATGTACACCCATGCTGCATATACACCTTACATATACACACATACAGTAAATACACACATACACACAGTACCATGTACACCCACGTAGCATATACACATTACATATACACACATACAGCATATAAACACACATAAATATAGTTATATATACAGTATATAGACATACAGCATATACACACATACAGCATAAACATAGAGTAAACATACACTACATATACATACACACATACAGCAAAACACACATATATACACTATATACACCCATGCAGCATATATACTTATATATGTAGTATATAGACATACAGCATATACACACACATTCAGGATAAACATACATACAGTATACATACACCACATATACATACATACAGCATATACACACATACATACAGTACCATAGTAATTTCCTATCTAGAGCATCAGCGCAAATGGTCATCTCAGTCATTGGGGGATAGGACCAGTGATCAGTTATCCATCATAGCTCAGTTGTTGTACACAGTCTCCATATTATCCTCTATACTGTGTACAGGAAATAACATTTATTCTTGGGATATCCCCTTTAAATTAAATTTACATAAAAAGAATAAATAATGGTTCAAACCTAACCTACTTATAATGTGCAGCCTGTAGTGTAGCTCTCTAGATTGAAGGGCTCTCAGACGGGGAATGGGGGTCCCAAGGAGTTTAAGCATTGCAAATACATTACATATACTCCATGTACTGTGATTTATGACACAAGGGACCACAAATAATCCCCTCTCTTTACGAGAGAATTAACCTAAGTAGCAGAAGGTCAGTATATAGTAAGTAACTGATACTATATAGAAATGATAGTGTTCTCCGATTCATCCATTCATTCATTCAATTTCATTCAATTTGTTTTGAATGAAGACGACATCACTGTATATAACTGGATGTAACTGGAGTGTTATCTCTTCTCATTGTATACAGCTGGTGTATATATAATAATATAGAGGAGTCTACTCCACAAACCGGAGCTGCTGTATCTGAGCTACTAGTATATAGACATCCACCTTACATAGAGCTGAGCTGCTGTATCTAAGCTGCCATTATATCGGCCACCACAAAAAACCCTCCCCCCCCCCCCCCACCCCCCCAACAAAAAAACCCCCCATGTTAAGAAACCACTGACATAGAATATCGACTTGAATTGAGATGTTTCTTGTTTTATGTAGTCAAGAAGGTGGAGAGTTTAACACTGAAGTCAAGGCTTCCTGCTGTTGAATATCCCCTTCCAGTGTATTGATGGTCCTGCTCAGGGACAGCATTGATCAATCTCCTGAAGTCTGGCGCATTAATGTCAAATCACATGGGAGGAGGTGTTCAGGTGGCAGAAGGAGTTTGACTTCAATGTTAAACTCTCCGCTCCCTGACTTAGATACATTGCGCTTGCACTGTTGATTTCTGGATGGTACCACCAAGCTGGTGCCATGAAAAGAAACATCCATGTACAACTTTCAACAGCTCGCACATACTGTATGGTAATTATATTTATAGCGTTCCAGGCTCCAATAGTCTTATGCTTTCAGTCTTTTATCAACACTTATTCACATTAATTGGCTCCCTTTCAGAGTGTTTGGTGAGTCCCCTGGGGAAAGGGGCAGTGTGCAGTAAACCGTGTGTCTCGTCTCCCTCTCCTCCTTCACTTCTTAATCATGTGCATTGAGCAGTGTAAAGGGATTGTGTAAAGAAGGAAGAGAATGAGGAGACTGAAACACAGGTGTAGCGTGCCCTGGTTCCCACCCCAAATCACCATATCTGCTGCGCAGGGAGCCATATAATATGAAATAAAGGTTTTGTAAAGTACTGAAATTTAAGAATGTCTTTTTAAAAAGCAGGATAGCATGGCTATTGCGAACCTGTCCAACCGCATATAAAATGACTGCACTGGTGCAGGTTACAATTTAAGGTATTTCTGGGTTGAAAAGTATATCCCATTCATATAGAATAGTCCGTATTATCCAATTGTTGGAAAGTCCCAAACTTAGCACCCCCTCAGACAACCTATTCCTCACCAAGTGGTTCTGCTACCTAGTGTTCGCTGTGTTACTATAGACTATTGCTTCTGTTGTATAGACTCTTTTGCATTCTAGTAGATACTGTGTAACGTTTCAGTAATGAGTTTGAAATTTCCGAGGATCTACCCCCTCATTTTAGAAATCCTCTACACAGACCTACACAGCTGCGAAACGAGGAAGCAGGGCTCCATACCAAAGAGGTAGATCCATCAGGAACGACTGTATGATAGGGACGCTTAGACATTTAAAGGGTGTCCGAGTCTTTAAAAAAAAAGCCTAAATGGCCGGACAGGCGCTTAAAAAAATAAAGATGTATTACCTCCCGGTGCCCTCCAGTATCCACGCTGCTGTCGCTCGGTCCGGTGCGCCATTGTAAACAAACATGGCCGCCGGAGCAGCATGGACTAGTCCGGCCGGACCCGACAACCTTCCGGCCCCCATACACAATGCGCTGTAGATAGGGACGGATAAGGGTCTACCCGGCCATGGCCGGCCAGAAAGCTGAATCCAGTCGCTGCTCCGGCGGCCATGTTTGTTTACACTGGCGCCCGGACCGGGCGACAGCAGCGCTGGATACGGGAGGGCACCGGCGAGGTAGTCCTCTTTTATTTTTTAAGCCGCGCCGTCCCGCGCCACCGGGTTAGCTTTTTTTAAAGAACTTCGGCACCCCTTTAAGCAGGGCCTGAGCTTGCTGGTTTCAGTAGGCCACTGGGGACACTTACCTCAGTGGGCCCCTTTTAAGTAAGCACCGCAATTAAAAATTGCAGAACTAACAACAGTCCCTCGTACCCTAAATATTCCCTGTTTTATCACCCAACAACCGCCCTATGATTATTTATATACAAACAGCCCCACCCATGGTATTTTATGTATGCCACTCATGGTTATTTATATAAGGCCCCCTCATGGTTATTTTTACACAAAGCCCCCTCATGGTTATTTTATACACAGCCCCCTACATGGTTATTGTATATACGCCCCATCGATATTTATAGCCCTCATATATATTATATACAACCCCTCATAATAATACGCGTGTATTTTATTACCGGCCACTCATGGTTCTGTTATATACACCCCTCATGTTATATTATACAGCCCCCTATGATTATATTACTATAACAGTCCCCATATGGTTTATTTTAGTAATGGCCCACCTCATGGTTATTTTATAACAGCGCCCGCCCATCCATGGTTATATTATAATTCAGCCGCTATGGTTATTTTAGTATGGCCCCTTATCGGTTGTATTATATACAACCCCTCATGGTTACTATCCTCAGTTAATATTAATACATCCCCCTCATGGTTATATTATATCAGCCCCACTATGGTATATTTGTTATACAGCCTCCCGGCTATATGTATAACGAGCCCTATTCATTTTATATACATCCTCACTCTCGTTATATTATATACGCCCCCTATGGTCATTTATATCACCCCCAAGTATATACGCCCCTCATGTTTTGACGTACTCCCTCATGGTTAATATTATATCAGCCCGCCCCCGCATGGTTATTTTATGTACGGCCCCTCATGTGTTATATTATATAACCTGCCCCCTTTTATATTTATACAGCCCCCTCATGGTTATATATATACAGCCCCTCATGGTTATTTTTATGTATGACCCCCTCATGGTTATATATAGACAGCCCCGCATGTTCTTTTATATACAGCCCCCTCATGGTTTATTTTATATACAGCCTCACATGGTTATTTTATATCACCGCCATATGGTTATTTATATCGCCCTCATGATTATTATTTATTCAGCCCCTCCTGGTTATATTAGATACAGCCCCCTCATGGTTTATTTTATGTACGCCCATCATGTTATTGATATAAAAACCCAACTCCTGGTTATTCTTATATACAGCCCCTCACTGGTATTATATACGCCGCGCCTCATGCGTATGTTTACGCCCCCGTGTGTGTGGTGGACTGGGTGGAATACAGTCACCTCTATGGTGCTAGTTATAGAACCCCCTCAGGATGTTTTCAGTATGTTGATAGATGAGCATGCCCATGTTATGATAACCTGCATCGTTATATGATGACACCTATGTTACTATCGTATATACAGCCCCCTCAGTGGGTTATGTTAATTGTACACCTGAACTCGACCGGTAGCGCTGCGCGGTGATCAATGTGGTATATAACAACCACTCTGGGAGGTGTTTTCGCCCCTCATGGTGTATGGAGTATTGACAGCCACCCTCGTAGGTGAGTTAATTTACTCGTACGCCCCCTCATGGTTATGTTATAGTATCAGCCCCTCATGAGGTTGGAACACTAGGTATTTTGATAACAGCCCCCGGGGGGTATTTATATACCTGAGGTATTGAGTACAGCCCCCTCATGGTTATTTTATTACAGCCCCCGCATGTTATGATAGACACCCCCTCAGGTTATTATCTACCTCCCTCATGGTTATTTTTATTACAGCACTCTCCCATGAGTTTTTTATATTAAGCAAGCCTCCTCATGCGTTATTATATACAGCCCTCTACATCGATATTTTTTATGTAAGTACAGCCTCATGTTATATTATATACATGGTGATTTTTATACCCCTGGGTTATTATAGAATGATGGTGAAAGTCCTTCTCAGTGTAAAACTTTGGTGGCTTGTTTGGGTGGCCATTGTCCCCTCTGAAGGGTGGGTCCTGATCTGGCCGCCCAAACTGCACTTATTGGAATCCACCTACTGCATCAGGACAAACTGAGTAAGACATAGCACAAAATAGTAATTATTCAACTATAATTAAGGGCAATAATTAAACGTGGACAACTGCGTTTCATACTTCAACACAGTTGTGCACCGTCGAAATATGAAGGTTGCATCTTATGTCAGCCAACGGAACGAAATAACTGCCAGAAAGTTGAGAGGCATCCAAATCTGCCGGGTGCGCCAAGTCTTTAAGCCGTCGCCGATCATTAATACAGTGATATCAATGGTTTCATGCTCGGTACATCTTCTTGGCACCCTGACAACTCAGTAAGTGCGGAAATTGGTCCTGGCTCTGCTAGAGGATATATCACTGAAGGAGAATGAAAGTCTTGATTGAAAACAAGGGTGAGTCGTGACGGGCAGGACTGATGAGTACACACGTGCTCTCTTAAGAAGGGATGCATATGAAAACCGTCAGTCAAGCTTCATCCCTATATATTGCCCATACGGATGTGCCAAGACTGCAATCCTCTGCTGGCATCACATCTTACTTGCCACACACCTGCGTGTTTCTTACCAATCGAAATTGACAATTGTAAAGTGAGATAAGTGGAGAGGATACTTTATATCCGAAAATGCATAGATTCATCTAGAACTAACGCGGTATTTTATAGTTTCTTACTAAATGCGTAGAGATGTTCCTGAGGATTGACAGTTGGAGAATTGCGTCCCTGAATGGGTACGGTGTAAGGAATCACGAGGACATAGTGATTTGTTGGCAAAGTGTCCCCTTCCTGTGCCACCCTTTAAGTGCACACTTCATCAACCATGGATTGTAACATATAGCTATTAGTCACCTGGGGGCCACACTGTTAAAACATATCCAGAGCTGCACGTTGTAGCCACCACCACTAGAAGCACAACCTACAAGTATGTCCCAAAATACCACCCCATAAAACAGCACAATACCACAGTAGGCAAATAATAACCCAAGATCAGCACCAACTACCACAGTACATCTTCTTTGAATAAAACAAACCTCAATTCGACTAAACTAGATAAATAAGTATCTAACTATACCAACCTCCCCAACCCCAAGAAAGCGCAGTTTATACAAGCATCAGAACCAGGCAATAAATTATCATTCAGACCCCAGCATACTCCAAACCAGACGCAAAATGGTACACACCCCCCCCCCCCCAAACCACACCTAAATGATAGTGAAGTCCCAGGCTAGACAATTAAAAAAACAGACCTCAAAAACAGACAATAATATTGATTTATACAGACTATGATTTATACATTACTCCAGCACAAGACTATAACAGTATATACAACCCCAGACCAGCAAAATAAAAAGATAATAAGTCCCCAGGACTGACATTATTAAAACAGACAATGAATAACAATACAAGACCCGAGACCATGATTTAACAATCAACCGATGATAAACATAACACAAACCCCAGAACCACACAATAAGTTTAATAAAGTTCTCAGGCAGACAATATTAAAACAGAGCTCCAAAACAGACCAATGAATAACAACATGGACACCGAACCAGTTTATCATACTCCAAACCAGAGGATAAACAGTAACACAAACCCCCACCACACAAAAAGTGTATAAACAGTTCCTCAGGCTAGAACAATTTAAATACAGACCTAAAGCAACAATAATAACAATACATACCGAGGACCATGATTTATACATTACTCCAAACCAGACGTAAACAGTAACACAACTCCAGATCACACAATTATGCTTAATAAAAGTCCAACGAATAAGCATCCTCAAACCAGACAATAATAACAAAACAATACCAAACCCCAGATCATGACTGTATACATACTCCCAAACCAGATAATAACAGTAGCACAAACACCCAGACCACACCAATAAATGAGAATAAATTATAAAGGTTCTCAGGCTAGACAATTAACAAATGGACCTCAAACCAGTACCAATTAATAGCAATATAAACCCCAAACCATATTTATAATACTTCCAAACCAGATATAAACCGTAAACATCAAACCCCAGATCACACATATAAGTTAATAAAGTCCAGGCTACACAATTAATGAAACACACCTCAAAACCAGACAATATATAAAACACTACAAAAACCACCAGACCATGATTTATGCTACTCCAAACCAGATGATAAACGTAACACAAAACCCCAGACCACACAATAAATTGATACATAAGTCTCCAGACTAGAAAATTATCGAAACACCTCAATCAGGACAATAAATAACAATACAGAGCCCAGACAGACAAACTAGAAATAAGTACCCTTCTGATGGTCTGGGTGCCACCTTTCTCTGCTATTTATGTGAGGCCCTAACAAGTGTTTTGAATAGCCCTTTAAAAACATTTATGAATTGAGTTTACTATGAAATTAAACATCAATGTTCAGTCTATTTTTCTGTATATATGATATATTTTCCTGACTACTTAAAGGAGTTTTCCTCGCATTAACAGAACCAAGGTAAAGGACAGGTTGAAATAACATGTGCCCTTTTCTGCTTGATCTGGCTCCACTAGAAGCACCATGGGGCACATTATCATATTTATCCTCACCGGAGTATCTATCATAGAGCCTTTGTCACTGATAAATCTGCAGTAGGTACTATACCAGAAAGGAGGGCATCTAGCCTGTACCAGACCATTTCCCAGCCTGGGACGACCCCTTCCCTTGCCCAAATGGAGTACGAGGGTGTTAGTAAGCCAGCAGTTCTCGACGCAATTGCGAATTGTTTCAACAAAATCAAGGCTTGTAAGCGCGCTGCCTTTCGGATGTCCCTTCAAAGGACATCTACCACCAGGAGAAGTGATCGTAAACCAGCCAACACTTGAGCTTCTTAGCCCATTATCTTAATAAAGTGCTTTAAAAATTAGTAAATTAGCCTGGGGCGCCAGGTTCCATAATAAAGCTAACAGAGCCCACAGGCCATTTGCAATATTTATAAAGCATTTTTTTCCGCAACCAACCAGACATAAGAACTTAAAGAAGAGGAATGCAACAAAATACAGGCTTGTACGCCCTGCCATTTCTGATGATCCTTCAAAGGAAAGCATTATACCAGGATGAAGGATCGTAAACCAAGACCACTTTGAGGCTTCTTAAGCCCGCTATTTTAATAAAGGCTTTAAAAATTATAGTAAATTAGCCTGGGGGTCCAGGTTTCCTAAATAATAAGCCCCGAGCCCCCAGGTCTCATTTGCATAATTTATAAAGCATTTTTTTTCTCTTCACTCAAACACGGACATAAGAAGCTTAAAGAAGAGGGCGAATTGCAACACAAATCAAGGCTTGTACGCCTGACAATTTCTGATGAATCCCTTCAAAGGACATCTACTACCAGGATGAAGGATCGTACAACCAAGTACTTTGAGCTTCGTCTTAAGCCCTTACTTCTTTAATAAGGCTTTAAAAATTATTAAATTAGCCTGAGGTTCCATAAATATAAGCCCAGAGGCCCTCACGGCTCATTTGCATTGTATAAAGCATTTTTTATCTTCTAAAAACCAGACATAAGAAGTTAAGAGAGCAGCTCATCCAGAGGGGGCGCCTCCAGCATGTCAGCTTGTGTGTGTGTTTTACAATCCTTCATCCTGGTGGTAGATGTCCCTTTAATGCATTCAAGCCGGCAAATTATAAGAATAGACTAGTCTAAATAAAAACTGCCAATGAAAGAGACATGCAATGTATCACTAATGGGGAGGTCTGCTCTTTGATTCATTATTGGGGCTGATTTCCTATAGATAATTGTCTTTTTTGCACAATTTTGGTTCACGCCTATATTTCCTGTGCCTGGTGGGGAGGATGAGTCGAATTGCACAAGTAGGAAACACAGTTGCACTTCAGAGCTTCAGAGAGTCACAAAAAATGTGCAAAGGCAAAAGCCAACACGGAAAAATAAAAAAAACACAATAAAAAAAAAGATACATCTGACCCAGTTGGGGCAGATTTTACATTACCCGGTTCCCTCGCGATCCTGGTGCACCTTGTCCGAAGAGGATTGGGGTCCGGCCACTATCACACACTCGGCGTATTGAGAGTTCCGATCCTGATGTAGCAGCTGGTGCCGAGGTTTGCCTGGAGTTGCACCTTCTTCTTCCTTGTGCATGTGAGTGCTGATCTTACGACACAAACCTTTTTTAAATTCTGCGGTTTGTCTCAACATCCATGGTGGTTGTCCGACGGTTGCACGCCCCCGCCCCCCCATTTCTGTTGCGTGCAGCCGGGCGGCCGTATGGGCGCAAAATCCACTCGTGCTGCACCAGCTGCAAATCCGGTCAATTTGGCCACAAACGGAAATATTTTGTGAACCGCCCAGCCCGACGAAAATGCGTCCGACGGACCCTTAGTAAAGAGCCCCATGATTTTTTTCAAGAGGGCTCTGCTGTGGCAGATTACATTATATTAGGAAGGGAGGGGGGAGGGGGGTTATGTAAAGTGGGGATATGCGGGTGACATTTCATTAAAGTGGGCACTGTGGGTGGATATTTCATTTAGGGAATAGTGAGGGGCTGAATTTATGTAACGTGGGGAGTGGTGGACATTTCTTAAAGGTGTCATCGACTGTGTGGACATTTTCATTAATAGGGGCTGGATTTAATGTAAAGGGGGGAAATGTGGTTGACTTTCTTTAAAGGTGGTCCATCTGTCTGTGGACATTTCTTACTAGGGGGCTGGATTTAGTAAAGGGGGAATCTGGGTTGGACATTTCTTTAAAGGGTTCATCTGCTGTGGACATTCATTAATAGGGGGGTGGGATTTATGACAAGGGGTCACCATCTGTCGTGGACATTCAGTAATAGGGGGTGGGATTTATGTACAGGGGGGGCATCTGCTGTGGCCATTTCATAATAGGGGGTGGGGATTTTATTTATGTAAAGGGGGCATCGCTGTGGCATTGTCATTAATAGGGTGGGATTATGTAAAGGGGGCATCTGTCTGACTTGCCAATTTTCATTAAAGACGGGCATCTTTTAAAAATATTCACGGGTTATGGGGGATAAAACATATTTCATTCTTAAAGGTTTGGACTGATGGACCTTGCGTCTTTTCCAGCCTGATATACTATGATACATGATCTGCTGTGGACAAAAAAGAGGGCTCCAGATCAATCCGGCAAGTCTGCGCTGGCAACACAGTTTTATTCCAGCATAGAATTTCCACTGTAGCACCCTTTTCACACCTGTTCACGCCCCCTTTGTATGGAGGTGGTATATTGGGGTATTATATTATATATATATTAATTCTAGTAGTATCCATCTTCTCTTGTGTGTTTCTACACTTCGTTTATTTCATCGTATGCTGTTTATGTTATAGGAAGAGCCATCATTTGAGTACACCACATCGGTAAGTAATTGCGCTGATACTTTGTCGTTGGATGAAGTCGCTATGACTCACAGAGATTCTTTTCTTTTCCTGACTCGTTTCTCTTCCGTTCCCTGAATCGTTATTGATGTTGAGGTTAATTGCTGAATTAGAAACCAATTGGAACAATGAAAGTTTTCGCCCAGCCGAATCCGGTGGCGGCGCCCGCTACCTTCACTAATTTTCTTTGCTGCCCGTCAATGATGTGGAAATCTGTTTTGATCTTTCCTAGCTTTCTCCTTACTCAACATGAAAGCCAACACTAAGAAGACTATCGTGTGATCACATCTGTTTCTTTGCTGAACCTCTTCACATGGAACAAGAGAATTCCCGCTCTAAGCCTCCTCCCTACCTGACTCAGAAGAGCCACCATTAAGTCTTCACAACACAAACCTTGGGGTCCGGAGCCACAGCTCTGCGTGTGTACAAAGGGTTTATCACTGCTGGGGTTTTAGTGGGAAGACCTTTACATGTGCCCCTATGTGTTACATCAAAGACAGCGGGAGAAAGTAACTGGAGAGAAGTGGGAACCATATCAGATTCTGACTGGGCCCTCCCTTCCATTACATACTATACACTCATAAACACACATACATATAGTTATATATACAGTAAATATCGACTACAGCATAGACACAACATACTACATAAAACATAGATTACCATATACACACATCTACTTTTATACTACATACACATATATACAAGTGGGCCATATACACCCATGCGCATATACCATACTCCCATATACCACACATACAGCAAATACACACATACAGCAGGAACAGATATACACACTGCTGCGTATACACATCACATATACACAACATCGGCATAAAACAACCGTATGATACACTACATTATACACACATAATCATAAACATAGATACAGTATACATACACTACGTATAACATACATAAGCATATACTACACAACATACAGTACCATATACACACCATGCAGCATATACATATCACATATACACATACGGCAATACAACACATAACAGCAGAACAATATACACCCATGCTGATATACACCCACATATACACACATACGCAACTACACAAAATATGCAGAACAATGTACACCATCTGCATATACACCTTACAATACACACATACAGTAAATACACACATACAACAGTACCATGTACACCCACGTAGCATATACACATTACATATACACACATACAGCATATAAACCACATAAATATAGTTATATATACAGTAGATATAGCATACAGCATATACACACAACCATAAACATAGAGTAAACATACACTACATATACATACACAACATACAGCAAAACACACATATAACACTATATACAACCCATGCAGCATTATACTTATATATGTAGTATATAGAAATACGCAATACACACACATTCAGGATAACAACATACAGTATCATCACCACATATACATACAATAACAGTATACACAATACTACAGTACCATAGTAATTCCTATCTAGAGCATCAGCGCAAATGGTCATCTCAGTCATTGGGGGATAGGACCAGTGATCAGTTATCCTCATAGCTCAGTTGTGTTACACAGTCTCCATATTACTCTATACTGTGTCAGGAATAACATTATTCTTGGGATATCCCCTTTAATAAATTTCATAAAAAGAATAATAATGGTTCAAACCTAACCTACTTATAATGTGCAGCCTGTGTGTAGCTCTCTAGATTGAAGGGCTATCAGACGGGGAATGGGGGTCCCAAGGAGTTTAAGCATTGCAAATACATTACATATACCCATGTACTGTGATTTATGCACCAAGGGACCACAAAATATCCCCTCTCTTACGGAGAGAATAACCTAAGTAGCAGGAAGTCAGTATATAGTAGGTAAGATACTATATAGAAAGATAGTGTTCTCCGATTCATCCATTCATTAATTCAATTTCATTCAATTTGTTTTTGAATGAAGACGACATCACTGTATATAACGGATGTAACTGGAGTGTATCTCTTCTCATTGTATACGATGGTGTAATATAATAATATAGAGGAGTTACTCCACAAACCGGAGCGCTGTATACTGAGCTACTAGTATATAGACATCCACATTACATAGAGCTGAGCTGCTGTATCTAAGCTGCCATTACGGCATCCTCCTTACAGAGGTGACGCGTCTATCTAAGCTGCCATTATATCGGCATCCTCCTTACATAGAGCTGAGACTGTATCTAAGCTGCCATATATAGGCATCCCCTTATAGAAGTGAGCTGCGTATCTAAGTGCCATTATATAGACATCCTTCTTACATAGAAGCTGAGCTATGTATCTAAGCTGCCATTATAAGGCATCCACCTTACATATATGAGATGCTGTATCTAAGCTGCCATTATAGGCATCCTCCTACATAGAGCTGAGCTGCGTATGTATAAGCTGCCATTATATAGCATCCCCCTTACATAGAGCGAGCTGCTGTATCTAAGTGCCATTATATAGGCATCCTTCTTACATAGAGTGAGCTACTGTATCTAAGCTGCCATTCATATAGGCATCCACCTTACATAGCATATGAGCTGATGTATCAAGCTGCCATTATATAGGCATCCACCTTACATAGAGCTGAGCTGCTGTATTAAGCTGCCATTATATAGGTATCCACCTTACATAGAGCTGGGTGCTGTATCTAAGCTGCCATTGTATAGACACGACCTTACATAGAGCTGAGATGCTGTATCTAAGCTGCCATTATATAGGCACCCACCTACATAGATATGAGCTGCTGTATCTAAGCTGCCATGTATAGGCATCCACCTTACTTAGAGTGAGATGCTGTATCTAAGCTGCCATTATATAGGCACCCACCTTACATAGAGCTGAGCTGCGTATCTAAGTGCCATTATATAGACACCACCTTACATAGAGCTGCGATGGTGTATCTAAGCTGCCATTTATAGACATCCACCTTACATAGAGCTGAGCTGCTGTATCTAAGTGTCATTATGTAGACACCCACCTACATAGAGCTGAGCGGGTGATCTAGCTGCCATTTATATACAATCCCCCTTGAGCCTGAGTTGGGCCCTTGGTTCTGTTGGTTGTGCTATGACGGGTAGTCCGGGTCTATGGCAGGGGCCATGCATTATGGGCCATACGCTGTGCCATGCCTATTTATACTGGTGTGAGAACGACGTCATGGAGATGCCGGTTGTAAGGCAGGTATCTTATATCAGGATGGGATTATTATGCGTCAGTAATTCACTAGTGTGTCTCTCCATGATGCCACCATATGTAGAGACATATGCAGTAGAGTCTGTGTTGGATCATTTCTCATTGTGATTGCAAACTCTTTACTCGGATACAAGATGCTTTGTGCGTTATGTCCCCACACTTCCCTGGGCATAAGGAGGATGGATAGATAAGGAAGACAGACAGATAGATGATAGATATGAGATAGATAGACAGATAGATAGATAGATAGATAGATAGATAGATAGATAGATAGATAGATAGAAAAAAGAAAAAAAGAAAAGAAAAAAAGAGAGTCCGGAGCAGCACTATGCTGTTTAAATGGTAAGGTGGTGCAAAGCCGTAAGTTCCGTGGCAAACGGTCTTTTGTAAACAAGTCAAAAAAATAGGCAGCACTCCAAGGTTGTAGTCAAAAAAGTGAGGGTGAAGCTTTATTCCACTTCTGAAGAAGTAAAGATCAATGCTCATGATCTTTACTTCTTCAGATTAATTTGTTTACCATCCTATATATGTTAGATGATATTGAAAAAATTCCTTTGCCCAACGGATGGATGACATCTCTTGGTGGGGATAATTTCAATTTTTTATATATGAACCATTATGATGTTTTCTTTGGTGTTGGTTTTTTTTTACATCTTGTGCCCTGTGCCGCTGGTGACAACTATAACATATATCTATATAATATATCATGGTGTGTAGGGATTAAGCGCCAAATGTGCCACAAAATACCCACATATATGTGGACTGAGTAGGTTGCCAGCTGCAGTGGTTTTGGATGCCCACGCTGGAGGGTTGTGAGTCGTGATATATGCTCCATCTCCCCTGTGGGATCTTACCTCCTCCTTGGGATGTGATTATACTCACTAAAGATCCCACTGGCGCGCATTCTTAGTGCTTACCGATCTCTCATTAGGTGATGCATCACCATAGTGGGCACCTGGCGCAATCACCTTGAATCTATGTATATTGCGTAGAGTGTATATTACTATCTTGCCGCTATGGTAATGAGAGCGATCCTCTTATCCCAAACACTTGGGTTAATGTGTATGTGTCATTTTTCCCTTTAAGTGTTGTCACAGGGCACTTGTTGTCCATTTTCTGGCCTCAGTACACACTGCATTGAGGACTTGGTTGCCCTTTCCAAGATGTCTTTCGCAGCCTCAGGGCTCCATGCACATGTGCAGTTGGATACCAGACGCTAAGATGTATCAGCTGTGGACCGAAGATCCACCAAGAAAGTTCTCTCCAGAGCCTTTGGGTAATTTAACCCCTTCTTTACACACCAGTCTTTGCACTTGTACACTTTATGATTACACTTTGTACTGTATAATTGTACAGGAACAACGACATTGTTATATACAAGTATTTGAACAACGATGCACTTTATCTTGAATGTATTTTTTGTATATATTTTGTACAATGATGTGCAACACCCTCGCCGATGCCAATGGCGAAGAGTGCTTGCGAATAAGCCCCACAGCATGTCACCCATACCACAGGGGACATTCAGTGGTTAATCCTGCGGCAAAGAGAAGTTTAATCTGTGTGATGATGTAAGAGTCCATTATCCAATGATCTGTGTTACATCCTGTCCTCTGTACAGCTGAGATGTAATTGGGAGGAGCAGCCACCACCGACCAGGGGAGTTACAAGACCGTCAGGAACCTTCCAGACAGGGGCAGTCTCTCCCAGGAGGGAGAAGAGACCAGTTCCAGTCAGACCCTCTGGGTCTGCAGGGACAAGATCCGAACAGCAGAGACTAGTTTTGCCTAGTCAGATGAGAAGAGAAGCAGACTGGGTTTCCCCAGTCCAGACTATTCAGCCAGCATACCAGAGCAGGAAGAGCAGCCCTGCCTCTGAAGAGTGGAGTAATAGATAAGAGTTAGTGAGGAAAGGGGTATCATCCTACCTTCAAGGGTGATACCTGAAGCACTCCAGATAAGCTGAAGTTCCTATTAGGACACAGTACCTCCCAGCCTGCCCTCTGCATCCAGGCTGGCGATCTACCTCCTGAGGCTCCCTCCAAAAGCAATCAGTACTCCACCATCTGTTAAAGGCACGTTGTGATGTCCTGTCGGTTCCAATAAAAGAACTGTAAGTGTTTCTGTCAAACCTCGCCTCGTCTGGTCCCTGCTACTCCGGCTGTCACCATCACGGGCACCCTGTTCACCACCCAGAGAATCATACTCTAGACACCAAAGGTTTGCCCCAGGGAGATCGCTTATAGCAGCCTCTCCCTCATCATTTCTTGCAACACCACCCTGCTGGAGACCTGCCAGGCTGTAGGACAGCCCTCCGGTTCCCCACACCAAGCACAGTGACACTAGCGTGCTTAGGCCGCAACCGCCAGCCACTCAGTACTGCGGGCCCAGGCTGTCTCAGGCCCGAGAAAAGGCTAGGCCCCGGTGGGGGATGTTGCAGATGAAAACACAATATTGCACAGGCACTTTAGAACACGCCTCTTTTGATATCACTTACTATGTTTGCTATATATATCCAATGTGGGTCACTTGTCTGTTGCTTGATGAAGGTGTCACCACACAAAAACGTCGGCAACTTGTTCAATAAAGTTCACCTTTATTTTGAAATTTGAACCACGGAGTGCTGCCCGCTTTTTACTTTATTTGATAGATAGATAGATAGATAGTTGCATAAAGATGAAGATAAATAGGAGATAGATAGAAAGATAGATAAATGATAGATAGATATGAGATAGATAATAGATATGAGATAGATAGATACTTCCAGAAAAGAAGAGAGAAGAGATGGGTGCAGGCTCAATGAGATCGGGCTGCAGATCCTCCAAGTAGACAGGTAGAAAATAAGCAGCACTCAAGACGTGGATTTGTCAAGTAGAAAAAGTGATGATCTTTATTCCATGTTTTTAAGAGTACCAAAAATGTACAGAAGCAACGTTTCGGCTTATTTTCTAAGTCAGCTAGATAGAGATGAGATAGATAGAGAGATAGAAGATAGATAGATGATAGATAGATATATATAGATAGATTATGCTGAATACACCCTGACATTATGACATATGGATAATAATGGGAGTCAAATCAGATCATATCTCTCCACTTTCATATTACTCCATAAACCACAATTAATCCTCCTCTAATCCTTATCCCTGAGAACGGACAAGGACATTACAGCTTCTATCCAGACCAGATCGGAGAGGCCGTACCCCTTATAACAGGGACCATGCAGGACATTAGCATAGAGATGTGAGCGATGTTCTCCATCCTGCTGTGCTGAGCTAGAAGAGATGAACATGAAGTGGATTACTGCCTCAAATGAGCAGCTCCTTATTCTACATCATTTCACAGCGCTCCCCAAGGCTTTGCTACTATTCGATCCTCCAGCGCTCACGTCATTAGGCTCATGCAAAAAGTTCGGTCAGGAAAGAAATTGAAGATATAAATATGCAGAGCCAATGACCTAGCCATGGAGGTAAAAGAAGACGCCCCAATACACAAGGCCCCATACACGGGGCATCCGATACTACAGTAACCACTGTGTAATCTGCACTGCATAACATCCCATCGCAGTAGCTCTTTCCAAACATGTGATATATTTACAATCAGGGGCGGAACTGAGGGGGTGCAGAGGCGCGATTGCAAACGGGCCCAGGAGTCGTAGGGGCCCATAAGGTTGTCACTTTCCATATGAAAAGACTAGTACTTAAACCATACATTTATAGTCAGGGGACCTGGCACAGAATTGCACTGGGGCCCATCGCCTTCAAGTACGCCACTGTGGTACCAATGAATCCACCATCAAAGCCTCATAGTCTCACTGCTCTTACGAGGAAAATACCGGGTCTATGAGAATGGATAGAACTGCCTCTCTTCTAGAGTGTAGTGGATGCCCCCGTCATGGTGATGGTAGAACCACATCCCTCTCAGGTTGGTAGAGGATGCCTATCTATGGTGATGATAGAACCTTCTCTCCTTAGGTGTTAAGGATGCCCCCTGTCTATGGTGATGATAGAACCTTCTCTCCTCTAGGTTGTAGAGGATGCCCCCTGTCTATGGTGATGGTTAGTACCACCTCTCTCTAGGTGTAGAGGATGCCCCCTGCGTATGGTGATGGTAGAAACTCCTCCTCTAGGTGTAGAGGATGTCCCCTGTCTATGGTGATGGTAGAACCTCCTCTCCTCTAGGTGTAGAGGATGCCCCTTGTCTATGGTGATAGTAGAACCACCTCTCTTTTAGGTGCAGAGGATGCCGCCCGTCGATGGCAATGGTAGAACCTCCTCTCCTCTAGGTGTAGAGGATGCCCCCTGTCTATGGTGTGATGATAGACCTTCTTCCTTAGGTGTAGAGGATGTCCCCTGTTTATCGTGATGGTGAACTGCCCTCTCCTTAGGTAGAGGATGCCCCCTGTCTATGGTGATGGTTAGAACCACCTCTCTTCTAGGTGTAGAGGATGCCCCCTGTCTGTGGTGATGGTAGAAGCTCCCTCCCAGGTGTAGGGATGCCCCTCTATGGTGATGGTAGTACCACTCTCCTCTAGGTGAGAGGATGCCCCCTGTCCTATGGTGATGGTAGTACTGCCTCTCCTCTAGGTGTAGAGGAGTCCACTGTCTATGGGATGGTGAAACCTCTCTCCTCTAGGTGTAGAGGATGCCATGTCTATGGTGTGATTGATAGTAGAACCACCTCTCCTCTAGGTGTAGGGAGTGCCCCCTGTCTATGGGGATGATTAGAACCTCTCTCCTCTTAGTGTAGAGGATGCCCCTGTCTATGGTGATGATAGAACCTTCTCTCCCTGGTGTAGAGGATGCCCCTGTCTATGGTATGATAGACCACTCTCCTTAGGTGTAGAGGATGCCCCTGTCTATGGTGATGGTAGAACCTCCTATCCTCTAGGTGTAGAGGATGTCCCCTGTCTATGGTGATGTTAGAACCCTCCTCTCCTCGTAGGTGTAGAGGATTTGCCCCTTGCTATGGTGATAGAGAAACACCTCTTTTAGGTGCAGAGAGGATGCGCCCGTCGATGGCAAGGGTGAACCTCCTCTCCTTAGGTGTAGAGGATGCCCCCCTGTCTATGGTGATGATAGAACCTCTCTCCTCTAGGTGTAGAGGATGTCCCCTGTTTATCGTGATGGTCGAACTGCCTCTCCTCTAGGTGTAGAGGATGCCCCCTGTCTATGGTGATGGTAGAACCACTCTCTTTAGGTGTAGAGGATGCCCCTGTCGTGGTGATGTAGAAACTCCTCTCTCTAGGTGTAGAGGATGCCCCCCTATGGTGTGGTAGTACCCACCTCTCCTCTAGGTTGTAGAGGATGCCCCGTCTATGGTGATGGTAGAGAACCTCCCTCCTCAGGTTGTAGAGGATTGCCCCCTGTCTATGGTGATGGTAGAACCTCCTCTCCTCTAGGTGTAGAGGATGCCCCCTGTCTATGGTGATGGCAGAACCTCCTCTCCTCTAGGTGTAGAGGATGCCCCCTGTCTATGGTGATTGTGGAACCGCCTCGCGATAGTGATAAAGGATGCCCCTGTCTATTGTGATGGTAGAACTGCCTCTTCTCTAGGTATAAAACTTAAAATAAAATTTACTGTTTACTGATACGCAGTGTTCTCCCATTTAGTAAATGTAATAGTACATTTTGTTTACTCAACTCAAATGCATAACCCTACATTTATCTACATTAAACTTCATTAGCCATTTCTCCACATACTATCACCCACTATCTGTCTGTGTATCAATTACTTTACAGAGCTTAGTGTCCTATGCAAATGATGAAATTCTGCTCTGTAAACCGTCTATGGTTATTTAGAAAAAATAGAAATGCATGGACCCAATACTGACCCCTTTGGCACTCCAATGGTAATTTCAACATTAATGAAGACCCTCTGACTACTCATGTACAGGGCCCCACTTGCCCACCAGAGATTCCTTTGGTGGACCGAGACTATTTTATTATATTAAAATAGGCCCCAAAGGTCTAACTGAAAATTACCAAATTTGGAGGCTCTTATTGTCCCTTTCCTATGGGTTGGTGGATGGTGGAACACTGGAAATATTTTCTGTAATGGGTCAAAGGAACCTCAGTCCGACTACACACTTTTAATAGAAGGTTGAATAAACTAGTGCCCTTATCTGGCTTGCAGAGTTACAAAAATTGAAAAAATTTTGGAAAATCTTGCCAACAATCCCAAATTTTCCAAGTCTGAAAGATCAATGATGCCCAACTAATAACTGAGGCCACGTGTGGTTTTCATGTGCTTTATGGCCTGCTATTCTTTTTGACCATTCTTGACCACGTGATGGTCCTCAGATTGAGTCATGGGCTTCTTCTGTGGACTACATTATATTAGATTAACCCCTGCTGTGTCCGTTCAAGCGTTACCTCAGCGTTGAGTAGACTGCTGTATTGGCAGCACCTTTAGTGAAGCCCGACTGAGTCTCTTTCAAAGTGAGATTTTATATTAGGGAAAATCCATACAGGGAGATTATAGCGGGAGCTGATTTAATGCCGCCTGCGCTGACTGATGCCGCCTTATTGTGAAATCAAATACGCGGCTCTACTGAACCAGAAAACGGTTTAAAGCCCGTCTGTATCCAAGTCTAATAATATCTAATTGCTCTCAATTTGGGAATAACAATGGATTGATTTCTAAAATGTCTCGGAGTCTACCCGTATTTTATTTCAGTTTTTAATTTTGTGTCTATTTAAGTAAACAGCGGTTTCCAATTTCAACAATTGTTCCAATAAAACATAAAATTGACAACATTTTTAGATTTTAACCAGCTCTAACCTGGCTCCTGTCCATTATATAATCTCATCTTTGGCCAAACTTTGGTACCTCACTAACTACCTCCTTTTTCGACAACAGAACCAAATTAGAATCTTTGAAAACCTGATGATTTATTGGCCAACGACACTTGGCCAAATGTAGATATATGTGACAGATATCTATAGACGTTGTGGCTGGCTGAAGTCTACATGGCAGTCATTATCATGAATGTTTAGTTGGTTGGGTTGCCATAAGAAAAATAACAACGACCTGCAAGGTAGGAAAAGTTCTGTTGAGGGTCAGGAAACCATTTTGGATACCATTGTCATTGTGAAAGCCAAAGACATCTGTTGGACATCTTTGGGTTTTGGAAAGTTCACCTGTAGACCAGATCAGTTCTTCATATTTCAGGTACTAATCATATGTTCTCCTGGGACTTGCTATACTGGGAGCAAAAAAATCCTATCAGGATTCTCATCTAAAAGTTGACCCTTGCACAGAGAATCTACAATCTTCCTGCAGACGAGCGTCAATTTCTGGCATTTTTGGGTCCCTAAGCAAAATTATATATGTAACCCCTTTAATACAAAGCTCCACTCTAAATGCCCTCTTGCCCAGGCAAAACTGTGAAATGTATTGGCCTCCTGAGGATTCTGATACAGATTACAACACATGGGGCCTCGGTTTGGTATCCACATTCTCACGAGATTCCGGAACCAATTGTGTCCACTCCCCTGATCTCTAAAATTGTGGATAGGTAACCGTGTGTGTCAAAGGGGTTTTGCTTTGAGGTCCACATAGTTGTCATTCTAGCTATGTAGATAAATTACCGTATATACTCGAGTATAAGCCGACCCGAGTATAAGCCGAGGCCCCTAATTTTACCACAAAAAAACTGGGAAAACCTATTGACTCGAGTATAAGCCGAGGGTGGGAAATGCATTGGTCACAGCCTCTCCAGTATGTAACCAGCCAGCCCCTGCCCCAGTGTATATAGCCTGCCAGCCCCTGCCCCAGTGTATATAGCCTGCCAGCCCCTGCCCCAGTGTATATAGCCAGCCAGCCCCTGCCCCAGTGTATATAGCCTGCCAGACCCTGCCCCAGTGTATATAGCCTTGCCAGACCCGCCCCAGCTTTTAGCCTGCCATACCCTGCCCAAGTGTAGATATAGCCTGCCAGACCCTGCCCCAGTGTATATAGCCTGCCCAGATCCTGCCCTAGTGTATCTAGCCTGCGGCCAACTGCGGACAGATCGCTCAGAAATAGAGGGTTTGCCGGAGTAAGGTGAGTTTAGATATATTTGATTTTTGACTCGGTATAACGCCGATTTGGGTTTTCAGCAACATTTTTTTGATGCTGAAAACGAGGCTTATACCGAGTAATAAGGTAACCAATTAATCAGATACTAATATACGCTACAATTAAGGGTTTTCCAAGAAGAGACCTGTGAAAAACCCTTGGAGCTCAGCTCAGTGTAGCGACGGTTTGGACCTTTCGGCCAATTGAGATGGCCTCAGCTGCTCTGGGATTGAGAAAGTGAAGACCACTGATTAACCAAATCAGCATCCCATGACACCACCACAAAAGAAAAATAAAATCTGAAACCAGACTGGAACTAAACAGAGTACACTTTTTTTTGTTACCTTCTAGGGGCTTGTTTAGGATACAAAACGTGTGTAAAGTTATTGAACCATTGAAAGAAAGTTATAACTCCCACCTAAAAACTTTATTAGTTTATCTGTATAGTAAGGTGCATAGAAGTGAGAGGCTCCCACTGGGACAACACAACAAAATCCCAAGATTGACCCTTTTTACGCCTTATCCATCACCTTTGGGGAAACCACCTGGGATCATGATCTCCATGGGATGGAGTTAAGCCAAATTATACTACTCCATCAGTCTCCTCCCCGAAGTCTCTCATGAGCAGCCAAACAGTACATCCCTCATGATCAACTACATATAGAGGTTAGGGAGACCCATTTTTATGATTGCTTCGGTCCAATCAGTAGCACCCACCCTCTGATCACTCACTCACCATGGACAACCCCTTAAGGAATACATTTGAATTGGGAACTAATTACTTAATACCCCATAAACATCCCATGTCATCTCCCTAGATCTATTTTTAACCTACAGATTAACATCGTATAGGATCAGGTTATATGTAAGTGTCGAGTAAAAACTCCATTACTGATTTCACTGGCGTGTCATTCCCTGACAGGAAATTTTATTACACCAGAATAAATATACATAATCGCGGTTGATTCTTTGGCCGGATGAGAGAGACACAAACAGTATTAGCTATGAGATGGCAGCTCGTGTACAGCAATGAGAAAGTAGTTAGAGGCATGGCGTGATATTAAAGGGGTGGTCACTTATACTCATGTGTTTTGTAATGTGTTGTAGTGTGGAGGGGGCGGATATAGGTAATTTACCAATATACATCTGTACAGTTCTGCTATGCTTTCTTAATATGTAAGTGAGGCTCCTCTCTTTTACCTCACAGCCAGAGTATTCCTGACCTAAAATGGCGGCCAGATGGAGGGTCATGTGACCTATCTGTTCATGACAGGACCTTTGATAGTATTCATAATATAAGATTAAGTTCCTATGTCGGGGGGCGATGGACGATTACATGACCCTCCATCTTGTGGCATCTCATGCAGTAACTGTTGTGGGTCTGAATGTGGTACCACCCGGAGGCGTCACTATTTACTATCAACTAATGGTGAACAAAAGTCCCTTTTATTTTCAGAAAGTAAGGGAAAAACATATCTGATGTCTCAGCGAGTATGGGGTGAGCATCCAATCCGATTGGAGACGTTCCAAAAACATGCCCACTATTTTTGAATGCCTTATATTGCATAAAGGGCAGGTTTCCAATGGGAAGGAGGTTCATGTAGTAGAGTAAAGAAGTCCAGAATTGTCTTAGAAATTAGGTTTTGGGACATATCTCTTTGAGTTTCCAAATTATCATTCCAGTGAATCTCCATGAGATTTATGTATTGGATCCAGTCCGTTTAGGCTCTGTGTTTTCAGCACCATGGACAACAAACACAGTAGGGGCAGATTATACTTACCCGGGTCCGTTGCGATCCGAGCGGCGCGTTCTCTGCGGTGATTCAGGTTTTCGGCGGGATCCATCAAGGGTTACCTCCGCGTCCACCAGGATGGCGCTGCTGCGCTGGAACAGCATCTGAAACGCACTCGAGTTCCCGGGCCGGACCAAGTGAAGGTAAGGCGCTGTCCCAGACACTTTTATTGTTTTAAAATGCGCGTTTTTTCCGATCCGTCGGGGTTTCGGTCGGCCACGCCCCACCGATTTCCGTTCCTGCGTGCTGCCGCGCCGATACGCCACAACTGATCGCGTCCGACCAAAATCCCGGGGGCTAATTACAGGGAAAAATCAGCGCAAATCGGAAATTATTCGGGTTTAACACGTCGGGAAAACGCGAAATCGGGCCCTTCAGTAAATGACCCCATAGCTGTGGCATCACGAAACGTCCCAGTGTTTCAAGACAATTCTGGTCTTCTTGATCTACACAGGACACCGTAACTTGATCTTCAAATGGCCGGCCATATTCCAATACATGACCTTAAAAGATGGCCCCTACTAGACCCATTACTTGCTGAAGTTCTATATGTTATACATTTGTGTCCTGAGACTTTGCACTCACCCTGTACTATTACAAGTCAGATAGAGGTCATGAAATTTAATACAATATCATGATATGCTAGATACCCCCTTTATGAATCCTATGAACAACACACATAGGGTATGGCCATATAGGCACATATAGGATACGCACTCTTGTGGCTGAGAGTTGGTGTGTGGGTGAAAGACATAGATAGGGGGACACCCATATGTGAACAATACATACAGATAATCAAGTCTAGTCACAATCCCATCAGACCCGTTGGTGGTGCATGCATTGAAAAGCCCCCGTTTATTGGGGTATAGACATTGTGTTTTATGAGTATGGGGCATGCTCTTACATTAATACTTATCAGGCAATCCATTGTCCATCCCATAATTTGCCACAAAATTGCATTTGACTCTTCTCCATGACCCCCTTCCCATTGGAAAACTTGACCTTGATCCAATAGGCGCTTTCACAATGGCCGCTTGTTCTGGACAAGCTGAATGTCCAAAAAAACAACCAACCCCCTGGCAACAGGTCCATCTATCAAAGGGCCCAAGCCCACTGATAGATATATGACAAGCGGGGGTGCATTAGGTCCGGTCCTGGCCTAGAACTACTTGTGGTCTAAAACCTGCCTGGACCTCCTACCCCCTCCCTTCTCAATCAGCACATGTGTGACAAAATGACAGCTTGTACACACTGGTATTTGGGTGTAAATCCATGATATCCCCCCATAGGCTAAAAGAAAGGGCCTTAACCGGTGACATCAAGAGGTATTTACTATGCATTTACTGTTTTGTTTTCTGAATGGGCGTCGAACCAACCGTTGTAACTACCTGTTGGGTGCTCACTACTTTGAAAAGGAAAAGGAAATGTTTCCCCTTACAAAACTAAATGATGTATCACCTTCTCTATGTGTGATACACAGTTCATAAATGTATCCGAATATCATGTCCACCAGTCATAGCTAAGATCTCTTTTAACTGGGCAAAAATTTTAAGGCAATTTCACATCAAAATCCTCATGATAAACCAGAGACACTTCTTATAGATCCAGGCCCCGTGACACTGGTAATTTCTTATTTTGTTATCCATGGTCTCCATTCCTTCTAAAAGTCCCCTTTTAAAATTATTCTAATGGAGCCTGAGGACTCCTGGGGGTTTTCCAGGGCCCACGACGTGCTGAAAATTCACAACAGCTGCTACACTGGTCCCGACCTCCACTTGTTTCCTTTTTCGCTTACCTTTCCAGCATGTCTCCCCTCCCTTTAGAGGGCGAACCGTGCTCCTGACAGTGTAACATCCTGTGAAGTACAGACCACACCACAGAGCGCTGCGCCCTATCTGGCTCTGAGTCAGATTTTTCAACGTTTGATTACTTAGACAGGAATGAGGCACATTGGATAACACAATAAAGAGATTAACCACAGTCACGTGTCAGATCCTGGAGCTATGAGTAAGTGTCCCTGTTTAATTCATGCATGGATTCTTTGGTAGAGATTTCCTTTAAAGGCACCTCACCAACCCAAAATCCTCCTATAACGAGTATATTGGGTGGTAGGTGGATCTGGAACGGTGAGGATAGCCCTTTTAAGGGCTAAATCCTCACGTCACCCCACTTTTTTGATAACTTTTATTATCCCTATATTCAAATTTACTTATGCGGCTACTGGGGCGTGGAGTAGCCCATCTGAGGTTACACAGGCGGCTACTCCACGCCCCGGTAGCCACTTACTTACCCCTCTTACTCACCCATCTTCGGCGCGCAGCTCCGCGTAGCTGCCGCCCTCTTCCGGCATCCTGCCTTCTGCGCATGCGCAGAAGAGCAGCCCGCGCCTGTTTCGGAGCAGTGAGCTCGCAGGCGCGGGCCTCGCTTCTGCGCATGCGCAACGCAGGATCGCCGACGAGGGCGCGCAGCTACGCGGAGCTGCGCCGTCGAAGATGGTGATGTAGGAGGGGTAATGGGCTCCCGGGGCGTGGAGTAGCCGCCTCGTGTACCTCAGATGCTGCTACTCACGCCCCCGTACCGCATAAGTAAATTTGAATATAGGGATAATAAAGTTATCAAAAAAGTGTGCTGACGTAGGATTAGCCCTAAAGGGCTATCTCACGTCCCATTGATCCACCTACCACCCAATCTACCTTATAGTTAGATTTGTGGTGGTAGGTTTCCCTTTAAGTTTACGTCCCTGATTCTGTGTCTAAATAATTGACGTGATTGTTCTTAGTCATACATCACACTGACCCCTTACATGGTCATACGCTCATGAACCATCCCTATCGCTAGTCTCTTCACACATAAGTCAGTGTACCTTCATTGTATTTTTTTATAGACCGTTTATACGTAAAATGTTGACTAGGATGAGTGGACCTGAACTCTTCGTTCGGGGTTCGGGTGCGAACCCGTTCGACGTTGGCATGTTGCTGAATGGCTGCCGAACAGCCGATCTAGCGACTAGCCAGATGGCTGTGATTGGCAGGATGAACCCTTTGGCCAATACAGCCATGGCAAGATATTAGTATTAATTTCCAGATTGTCTGTTTGGCAGTCATTCCAGCATCATGCCCAAGCTGATCGGGCCGCACCTGAACCCCAAACGGAAAGTTCGGATCCGCTCATCTCTAATATTGACCTAAATATCAATCATTACAATGTCTCAATGCAACTTTTACAACATCACAAAAAACAAAATGCAAAGTGTTGTCCTATGACGTTGGCAGGATTTTCATTGAAAGCAATGAAGACAAAACTCCTGGCGTAATCTACGATGGTTCAACATATGTTGCCCCCTGCCCTAACCTTACCCCCCATAGGGTTAATCTCTCTTCCATCTGCCGGAGAGGGGAGAACATGATGCCTCATTATCTGCAGATTTCATTGTCCAATGTTCACACATCTGAATCACTGGTTAAACAGAGCATAGACCTGACGCTGTGCGAGGCTGTGACTGCACCCAGCCGCAATGGCAAATCTAAACCCTGATTATTCCGAATATAGGATTTTTTAGAAGTTTTTGACAATCATAGGTTTTCTCATAAGGCTGACATAGGTCCAAATATCTAACACCTATGCAATATCCCTACCTATAGGATAGTTATCAACCGCTTTGATATGAAAATTGCTAAAGTGGACCACCCTGTTGGTGTAACTTGGGGACACCCTGCTGGTGTTATGTGTCGGCAGCCCTTCTGCTGTTAGTGGGGTTTACCTACTGGGGTTATGTGGGGGCAACGCAGATTATTTTATTGGGGGCACTTTGATGGTGTTATGTGGGGGCCCCTGCTGATTTATGTTTCGGGCACCCTGCTGATGTATGTGGGGGGCACTCGATGGTGTTATGGGGAGCACCCATGCGTCATATTTGGGCATCAACGCTGGGTGTTTTGGTGGGGCACCCTGCTGGTGGTTATACCGGGGGCCACATGCTGGTAATTATGTGGGGCGCACCACTCCTGGTGTTATGTGTGTTGGGTGCACTCCCTTCTGGTGTTGTTTTGGGAGGCACCTGCTGTGTTTATGTGGGGGCACCCCTGCCTAGGTCGTGATGTGGGTGTCACCCTGCTGGTTTTGTTTTGGAGACACCACTCTGTACGGATACTGTGGGGGTGTTGGTGGTGGTAACCTCGCTGGTGTATATTGGGGCTGCACCTGCTGGTGTTTTGGCGGGGGCAACCTTGCTGTAGTTATGCGGGGGCAACCTGCTGGTGTTATGCGGGGCAACCATGCTGGTGTTATGCCGAGGGGCACACTCCCCTGATGGTATTTATGTTGGGGGCACCCTGCTGGTGTAATGTGGGGGACAGACACTGCTGGTGGTGGCGGCACCCTGCTTGTATTATGTGGACGGTACACCCTGCTTGTGTATTGGGTTGAGGCCTAGCTGTATGGTAGGAGCACCCTGCTTGTATTAATGTGTGGGCAACCTACTGCAATTGTAGTATTTGTGGTGCACCCCTGCTGGTGTTATTTTGGGAGCCTCCTGCTGTAGGTATTGTATGGGTGCACCACTCTGGTGTTATGATACCGTGAAGTGAGTGGGCACCCTGGCTGTGGTTGTTTGGGACCCTGTGTGTTATGGCAGCCTCTGGTATTATGGATGGGGGCAGCCGCTGGTGGTGTTATGTGGGGTAGCACCTGTTTTTTGTGTAGGTGGGTGGCACCCTCATGGTGTTATGTGGGGGCACCACTTGCTGGGTGTTATGGTGGGCACACATGCTGGTGTATGTTTGGTGCAACCCTTGCTGGTGTTATTTGGGGAAGCTGATTAGCCCTCTGTGTATTTGGTCTCTGTTGATTATATGATGGCATCACAGAGATTTCGGGGCATGACCTAGTAAATGAATATAATGGAGTTAATGCAGTATAATAATAATAAACAGATAATAAATAATAATAGTAATAATATATGACAAATAATAACAATTCATTGAAACGCCAACAAGTTTAAAAAAAAAGTAGAAAAATCTTTATGAAAAAAAGTGTTTCTGTTGGAAACATTTCATCATGCATGCATGTTTTTTTAAATCTGGTGCTCACTGGGAGATTGAATTAATGAGGTTTTGTACTGGAGACATTTCATGTAGAGAATATCCTTTTAATTGATAACTTTAAAAAAATTGAGATAAGTTGACATGCACCTCCATAACAACCATGTAGACATGACAAATCTATATATTTAAATAATACATAAATGGGGCGGGGAGGGGGTACAAAGTATAAAAAATAATAACACAAAACTATCACTGGTCTGTACTGGGCACTGACATGCTTTATAATGGTCAATGATTAATGGCCTTTCCAACCTCTACTACATGCGTCGCTGTTGAATTTTTTTTTCCAAAACTGTATCTTTTATCTCTATTTAACACTTTGTTCCCCCCTACAACACTCATAAAACAGTGAAAAAACAAATACGATAAGTTAAACAAAAACACTCTATAAATATATGTAAAACAAAAAACATTCTAAAAAATTACATTATTATAGGTGGATATTTTTACATGATAAAATAAGCATTAAAATAAGTGTACACGTTTATCTTGGCTCTTCCAAATCAATTTTATTTTTTTAAATATACTATATTGGGTATTTTTTTACACTGAATAAAGAAAATAATGAAGTAATAAGATAATATAATACTAAATACAACACAACGACAATAAATAAACTAGAACATAAAATACACATTACAGCACATGTAATGAAAACATTGAGTAAGCAAACTATTATAGTATATAATCCTACTGTATCAAAATACATAAATTTTTAAACCTAGAAAAAAATATTACAGATTGTTAGATAATTTTAACGATTATTATAAATTAAATAATAATATAGAATATAAAAAACTAATTATGAATTTTTGTGATGCAATATTGCTACTATATTTCCTGTTTGACAAATATAAATAATTTCTTAAATAAATTTAAACAAATGAAAACATTTTTAAAAATATTTGGTAATTTTTGTAAATAAAATATTATAATGCCAGAAAAAATTTAATAATCACCTGTTTTTCAATGTAATTCTATAGCTCGCCTCAGGCAGCACCACCTGCAGCAAGATGGGGGGCGGCATCATTCTATAGCTCGCCTCAGGCAGCAGAGAGTTTAGGTTCACCCCTGGGAACGATATCTGTCACTTTGTCATATGTAGCAGTGTCAACAAACCTACTGCGCTACTTCCTTCTTCTACTGTAGTTTTGGATAAGTTTTCTAGTTTACTTTTACATATTTTACCTATTTTTCCATTTAGGACATTAGGCATGAACAAATCCACTGTACCCATTGGCACGGACCATAAAATATTCCAATATTCGTCTATGTCCTGTTTGTCACAGATAGCGTAATTGTTATATTATCCTTGCAGAAGTAGCTTTACAGCGCCATATACTTATCCGTATCAGACCCAGAAGCAGAACAACACAAAGTTATATTACTATTAACCCTTTCCATCATAGACATAGGGACTTTTTTTATAGATGCTACCTGCATACTAACTATTCTTTATTAAAGGTAAGTTCCTACCTGCAGACTCCTATGTCTTGGAGGAGGGAGGGAGGGGGGGTCCACTCTGACAGGCGTCTCCGACCCCGAATTACCTATAACTAACAACAAGTCTTGTTTTTGAGTTTAAGGAGGTGGGGAGAAAGTAGCCGGGGTGGGGGGAGGAGGCAGAGGAGGAGGTTTCTGTGTTGGGTAGAGGGGTGGGGGACAGTGTGAAGGTCAAATATATTTCTCGGAAGGAGTGCCTGGAGTGCGGCCGGTTAATAAGTAATCCCTCAGTGTTGGGGCATTTTTATGGGAAATTAGAAGGGTAGAGGAATAATCATTGGCAGACAGGTGTGTTCTTACTATCATGGAGGACGGGAGGCAGCGAGACACAGATATACGGATATGCAACTCTTCACATAGATGGAGAAAAGCCAGAAAAACCGGGAGACAACTGGAATGACTTGTAGATTAGGAGTCAGGTGAGGAGATGGATGAGGGGAGAGAAGTCAGTAACCCCGTGCACCCTGAAGCCAGACACTTTATTAAGCGCTTAGATTTCGCTTTCAATGGGGCAGGTGACTTCTATCCCAGACAAAACATATAAACCGTGTCACATAGCGCCCCCTGCTGGTTCACAGTTCTTACTAGTTGGGGACTGTCTTCATAGACATAGTCCTGAGGGAATTACCTCAATAATCTCAAATATATATATACAGCGTATGTGCTCTGTACATTGGTAATTCGGACTATGGGATGTGTCAGTCTGTAGAGTCCTCCGTGTTTTTGAACATAAGGATGGAGTTGTAAATTTTCACCGCCGGTCCCAGTTTTATGCACAAGATCTTTACAATGTCCGTCTGGGTGAGCAGCAGGAGAGCTTGTCCGTCTATCATCTGAGGAAACACAAGAGGAATCAGAATAAGATTGAAAAATCCTCAAAAAACAATTTATTTATCACAAAGCGCCAACATGGTGATTTAACCTGAATACAGAGATTCGGGTTTGGTAAAAAAAAAATAATAATCAGGTTTTGTGCTCCCAGTCATCTGCCCACAGATCTAGTGCCCCTCAGGTATTGTCCCTATCCAGCATCCCCCCACCCCAGTGACTCCGCTCTCCAGTACTTTATTTTGCACCCCATAGTTTCAGTGCTCCCTCTCAAGTTTTTTATCCCCTTCCTGCCCCAATAGGACTTAAAGGGCACCTACCACCACAAATCTACCTATAAAGGTAGATTGGGTGGTAGGTGGATCAATGGGACGTGAGGATAGCCCTTTTAAGGGCTAATCCTCACGTCCCCACACTTTTTTGATAACTTTTATTATCCCTATATTCAAATTTACTTATGCGGCTACTGGGGCGTGGAGTAGCCGCATCTGAGGTTACACGAGGCGGCTACTCCACGCCCCGGTCGCCACTTTACCCCTCCTACTCACCCATCTTCGGCGCGCAGCTCCGCGTAGCTGCGCGCCCTCGTCCGGCGATCCTGCCGTCTGCGCATGCGCAGAAGAGCAGGCCCGCGCCTGTTTCGGAGCAGTGAGCGCGCAGGCGCGGGCCTGCTCTTCTGCGCTATTGGGTGCAGAGCGGCAGGATCGCCGGACGAGGGGCGCGCAGCTACGCGGAGCTGGCGTCGAAGATGGGTGAGTAGGAGGGGTAAAGTGGCTACCGGGGCGTGGAGTAGCCGCCTCGTGTAACTCAGATGGTGCTAATCCACGCCCCAGTAGCCGCATAAGTAAATTTGAATAAGGGATAAAAAAGTTATCAAAAAAGTGTGTGACGTGAGGATTAGCCTTAAAAGGGCTATCCTCACGTCCCATTGATCCACCTACCACCCAATCTACCTTTATAGGTAGATTTGTGGTGGTAGGTTCCCTTTAAGTTTACAGCCCTGATTCTGTGTCTAAATAATTGACGGAGTGTCTTGTTCACCCCCTTATGGTCATACGCTCATGAGTACCATCCCATCGCTATGCTCTATCACACATAAGTCAGTGGTCATTCATTGTATTTTTTATAGACTTTTACGTAAAATGTTGACTAGAGATGAGTGGACCTGAACTCTTCGTTCGGGGTTCGGGTGCGACCGTTCGACTTGGGCATGTTGCTGGAATGGCTGCCGAACAGCCGATCTAGCGACTAGCCATGGCTGTGATTGGCCAGGGATGAACCCTTTGGCCAATAACAGCCATGGCAAGATATTAGTATTAATATTCCAGATTGTCTGTTTGGCAGTCATTCCAGCATCATGCCCAAGCTGATCGGGCCGCACCTGAACCCCAAACGGAAAGTTCGGATCCGCTCATCTCTAATATTGACCTAAATATCAATCATTACAATGTCTCAATGCAACTTTTACAACATCACAAAAAACAAAATGCAAAGTGTTGTCCTATGACGTTGGCAGGATTTTCATTGAAAGCAATGAAGACAAAACTCCTGGCGTAAATCTACGATGGTGTCAACATATGTGCCCCCTGCCCTAACCTTTACCCCATAGGGTTAATCTCTCTTCCATCTGCCGGAGAGGGGAGAACATGATGCCTCATTATCTGCAGATTTCATTGTCAAAATGTTCACATCTGAATCACTGGTTAAACAGAGCAATAGACCTGACTGCTGTGCGAGGGCTGGTGACTGCACCCAGCGACATGGCAAAATCTAAACCTCTGATTATTCCGAATATAGGATTTTTTAAGAAGTTTTTGACAATCATAGGTTTTCTCATAAGGCATGGACATAGGTCCAGAATTCTAACACCTATGCAATATCCTACCTATAAGGATAGTTTATCCCGCTTTGATATGAAAATTGCATAAAGTGGCACCCTGTTGGTGTTACGTGGGGACACCCTGCTGGTGTTATGTGTCGGCACCCTTCTGCTGTTATGTGGGGGTTACCTACTGGTGTTATGTGGGGGCACGCAGATGATGTTATGTGGGGGCACTTTGATGGTGTTATGTGGGGGCCCCCTGCTGATGTTATGTGGGGGCACCCTGCTGATGTTATGTGGGGGCACTCTGATGGTGTTATGAGGGAGCACCCTGCTGTCATTATGTTGGGGCACACTGCTGGTGTTATGTGGGGGCACCCTGCTGGTGTTATACGGGGGCACACTGCTGGAATTATGTGGGGGCACCCTGCTGGTGTTATGTTGGGGCACCCTGCTGGTGTTATGTGGGGGCACCCTGCTGGTGTTATGTGGGGGCACCCTGCTGGTGTTATGTGGGTGCACCCTGCTGGTGTTATGTTTGGGGCACCCTGCTGGTGATATGTGGGGGTGTTGTGTGGTGGTAACCTGCTGGTGTTATGTGGGGGCAACCTGCTGGTGTTATGCGGGGGCAACCTGCTGGTGTTATGCGGGGGCAACCTGCTGGTGTTATGCGGGGGCAACCTGCTGGTGTTATGCGGGGGCACTCTGATGGTGTTATGTTGGGGCACCCTGCTGGTGTTATGTGGGGGCAGCCTGCTGGTGGTGGGGCACCCTGCTTGTATTATGTGGGGGCACCCTGCTGGTGTTATGTTGGGGCGACTCTGAGGTGGTGGGGACACCTGATTCTGAGTATGTGTGGCACCCTGCATCTTGGTGTATGTTGGGGCACCCTGCTGGTGTTATCGTGGGGCACCTGCTGGTGGTATGTTGGGGGCACCCTGTGGTGTTATTGGGGCACCATGATGGTGTTATGTGGGGCAACCCTGCTGGTGTTAGTTGGGGCACCTGCCTGGTGTGATGTGGGGAAGCATTCTGGTGTTATGTGGGGGCACCCTGCTGGTGTTATGTTGGGGCACCCTCATGGTGTTATGTGGGGGCACCCTGCTGGTGTTATGTGGGGGCACACTGCTGGTGTTATGTTGGAGCACCTTGCTGGTGTTATGTGGGGGCTCTCTGTTGGAGTTATATTGATGGCATCACAGAGGATTTCGGGGATGACACTAGTAAATGAATAATAATGGGAGTTAATGCAGTATAATAAATAATAAAACAATAAATAATAATATAGTAGTAATAAATATGATAAATAATAACAATTCATTGAAACGCAACAAAAGTTTAAAAAAAAAAGTAAAAAATCTTTATGAAAATAAAGTGTTCTGGGAAACAATTTACATACATGCAGATTTTTTTTTAAATCTGGTGCTTCACTGGGAATTTGAATTAAATGAGATTTTGTACTGGAGAAATTTCAGTGTAGAGAATTCCTTTTTTTGATAAACTTAAAAAAATTGGAATAAGTTGACATGCCATCCATAAACAAACATGTAGACATGACAAATCTATATATTGTAAATAATAATAAAATTGGGTAGGGGGAGGGGGACAAAAAAGTAATAAAAAAATAATAAACAAAACTAGTCACTGGGCTGTACTGGGCACTGACTGCTTTATGGCAAATGTGATTAATGGCCTTATCCAAGCCCTCTACTGCGTCGCTGTTGAATTTTTTTTAAAACTGTATAATTTTATCTCTATTAACATTTTTCCCCTACAACACTCAATAAAAGGATAAAAACAATAATAACGATAATTTAAAAAAAACCTATAAAATAATATTTAAAAAATGTCTAAAAAAATTACATTGAATTATATTGGATATTTTTACATGATAAAATAAGCATTAAAATAAGTGTAACGTTTATCTTGGCTATTAAATAATTTTTTTTTTTTAAATTATACTATATTGGGTATTTTTTACAGAATAAAAGAAAATAATAAAGTAATAATAATGATAATAATAATAATAAAACAAGAAATAATAACAGAACAATAAAATACACATTATGCAATGTAATGGAAAACATTGAGTATAAGAAAATATATTATATAGTATATATAATTATGTATTAATAAATATAATTTTAAAAACTAGAAAAAAATAATTAGATTGTATAGGATATTTTTAAACTGAATATTTATAAATTAATAATAATAGAATAATAAAAAACTAATTATGAAATTTTGTGATGCAATTGTGCTACTATATTTCCTGTTTGACAAAATAAAATAATTTTAAAATAATTTAAAAAAATGGAAAACATTTTTAAACTATATTGGGTATTTTTGTAGAATAAAATAATTATAATGCCAGAAAAAATTATAATATCAACATGTTTCAATGTAACTGAAATAGTTGGTGACAATTGAATAGAGATACATAAAAACCCCATGACTATTGCATTGTTAATCAGCCTCTGAAGGTAACCTTGCCTATTGCTGGTCATTTGTCTTCTCTCCTTGTGTGTCAAATGTGATCATATCATGATGTGTAAAAGCCTTCCTTGTAATATTAATATTCTACCTAAAAAAAAAAAAAAAAAAACGCCTGCAAAACGTCCAGGCAATGGAGAAGCAGACAGCAGGCACGCGCGGGCGCACCACCCCCAGACGGCCGCTAGTGGCCGCTCACACACACACAGCGGCAGCACTGGGCTGTTTTCATCAGCACTGCGGTTCCAGATTTTGCAGCACTAATTACATAAAGTCCTTAGTAAAAAAAAAAAAAAAATCTAGTAACAAATTACACACAATCCCCCCCCCCCCACCCCCAGATTAGACAGCCTATAATCCAAGCATTAACCCAAGCTGGGATTAACCCCAAATTACCTGAAGAATACAAGGGTCTCCCAGAGGTAGATGCCCAGGGCATTGAGGCTGCACATGGTGTCTGCTGGATGGCTGCTTCCCTTACAAGATCAAGTCCTTGCAGATAGAGAAGGAGGGAGGAAGGAGGAAGAGTCTGTAGTTGGGAAGGGACAGCTCCAGACAGGGGTGGCTGCTCCAGCACCAGGGACAGCAGCAGCAATCACCTCCTCTCCATACAAAGTGCCTATGCTCCAGGATGCATGAGGATCTCCTTGTGCTAGCCCTGCGCTCCCTTAGATTCCATGCAGATGGATAAGGGTGCTGATGCTGCTGCGGCGGGTGACCACCCTGAAGATCTCACTGTCCCCTCTTCAGCATCGTCTTCTCCTCCCGAGCTGTGAGTATTTCCTTCCCCGAGCTCCTGCTCTTGTCACTATGTCCCATAGCTTGGAGGGGGGTTTAAAAAAAAACAAAAAAACACTCCTTTAAGTTTCACAGTCTTGGGGCATTGTATAGTAAGAAGGTGCTATCAGTTACCAACCTAGTGTGTACGATCTATCTCCTCGCCCCATGATAAGACGGCGGAAAAATCAACACTTCTTAGCATATCCCTTACTGCAGTCATTTACTAAACTACGGGGAAAAAAAACACACACACATAAAAAAAAAACCTCTCCAGCCTCCGGAATTCCTCCCACCTGACGCTGTGATTGGTCCGCCTGATTTTAAAATGTCCCAGGCGCCTGCTGATTGGAGGGCGGGATTGTTCATCATGGGAATGGGTTAACTCTGAGCTGCCTGGAACTTTCCCTGTGTCATAATCCGGGTTTTTTTTTAAAATTCCTGTTCGGAATATTATTGTCAAGGAGAAATCTGCGGAGGTGATCATCTCAGACGTGTCCGTGCCCTGCGTCCGGGGAATTGTATAGTAGGGGAATAATATAGACTGTTATGTAAGAAGTTTATCGCTGGTGGTGGGGAGTTGGCGGGGGGCGAAATCTGACCCTCACAGAATTAATCACCAACCGAGCGGAAATAAACCCTGTGCAGCATTTCCACTGATCGTCCCCTGTCGGGATCCTGCAACACCTGCAGAAGCGGAGAACATAACCCCTTCATCTCCAGCGGGAAAGTTCTGCCAGGGGAGTCAATGAGGCATGAGAATCTCTGGAGGCAGACGATGGTCTATCATCTAACATATTTATCTGTATCTTATAGTCTAAATCAAATTCTGTCTATAAACTATTTATCTTTTTTTTCAATATATCTATTGACCCCCCCCCCCCTCCTTAGGGGTTCCACAAAGTTGTGCGGACTTGAACTCTACTTTTTGTAGATAGATAGATAGATATAGATAGATAGATAGATATATAGATAGATAGATAGATAGATAGATATGGGATAGATAGATAGATAGATAGATAAATAGATAGATAGATAGATAGATAGGAGATAGATAGATAGATATGAGATAGATAGATATGAGATAGATAGATAGATAGATTGGAGATAGATAGATAGATAGATAGGACATAGATAGATAGATAGATAGATAGATATGGGATAGATAGATAGATAGATAGATAGATAGATAGATAGGAGATAGATAGATATGAGATAGATAGATATGAGATAGATAGATTGGAGATAGATAGATAGATAGATAGATAGATAGGAGATAGATAGATAGATAGATATGGGATAGATAGATAGATAGATAGATAGATAGATAGATAGATAGATAGATAGGAGATAGATAGATATGAGATAGATAGATAGATAGATTGGAGATAGATAGATAGATAGATAGATAGATAGATAGGAGATAGATAGATAGATATGAGATAGATAGATAGATAGGAGATAGATAGATGATACTGATGAATAGATAGATTCGCGGCGGTTCGCGGCGATACGCGTGGGGCACAGTGATAGATAGATATGGGATAGATAGATAGAAAGATAGATATAGATAGATAGATAGATAGATATAGATACATAGATAGAGATAGATAGATAGATAAAGATAGATATAGAAGAGATAGATAGATATAGATAGATATAGAGAGATAGCATAGATATCTAGATAATAGAGATAAAGATAATAAATTAGATAGATAGATAGATAGATAGAAGATAGATAAGATAGAGTAGATAGATAGAATAGGAAATAGAAGATAGATGATATGAATAGATAGATTTGCGGCGGTTTGCGGCGATACACGTGGGGCACAGTGGAGCCCGTTCTTTCACCCTGTCCTACAGCAAACGGTAATTTTCTATGTTCTGACAAGCGAGGTAGTATTTTTTGCATTTTTTGTTGTTGCTCTTTATCAATTTGGGCTTTGACCATCTTTGCCTAGCCCTCGGCGATTGTGTACTTCTTGTTATCTGGTCAATTTATTTAAGGACAGTGGTCTGAACGGGGCTTTAAAGGTGGACAGGAGCATTATCAGGTGTTCCTGTCTCTCCTGTGTTGTCTTCTATAGGGGTACAGTGTGACTGTTTTCCCCTTTTTTAATTGTTGTTATTTTTTTGTCTGATCTGTTTTGTGCATGTGTAATAGATATCTGTATTTTTCAAATAAAGATAACTTTCTTTTGCTACGTGACACATGTGTGTTGAATTGCGATATGTAGTAGTTTTCATGTGTGTAGCGCCTTTATACTTTTATTGTTTGGTCCCCCCTGAGTGAAGTGTATTAATGTACCTTGATGATGAAGAGGAGGAAATTTTACACATCCATCACTAATGTCACATATGAAATCAAACACTATGGGGCACATTTACTAAGGGTCCGCAGCCCACGATCCGTCAGGTTTTCCGAATATTTCCTCTTTGCGCTGTATTTCACTGGATTGTGGCGCACGCGATCAATTTTTGGCGCAATTGAGCCGACAGAAATCGGGGGGCGTGGCCACTGGACAACCCGAAGGATTCGGAAAAAACCGCGGAATTAAAAAGCCATTTGTGTCGCAAGATCAAGCACTCACATACACCAGAAAAAAGCAGTGAACTTCGGCGGACCTCGGGCGCAGCAGCGAAACAGTGGTGGTTATCGGCGCACGGACCTTAGTGAATCCCAGCAGAACCCGAATCAGCGTTGGGAGAACCCGCCGCTGGATCGCGGATGGACCGGGTAAGTAAATGTGCCCCTATATGCTGGAATGTCATGTAATTATGGTACATTGGTGAAACAACTCTTGATTTCAAAACACGCATGATCCAGCACCGGTATACTATCCTGTCCCTAAAACATGCGCCTCATTGACAGAATTCCACCTCTGAGAGGAGAGGGGGTGACTGGACCAAATTATAAAAAAGAGAATTAGAAGGGATCTATAAAACTTAACACGTTGAAAACCAGGTGGGCTCACGTTGATTTCAAAACAAGTGGGGCTTTAATGCTGGCTCCCATCAATGGGCAACTTCCATCCTTTGTGACTGTGATTCTCTTGTTGGTTGTGGTGTTTGACCATATGATATGTCTCTTTCCCTTTTACATCAATATATAACCGTGTCACTTTATCACCTTCACTCTGTACTGGACACCTCCTGGAGACTTAGAACATATTTCATGTTTCTTTGTTATTTTTATAGACATTTAGATCAAATTAATACTTTTTCATATAATTTGTCAGTACCTGTCCAGCAACCGCGCAACCACAACCAGGCTGGACGCTAGACTGCAGACTAGGTAGGTGGTGGCGAACTCACCCTGCAAACACCCTGCGGGCTAAGGGTGAAGACACACGTGGCGTTTTAGGCGTTTTTGGGCCGTTGTTACTAAGTGCGTTTTCAGATCGAAAAATGCATGCGCTAAAAAAAGCATCCGGTTTTCGAATTTGTGCAATTAAAAACGGACAAAAACGCATCGGTTTTTAAAAAACTGAGCGGTTTTTAGCGTTTTTACAAACTGAAAACGATAGTAAAAACGGCCCAAAAACGCCTAAAAACGCCACGTGTGTCGTCACCCTAAGGCACCTGCCTAAAGCAGAAAACCGCCCTGGTTGGAGAACCCACTATCAGGAACCTAAACTGACGGTCCTGACGTGACCTACAACATGACAGGGAAACCTACTTCATTTGGCAGCTGCTGGATGGTGGAGCGGACTGGTAACCGGAAACACAAGATAGGTCAGGGTTGCACACTGGTAACAGTACCGACACTAGACTGAAACAAAGGAAGGTGGGGTCAACACTAGGAGATAAACCATACTGAGGGACAAACAACAGATACAGACAGACAAGCAAGTCAAAAACAACGGGTCAAAAAACAAGATGGCGGGAAAGGTACAGAATCATATAGCAAATAGAATGGTCAGAAGGCAAATCAGAAGTCAGTACACAGAATAGCAAGAAACGCGATGGCACTAGATACACAGATAGACTGCAATAACCAGCACCAAATGAAGCGGCTGAGCAGAATTATAGGCAGTAATGGACACTGCCCCCAGCACTGACTGGCTCAGCCGTCCATCAACTGCCACACTTGCGAGCAAAACGGTTCAGAGGCACACCCAGCTTTCCCAGGATCAGAAATGCAGCTGTCAATCACAGGCAGCTCTGGTGTGGTTTTCCACCAAAATGCCTGAAACCGATGCAAACTACAATTGTGAGTTCTGACAGAATTTTGTGTCAAGTACATTGGAGAAGCAGATTTAAGAACTTACTTCTTGATATTCCTGCACCATGCCCGCACAGGTTACCTATTTACAGTAGCAATACTATTTATAGTAGTAACACAGCTTGTTGCTGACTATGGAACATGTTGACCGCTAGAACTTCTTTTACTGTTGAGTCACTAGTGGGGGAGTCACTCGCAGTGTCCGTAGTTGGAGATGGATTCATTTCCACTGAGGTCCTGCGCTCATCCTCATAATACGTAGGATCTGCCTGTAATAGGTGGACCCAGTTTGTGACCACATTTTATTGGTCACCACCTGCAGTGTTGTTTTTGCAATTATCTCTAAACTTGTTTAGCCCAATCTTTGTGCTTATCAGTTACCAGCCTGGCACTCGATTTATGGCACCGTTTTCTGTTGAGTATTACTTCGCTGTTGATCTACTTCTTCATACCAGTTAACATAGGATATACACTGGGTAATAATATATAGTGTCGCTACCTTTTTTCTTTTCTCCTCTTTAGTGTCCCACATTCTGCATTGTCAATATTAGTAAGTAACATGACGTTTTTTAGCCATTTAGGCTTATTTGCGTTATGTGATAGCTATTTGAAGTGCAAGGCACATACCGTTATCCAAGATGGCGTCTCCCGTATGCCTATTAGTATGCGCATGCGTGACATGCGCACTACGTATTGCTTTCCATGATTTTCACAGACATGTGAAAGGTCCATCTATTCATAAAACTCAATCCAAATATTTTTTCTAGATATTTATCTCTATATACGGGGTATAGAAAGTTCAGACTCCTTTATAGTTTTTTACCTTTGTTCATGCAGCCATTTGGTAAGATCAAAAAAGTTCTTTTTTCTCATAATGTACACTCTGTACCCATCTTGACAGAAAAAAATGGAAGGTAGATATTTTGCTAATTATTAAAAAAAAAAAAAAACTGAAATATCACATGGTCATAAGGATTTAACCCCTTTGCTTGTAACAATCATATTTAACTCACATGCTGGTCCATTTCCTTCTGATCCTCCTTCAGATGGTTCTTATCCTTCATTAGAGTCTGATATAAGACCTCACAGTACAATCCAGAGCCACAGAGAATCATGAGGGTTAAAGCAGCTGCCAGGAGCTCAGAGACAGAATTGTGGCAAGGCACAGATCTGGCCAAGGTTACAAAAAATTGTCTGCAGCACTTCAAGGTTCAAAGAGCACAATGATCTCCATAATCCTTATGAGAAGAAATTTGGGACGACCAACAACTCTTCTCGCGATCTGGCCGTCCAGCCAAACTAAGCAATCATGGGAGAAAGCCTTGGTGAGAGAGATCAAGAAGAACCACTAGATCACTGTGGCTGAGCTCCAGAGATGCAGTAGGAGATTGGAGTCAACTATCACTGCACAAGCCTCCACCAGTCTTGGGGGGGTGTGTTTTGGGTCCTTCGGAGGCTTTATGTCAGATTTGCTGACAGAACTCTCCTCAGGCAGACATAATGAAAGCTGTATAAACTGTGCCAAAAAAAACACATCGACATTTGTATTTTTTTTGCTGTCAAGTGGGGGCAGAGGGCACCAATTTATGAGCAAAAAACAAACTTTTTTGAGTCTGATATTTGCCTGCGATGAAACAACGGTGAAAAATGTAAATGGGTTCGGAATAGTTCTGTACTAGTGTATCTGCTTTATAATATCTTATTCACATCTATTATGGTCTAACTTTAAATTAATCTATCTTTTCGCAGCTATATTATCATAGATCTATTGTCTATCTTTTTATAGTACGAATAACTGGGGGGGGCGGCATCAGGCATATACATGGGGGCAGCACTGGCTATATACTGGGGGGGACAGGCAGTTGCTAATATACGGGAAGGCACTGGCTATATACTGGGGGCAGGCACTGGCTATATACTGAGGTGCAGGCACTGGCTATATACTGGGGCGAGGCACTGGCTTATACTGAGGGCAGGCACTGGCTATACTGGGGAGGCCTGGCTATATACTGAGGGCAGGCACTGGCTATTATACGGGGGTAAGGCACTGGCTATATACTGAGGGGCAGGGCACTGGCTAATATACGGGGGGCCGGCACGGGCTATATACTGAGGGCAGGCACTGGCTTTATACTGAGGGGAAGGCACTGGCTATATACTGAGGGGCAGGCACTGGCTATATACTAGGGGGCAGGCACTGGCTATATACTGAGGGCAGGTACTGGCTATCTACTGGGGGAAGGCACTGGCTATATACTGAGGGAGGCACTGGTATATACTGAGGGGAGGCAGGCTATATACTGAGGGGCAGGCAGGTATATACTGAAGGGCAGAGCACTGGCTTATATACGGGGGGAAGGCACTGGCTATATATGAGGGCAGGCACTGGCAATATACTGGGGGGCCAGACGGGATAAATGAGGGGAAGGCACTGGCTTATACTGAGGGGGCAGGCACTGGCTATATACTGAGGTGCAGGCACTGGCTATATACTGAGGGCAGGTACTGGCTATCTACTGGGGGAAGGCACTGGCTATATACTGAGGGGCAGGCACTGGCAATATACTGGGGGGAAGCACTGGCTATATACTGAGGGCAGGTACTGGCTTTATACTGAGGGGCAGGCACTGGCTATATACCGGGGGAGGCACTGGCTATATACTGAGGGCAGACCCTGGCTTTATACTGAGGGGAAGGCACTGGCTATATACTGGGGGAAGGCACTGGCTATATACTGAGGGGCAGGCACTGGCTATATACTGGGGGAAGGCACTGGCTATATACTGTGGGCAGGCACTGGCTATATACTGAGGTGCAGGCACTGGCTATATACTGAGGGGCAGGCACTGGCTTTATACTGAGGGGCAGGCACTGGCTATATACTGGGTGGAGGCACTGGCTATATACTGAGGGCAGGCACTGGCTTTATACTGAGGGGAAGGCACTGGCTATATACTGGGGAAGGCACTGGCTATATACTGAGGGGCAGGCACTGGCTATATACTAGGGGGCAGGCACTGGCTATATATTGAGGTGCAGGCACTGGCTATCTACTGGGGGAAGGCACTGGCTATATACTAGGGGGCAGGCACTGGCTATATACTGAGGGCAGGCGTACTGGCTTTTACGGGGGAGCACGGGTAGTATACTGAGGGGCAGGCACTGGCAATATACTGGGGGGAGGCACTGGCTATATACTGAGGGCAGGTACTGGCTTTATACTGAGGGGCAGGCACTGGCTATATACTGGGGGGAGGCACTGGCTATATACTGAGGGCAGGCACTGGCTTTATACTGAGCTAGCAAGTGCCTTACCCAGTAGATAGGCCAGTGCCTGACACCTCAGTATAGCCAGTGCCTGCCCCTGGATATAGCCAGTGCCTTCCCCTCAGTATAAAGACAGTGCCTGCCCTCAGTATATAGCAGTGCCTCCCCCCAGATATAGCCAGTGCTGCCCTCAGTATAAAGCCAGTCCTGCCCTCAGTATATAGCCAGTGCCTCCCCAGTATATTGCCAGTGCCTGCCCTAGTATATAGCCAGTGCTTCCCCCAGTAAATAGCCAGTACTGCCCTCAGTATATAGCCAGTGCCTGCCCCCTATATAGCCAGTGCCTTCCCCCAGTAGATAGACAGTGCACTGCACTAATATATAGCCCGTGCCTGCCCCCTAGATATAGCCGAGTGCCTGCCCCTCATATATAGCCAGTGCCTTCCCCAGTATATAGACCGTGCCTTCCCTCAGATAAAGCCAGTGCCTGCCCTCAGTATATAGCCAGTGCTCCACCCAGTAATTAGCCAGTGCTGCCCCTCAGTATAAAGCCAGTGCCTGCCCTCAGTATATAGCCAGGCCTGCACCTAGTATACCAGTGCCTGCACAGTATATAGCAGTGCCTTCCCCCAGATATATAGCCAGTGCCTGCCCCTAGTATATAGCCAGTGCTTCCCCCAGTAGATAGCCAGTGCCGGCACCTCAGATATAGCCAGTGCCTGCCCCCTAGTATATGCCAGTGCCTTCCCCTCAGTATAAAGCCAGGGTCTGCTCAGTATATAGCCAGTGCCTCCCCGTAGTATATAGCCAGTGCCGCCTCAGTATAAAGCCAGTCTGCCCTCAGTATATAGCCAGTGCTTCCCCAGTATATTGCCAGTGCCTGCCCCTCAGTATAAGCCAGTGCCTTCCCCCAGTAGATAGCCAGTACCTGCCCTCAGTATATAGCCAGTGCCTGCACCTCAGTATATAGCCAGTGCCTGCCCCCTAGTATATAGCCAGTGCCTTCCCCTCAGTATATAGCCCGTGCTGGCCCCCCAGTATATTGCCAGTGCCTGCCCCTCAATATAAGACCGTGCCCCCCAGTAAAGCCAGTGCTTGCCCTTAGTATAGCAGTGCCTGCCCTCAGTATATAGCCTGCCAGCCCCTCAGTATTGCAAGTGCATGCCTCCAGTATATAGCCAGTGCAGTCACAGTCATGACCAGTACTGCCTCAGTATATAGCCAGTGCCTGCCCCTAGTATCTAGCAGTGCACTGCCCCTCAGTTATAGCCAGTGCTCCTCACGTATAAAGCAGTGCCTGCCTCAGTATATAGCCCGTGCCGGCCCCCAGTATATTGCCAGGCCTGCCCCTCAGTATAGCCAGTGCCTTCCCCCAGTATATAGCCAGAGCCTGCACCTCAGTATATAGCCAGTGCCTTCCCCCATAAAGCCAGAGCTGCACCTCAATAGAACAGTGCCCCAGTATATAGCCAGAGCCTGCACCTCAGTATATAGCCAGTGCCTGCCCCCTAGTATATAGAGTGCTGCTCACGTCAGTATATAGCCATGCCTGTCCCCCCAGTATAAAGCCAGTGCTGCCCCCAGTATATAGCCTGTGCCCGCCCCCCCCAGTATACGGTACATAAAAAGATAGACAATAGATCTATGATAGATATACTGCGAAGATAGATAATGATAGACAGATAAATAGATGTGAATAGATATTATAAGAGACTACACTAGGTGAAGTCAGACCCTTCATTTTTCACCGTTGTTTCATCGCAGGCAAATAAGTCAAAAAGTTTGTTTTTGCTCATAAATGTGCACTGCCCCCATCTTGACAGAAAAAAAACAAATGTAGATGTGTTTTTTGCACAGGTCAGCTTTAATGTCTTGCACTGAGGAGAGGTTTCTGTCAGCAAACTGACATTAAGGAGGCACTGGCTTTATACTGAGGGAAGGCACTGGCTATATACTGAGGGGCAGGCACTGGCTATATACTAGGGGGCAGGCATGGCTATATATGAGGCAGGTACTGGCATCTAATGGGGGGAAGGCACTGGCTATATACTGAGGGGCAGGCACTGGCAATATACTGAGGGGCTGGCACGGGCTATATACTGAGGGGCAGGCACTGGCTATATACTGAAGGGCAAGCACTGGCTATATACTGGGGGGGGGCACTGGCTATATATTGAGGGGCAGGCACTGGCAATATACTGGGGGGCCAGCACGGGCTGTATACTGAGGGGAAGGCACTGGCTATATACTAGGGGGCAGGCATGGCATTATACTGAGGTGCAGGCACTGGCTAATACTGAGGGCAGGTACTGGTATCTACTGGGGGAAGGCACTGGCTATATACTGAGGGGCAGGCACGCTGCAATATACGGGGGGGGAAGCACTGGCTATATACTGAGGCAGGAATGGCTTTATACTGAGGGGCGGCATGGTATATACGGGGAGGCATGGCGATATTACTAGGGCAGACCCTGGCTTTATACTGAGGGGAAGGCACTGGCTATATACTAGGGGGCAGGCACTGGCATTACTTTAGGTGCCGGCATGGCTATCTACTGGGGGAAGCACTGGCTATATACTGAGGGCAGGCATGGCTATATACTGGGGGAAGGCACTGGCTATATACAGGTGGGCAGGCACTGGCTATATACATGAGGTGCAGGCACTGGCATATACTGAGGGGCAGGCACTGGCTTATACTGAGGGGCAGGCACTGGCTATATACTGGGGGGAGGCACTGGCTATATACTGAGGGCAGGCACTGGCTTTATACTGAGGGGAAGGCACTGGCTATATACTGGGGAAGGCACTGGCTATATACTGAGGGGCAGGCACTGGCTATATACTAGGGGGCAGGCACTGGCTATATTGAGGTGCAGGCACGGCTATACTGGGGAAGGCACTGGCTATATATAGGGGGAGGCACTGGCTATATACTGAGGGCAGTACTGGCTATTTACTGGGGGAAGGCACTGGCTATATACTGGGGGCAGGCACTGGCAAATTATGGGGGAGGCACTGGCTATATACTGAGGGAGGTACTGGCTTTATACTGAGGGGCAGGCACTGGGATATACTGGGGGGAGGCACTGGCTATATACTGAGGGCAGGCACTGGCTTTATACTGAGGGGAAGGCACTGGCTATATACTAGGGGGCAGGCACTGGCTATATACTGAGGTGCAGGCACTGGCTATCTACTGGGGGAAGGCACTGGCTATATACTGAGGGGCAGGCACTGGCAATATACTGGGGGGCTGGCACGGGCTATATACTGAGGGCAGGCACTGGCTTTACTGAGGGGAAGGCACTGGCTATATACTGAGGGGCAGGCACTGGCTATATACTGAGGGGCAAACACTGGCTATGGCAGCTACTGCTATAGTTACGCCCCCTGACCCCCCCAGTAACACCCGTAAGAGAACCCACTTAATAAAAAATATCCTGTTATATGACTTCTGTGTGGGGCGTAGGGGGTGCCGCTCTATAACCGGCTTCAAGTAGCATAGCATTCAGGTTCACCCCTGCCTGCTTTGCTTATATGGTAGTTCTCTTGTGTGGCCTGTACCACCCATAAGTATACGGGATAGGATGGTGGACAACATGTACCATGGGTTGTTTCCGTGGTACATATAGATTTGATATATGGTTTCATAGATGTGCAATTTTCGTATAAGTTATTAATTACTTCATATTAGGAATAATATATGAAATCCAAGGCAAACGTTCACTTGGGGTAAAGGCCACAATGGTCTTATAAAGCATAGTGGTTATTACCGTCATACACAATGGGAGCATAGCCTGGACACCCAGTACACATGTAAATTATTAGCACAATTCCAGCTCCGCCGTGAAGAACAGCAACGATCATGTTGCTCTATAATTAATGAGCAGGTATTTCTCTCATCAGACACTGAGCGCCTGTAATAGGAATTACTCAGCTGAATCCCGATAATATCTAGTCGTCTAATAAGCTACAAACTCGTATTGTGCCATAGAAAAGTTATATATCCCTGTTTAATTGCAGGGGGCGCCATAGCCGCCATTGTAGGGCGCGAAACAAAAGACCCTGGATGGGATTTTTTGTTGCAATTTGAAGGATTGTCTCTAAAGTTTACAAAACTCTATTGAAACTTTATTAAACTATTGTGGCCTAGTGAAAATTTTCTGGATATTCAATAAATATAATATATTTGCAAAAAGATGGTGAGTTTTTACCCCCATTATATTTTCCCCTTTACACCATTTGGTTTATCAGAAAAAGACAATGAACATAGGCAGAGGTTATTGGATTGGGGAGGATTTATAGGGACAGACAGGAAGAAGAAACAGAAACAGGAAGTAGGAGGAGTAATATAACAGGAAAGGGAGGAGCTCACAGTATTCTGCCATGAAAATGGGTGCCTAGTTAGATGTTATTTTTAACTTTGCCAGAAAAGTGGATAAAGTTTAAGAAATGTTACAAAAATGTAAATTCACTTATTCTACAAGGATATTTTATATCAATTTCTGCTGCTGACATTCAGCAATGCAGGATAAGATCCAAAGTAAAATCAGGAGAAACTATTTTAGGCATTTTTGTAGCGGCAGAATTTTTTGCAAACTCACTTTTGGTAGTTTTCTATTTTCTACACAAGGAGCACTAGTCTTTTTTATGCACTGAGATGCAGTAGAAGACACAGCCTTTATTATAAGCTGCCAGAAGTGTAAGGAGACTGATGGGGTTGTGTTTCTAGCTTTCAGAGGGGGAAGGACACTAACTAAACATGAAAGTAGACTATATTTACAGCTACTGGGTCGGGAAGAGGGCGGCCAAAGGACTGAATACCAACAATGGAAATGGAGTGGTGATAATTGGAGCAGAGAATTTTGTGGTTGACTAGGCGACTACATAAACTTTGAAATGGATTGTGTGGCTCCCACTGCAGCATAGACTGATGTCTGTAGTTTAACCTTCTTTAGGGAATATTCACATGGTGAAAGTTTTACAGCTAGAAAATCTATGTAAAATTTTGGCCTCCCAATGCAGATTTCAATTTACAGCTTATATTTTTTTGGAGAAATCCAAGTGGATTCTGCTTAGATTATAGGGCTCACAAGATTTCAATCAGAGAGGGATTTTTGGACCAAGAACTGTAGACTGAAAATCCAAGTACGGGTTTATTTTTTTGTGGTCAAAAAATATTAAACAATCTATCTATCTACATTCAATTAGCTCAGTTCTTACCTCTGATCCAGAACAGCGCCGCCCATCACCTCTGGTCTGTGTTGGTATTGAGTGGTGATGTCATAAGATACTGGACATAACATAATGACATAGGTTAGTATGGGTTCTCTACTATTTTTACATCACCTGTGAACCATAGTTACTGTTGACCGGCCCGAACCCAGACTTCATTCAGAAGTTTGGGTTTGGCATTCTACCTCAACCCAAGTTCACTCCCGGCAGTAACACCTATGACACCTATTGAAGGTATTGAGTATTTAGGTGCGCTCCACCATTGTGGTGTCAATGGCGAGCAAATATCCATGGGAAAATGGCACTGAAAGCTGCATTTAAATGGTAACCCCGTGATCAGTGCCAGCACCGATTGCAGGTGTTACTGGTGGGGGTGAGCGTTTGGGTTCGGGTCCATGAACTTTCAGGTGCCGCTTAATCATACCCATTGTATCATAGAAGATAAAGTAAAAAAAAAAAAGATGGCGGTCCATGAAGTTCAACCTAAAAAAAATCATTTTGATGATCCATTGGAAGGCAAAAAAACCCTTGCCCTAAATTAGGGAAATATTTTTTTGGGACCCCATTTTCAATTATTATAATAAATATACTCCTTACATCTTTTAGGACTACTTCACCTCATGTGTTTTGTAATGTGTGTGTAAGTGTGAGGGGGCGGATATTAGGTAATTTACCAATATACATCTATTAGTAATTCTGATATGTAAAGTGAAGCCTCCTGTCTTTTACCTCATCAGTCAGAGATTCCTGACCATAAAATGGATGCAGATGGAGGGTCATGTGATCTCTATCTGTCCATGAGCAATCGCCCTGCCAGGAGCTTGATCTTTTATTCATAAATACTATTGTAAGGTCCTGGCAGGACGATTGCTCATGGATCACATGACCCTCCATCTGCCGTCAGGAATCTCTGGGGCTGATGAGGTAAAAGACAGGAGACTTCACTTTACATATCAAGAAAGCAGAGGAGAACTATTAATAGATGTATATTGGTAATGACCTAATATCCTTCCCTCCCACTTACACACACATTACAAAAACATGAGGTAAAGTAGCCAACCCATTTAAAGGGATATCCCCATGAAGACAAGATTTTTAAATATGCCCATGATAACAAAACAACACCTTCTCTAATTTACGGTTATTAACAAAAATACAGCATTTTACAGCAATTCCAAACTGTCTCCATCATGCTTGCTGTATATAATTTTGCTTTACCCGGGATCTGACTGTAAATTCTTTGGCTTAGGGTCGGACAAGACAGATTCTTCTCATGAAAATCTTCTCCTTTCTGCTTGCTGAACTCCAGCCCCTCCCCCCTGCATTCCAGGACGAGCTCACACACAGACACTTCCTGCTAGCAAACAGAAGTGTGAGGAGATTAAATCTGCAAGCTACAGGCAAGATAACATCTTGATAGCAGTCGAAGAAGTTTTAGCAGAGCTGACTGTGTGTTTTATAGCTAAGATGTAACATAGCTGAAGTGTGTCATTGGGGCACATTTACTTACCCGGTCCCTCGGTGTTCCATAAAGTGCATTGTCCGTCCGTAATAAACTGTTCCGCGATTCACCAAGATCGTGCGCCCGATATCCTGCATGTGTCGCTTACCCGCTGAGGTCTGCCGGAGTTGACCATCTTCCTCCCGGTGCATGTAAGTGCTTGGCTTGCGACACAATTTAGAAGTTAAATTCCGACGTTTGTCCGAATCTGGCGGATCGTCTGATGGCCAGCACCCCCCCCCCCCCGATTTCTGTTGCATGAAAGCCGGTGCGATTGCGCAGCAATCCGATCGTGTGCGCAAAAAACCCGTTTAAATCTCTGTCCCAAATCGTCGGGATGTCCGACAAAAGTGCGGTCCGCAGGGCCCTTAGTAAATGAGCCCCATAGTGTGTAATATGCATCTCAAGGATCTCATCATCTCTCATCTATGATCTGTATCATCTCTTTTATTATGTGTCAGATAACATTGACTGTTTAGAAGCTAAAGAAAAGTATTGATAAACCCTGTACCAAAGCACATTGTCAGCACACAGCATCTCAGAGCACTAGAGGGATCAGGAAGTGTCTGCGTAGAGAATCCCTGCCCACACCCTGGAATCTTACATTGACCATCACTGAGTGATAGGAGCTACAGTAGCAATAATACTGAGTAAAATTGTAAAGTAAAGGTGTGAAAAGGATCTTTATTGTGTACACATCACTAGGGGATTATAATTTAAAAACTTTCTTTCATGGGAAAATCCCTTTAATGTGTGGCATGACCCCTTTAAGGGCCATATATATATCGAAAAACATTTGGTGGGGAAAAAAATCCCACTTCTTTCCAGCTCATTTGTGATGCCGTCCCACATCCCGGTAGAATATAGCTTCCCTCGATATTGATGCACAGACACTATATTGCGCTTTCAGCTAATGGAATTAGGCTTTTGTGTTCTCGGTTTCTGCAAAAGACGGAGAATGGGAAAAAAAAAAACCTTAAACAATGAAGCTGTTTATGGATTTTTGCGGAATGCTGAATCTATCCCTGTCATTTTATCCCGAGCAGTAAAAGCTAATTATACAATAGTATCCATGACTTCAGCAATCGTGTCCCAAGGTGGGTCTTAAAGGGCTATCACAGAATCTCCCTTCTGGAGACAATGTATGAAATGCATAAGGCTTTGATTTGAATATAAACTGAAAATCCTATTATATTTGTCTGTTTGAGGTTTTCTCGGAACGCGTCCTGCTGATAAAGGCGCGCGGGGGAATGTGACATTACTATCTCGCTGTGGCGCTGGTGTTCCTTAAAGACACCGACTATATACAAGTCCTTGTTAGTAAGCAGAGTATAACATGTGCATGACGATTTGGGAGGTAGATCTGCTGAATCGGTCTTTTTCTATGGAGATGTGCGCGAGGCGTCTACTTTTAATACCATATTTATGTACGATATAAAACCGCGCAGCGCGATACGGAGGTTTGTGCTCAGAAAATATGCACAGCGGTCGCTGAGCTGTTTCAGGATATTGAACTTATGCAATGTATTCATTAAATTTCTAGGACGAGGTAGAGAGAGCACGTTAATAGGGGGCTACAAAAAAAAAATATATAGTACGAAATTTTATGATCGCAATAAACTCCAGATTTCTGATTGAATTGTGAGATTTTTTGGGTAAAAAAAAAAGCTACTTTTATGTTTGCATTTTGTCGTGGCCCCTTTTTTACACCTATATTAAAGGGATATTCCTCCCACAAAGACAAGTTTCTTATATGTACTCAGGATAACAAAATAACACATTCTCTAATTCACGGTTTTTAACAAAAATGCAGCATTTCACAGATATAATTACACCTATCAGTCCTGCTGTACACAATTTCAGTTGCCCCTAGACACGACCCAGTAACTTCTGACTTAGGGTCGGGCCGCCATCTTGGATTTCTGTGTGAGATCGTGCAGATGAGAGTTCTGTCTGTCTCTGCTGTGTGTACTGTAGCCCCGCCCCCTGCACGGAGCTCAGAGACTCTCACTGATTACATCCTGCCAGGAGATTGTAAGGAGAGAGAGAGGCTGCAAACTAGAAACTACAAGGAGCAGAGATGTAACAGGGCTGACAGTGTGTAATAGGTATTTCATGGAGCTCTCATATGTCTCATCTCTCTCTTTCTATGTGTCAGTGTGTTAGTACAATGTCAGAAGCCAGATGAAATTTTATATAAACCTGTACCCTGATAATGTAACCACATTGTCACCCCACAGAAGTAGATGGATCATAATCTGTCTGCTTAGAGAGTCCCTGCCCACACCCTAGGATTTTGTACTGAGCAGCCTAGGAGCTAAAACAGCAATAAAACTGAGTAAAATTGTAAAGTAAGGGGTTAAAATGATCTTTATTGTGTTAACATCACTAGGGGATTGAGATGTGAGAATTTTCTTTCGTGGGAAAATTCCTTTAAGCTAGATCGTCAGCGATCAACTGTGCTCTATGGTGAAATGTGTCCCTCTAGTGACACCGCAGGTGAAATTAAGTATTGCACAGTGCCCTCTAAAATTACTAAGCTGGATGTGTTGTGAATTGATATTCTGGGTCCTCAAGAACAATAGCTTCTGGGCTGTTTATTAAATTTTTAGGCTGGTTTGAAAATTTTGGATCGTAATTAACTTCATATTTCTGATTTAAAGGGGTATTCCAGGAATCAGCATAATTCATATACAAGTGGGCACTCAAAATATAAGCTAATGTGTAATTTGTTGTTATTTAAAATGTTGCTCCCCTTAGCAGAGAATGCTGCTGACATAGACTGTAATGAAGAATTAAAATGTTACTGGCCCTTTAATCAGTTCGTTAATTTCCTCCGCGCGGTCCGTCACAGAAAAGAAGATGGCCGCTGGTCACATGTCCACATCCCATGTCCTGTACCTGCCTGGGCAGGGTCATGTGATCACCACTACGTTTGGCTGTAGTCGGTTGGTTGCAGTGCATCCAGTATGGTCAGTGTTGTGGTGATGGCAGTTATACATCATTACTATGGTAACAGAGCAAGAAAACCTGTTACATCATCATTGTTAGCAGAGCATAAGTGGTAGGAGGAGTTACTGAGAACTAAAGGATCATGGAACTTGTAGTTTCCAGTGGCGGCCATCTTAGTGATAACTCCACCTACTTTAGAGAGGCCATAAATTTTGTAAATCATAAAATCATATTATTTTAGCTTCGTTTTGTGACTAATGACATTGAGTATTGTTGTATTCATTTATTTATATCATCAAGGGTTTTTTTGTCAGACGTTCATATTCCCGGAATACCCCTTTAAGTGTAGGATTTTGTTGTAAAAAAAACCCCCAGCAACTTTGATGTTTGCATTTTGTTGTGACACCTTTATACACTATATATAAAAGAGGACCTGTCTAACTCCCAAAAGACCCCCACCAAATATGTCCCCCATAATCCTCCCCCAGCCCTATTCTAGCAATGACATTTTTAAAAAAAATTTAGGTTGGCAAGTTAGTTTTAATCGATCCGACCTCTTACCAAATAAGAGGTCGGATCCTCTTATCCTGTCCCCTGGCAGTCGGCCTTATTCATGAGGGGGCAACCGACACACCCCATCCACGCCCCTGTCAGGGGGCATATATTGTGCAATCGCTGCCGGCTCTCTGCGATGCGATGGCTTATTCACAGCGTCGGCCGAATATATATATATATATATATATATATAACATATGACAGGACCTTAATCTTATATTCATGAATACTATCATAAGGTCCTGGCAGGGTGATTGTTCATGGACAGATAGAGATCACATGACCCTCCATCTGCCGCCATTTTATGGTCAGGAATGTCTGACTGATGAGGTAAAAGACAGGAGGCTTCAATTTACATATCAAGAAAGCAGAGCAGAACTATTACTAGATGTATATAGGTAAATTACCTCATATCCTGCCCCCCCCCCCACACACACACACTTACACACACATGAGGTAAAGTGGCCAACCCCTTTTTGAAGTTGGGTTACACTGACAACCTCATGTCGATGAAGTAGCAGACTTATTTGGGGAAACAAGAGCCTGCCAGGTTGGCATTGTACCTGTCTAATCCTATTGTTTAAGCAGAGATAAGAGGCGCCAGGGGCATCTGCCGTCTATTATTGCAATCCATGTCTGCATGTTAATGGTGGAGCCGGGCGGATAGCCGATGGTCAAATGATTGTTCAGCCATGTCTGTTTCTTGCTTATATACAAACTCCAGGGGGGGCGGATTTTGCATCTTTCCCCTCACTAACTACTATGTGCGGCTCCCAGCGGTATCTGCAGATAATATCACTAGACATTGCGCAGATATCTACAGGATCCATCCAGATTGCTGCCGCTCCTCGTTCATCCTCTCTGGTGTGAATATTAGGTAGAAAATATGTTCTCTACATCCTAAAGAAAAGCCAAACATGAGACTAAGGAGGTGCTGAGGGAGTTTTGGGGTGGGAGGGGGTGGGGGGTAAGACGTGGCCTCAATCACGTTGTGTCTTACATGAAATTGGTTGTTTTTGTTTAGAAGACTGGAGCTGAGGAAACAGCTGGAGAGAGACCTCCGGCGCCTCGGGCCTCCAGTCATGGCGCGGCGCAGATGGCAGGGGCTCAGCAGTCACCAGCCGCCCCTTGTTTGCCATTGTTGGAGCTATTGAAGGGTAAGTAAATACATTACCCCCTTCCGCTGCTCAAGAACATTGTATAATTTCGGGCCGGCTAGGAGAGCGCCCTCACATCCCATAAACTCTCAGAGACCTTCAGCATTAATAAAATATGACATTTCATCCACTTAGGCAGGAAAACAGAACTTAGCTGAATGAAATGTATAGCATCGAGTCAATTCATCAAAGGCTTGGGAGACAAATGAGCCGAAATGTAGGAAAAATGAGTAAAAACCAAGCAAAAAAAAAAATTTAGTAAATACACTGCGCGAAAAATTAAAGGGAACACTTTATTATTAAATCTTGAAATACAATCTAAAGGAGGGACAGGGACTGATTTGGCAATCTCTGTGCAGCGCTGCGTAATCTGTGTGCCCTATATAAATAAGGAATTATTATCATTAGAAAAATTTTATTTAAAACATGACAATATAACATAACAGTATAAAAGCTGATAGCTGAACTCTTGCCAGAATGAGGCTTGCCCTTCTTGCCAGCCCTTAATAAACTATAAGCTCCTCCCCCAAAACTTTGAAACTCCCTATCACCTGTCTTGATATTCTCCACCAACCAATCATTTCCACCCAATGCATACCGAAACCCCTCCCAGTCAAGGCCGTGATGCCCGCTCTCCACCCGCCTGTAGCAGGCTCCGTGCTCCCGTTCCCAGCTGTCAATGCAGAAGCTCGGCTGTTGCATACACTCCTGCACGTATTGCACAGACTTTGGGGAACGTCATGGTGCACTAAATACAAGCTTATGAGGCGGGAAGGGGTTAAATTTGTCATAAGAAGGTGGAAGAGATGATGATAAAATGATCCGAGTTCTGGCTGGTAGAAGCTGACGTATCCTCCAGATAGAAGAATAAGAAAGAGAATTCCTCCGACCAAAGACTTCATGTGTGAATTCCCGGAATTACAGTAATTGCTGGTATTACACATCTGCTCACAATTTTCCACTCAATACACAACAGTGAGCTTGGCTTTGGTTCTGTTTTCATGTATTTACACACATGTCTGCAAGGGGAGAGTGTTGTGGTTGTGACATAACAACCATTAGGAGCATTTCCAGGTGTTCTAGGGAGGTCATACAGGCACATGGAGGCCACACACATTAATGTCAGTTTGCTGAACAAAACCTCTCCTCAGTGCCACATCTAAAGCTGGAGCCTGTGCAAAAACACATCTACATTTGCTTTTTTTTCTGATCTAGATGGGGGCCAGTGCAAGTTTATGACCAAAGCACAAACATTTTTGAGCGTGATTTGCCTGCATGAACCGGTGAAATGGCAAGGTCTGACTTCACCTAGGTGTCCTTGATAATATCTATTCACAGCTATTCTGTCTAGTCATATCTACTTGCGCAGATATCTATCATAATCTTGTGTCTAGCTTTTTATGGTACCGATAATACTGGGGGGGGCGGGCACAAGCTCTATACTGGGGGCAGCACTGGGGTTTATACTGGGGACAGGCAATGGGCTATATACTGCGTGAACAGCACCTCTATATACTAGGGGGCGGCACTGGCTATATACTGATGTGCAGGCTCTGGCTATATACTGTTGGCGCACTGTTTCTATCCTGAGGTGCCGTCTCTGGCTTTACTGGGGGAAGCACTGGCTATATACTGAGTGTGCAGGCTCTGGCTATATACTGGAAGCACTGCTCATACTGAGGGCAGCCTGGCAATATACTGGGGGCCGCACGGGCTTATATACTAGGCCGGCACTGTCTTTATACTAGGAAAGCACTGGCTATAACTGATGGGCATGCCGCTAGATACTAGGGCAGCACTGGCTATATACTGAGGAGTACTGTCTATCGACTTGTGACTTGCCCTGGCTATAATACTGGAGGCATGCACTTGCAATCACGAGGGGCTTGGCACGGCTATATACTGATGGGCAGGCACTGCTCTATACTTAAGGGCAAGAACACTGGCTCTCTACTTGGGGGGTTCACGTCTCTATATTGAGGGGGCAGGCACGGCAATATACTGGTGGCCACACGTGCTATATACTATGGGAAGGCACTGGCTATATACTAGGGGGCAGGCACGGCTATATACTGATTTTCAGGCACTGTGGTTCTATATACTGAGGTGCAGGTACTGGCTTCTACTGCGGGGAAGGACACTGGCTCGATACTGAGGGGGCAGGCCTTGGCAATTACTGGGTGTAATCACTGGCTATATCTGAGGGGCAGTACTGGCTTTATAACTGAGGTCGGCACTGGCTATATACTACCGGGGAGGCACTGGCTATATACTGATGCAGACCCTGCTTTATACTGAAGGGGAAAGGGCACTCTGGGCATATACTAGGGGGGCAGGCACTGGCTATATCTGAGGTGTCCGGCACTGCTATCTACTGGGGGAATGCACTGGCTATATACTTATGGGCAGCACTGGCTAATAACTATCTGGGGGAAGGCACTTGCTATATACTGTTGCCAGGCACTGGTAGTACTAGGTCAGGCCTGCTATAATACTGAGGGTCAGGCACTGGCTTTATACTGAGGGCATGCAACTGCTAATCTACTGGGTGGATTCACTGGCTATATACTGAGGGCAGGGCAGACTGGCTTTATTCTGGTGGTAAGGCACGTCTATAATACTGGGGAGGCACGGCTATATATGAGGGGCAGGCACTCTGGCTATATCCTAGGGGGCAGGCACGGGCTATATATTTATTGCAGTGCAACTGTCTATCTACTGGGGGAAGGCACTGGCTATATCCAGGGGGCAGGCACTGGCTATAATACTGAGGGCAGGTACTGCTTATTTAACTGGGGGGGAAGTCACTGGCTATATACTTATGGCAGCACTGGCAATATACTGGTGGTAGGCACTGGCCTCTATACTGAAAAGGGGCAGGCACATGGCTTTATACTGAGGGCAAGCACTGGCTATATCTGGGGGAGGCACTGTCTATATACTGAGGGCATGCACTGTCTTTATACTGAGGGAAGGCACTAGGACTATATCCTAGGTGGCAGGCACTGGCTATACTGAGGTGTCAGTCACTTGGCCTATCTACTGGGTAAGGCACTTGCTAGTATACTGAGGGGCCGGCACTGGCAATATACTGGGGCTGTCACGGGCTATATACTGAGGGCAGGCCCTGGCTTTAGTACTGAGGAAGCACTGGCTCTATCCTGAGGGTCATTCACTGGCTTATACTGAGGGGCAAACACTGGCTATGGCAGCTACTGCTATAGTTTACGCCCCTGACCCCCCCAGTAACACCCTTAATAGAACCCACTTAATAAAAAATTCCTGTTATATGACTTCTTTGGGGGCGTAGTGGGTGCCGCTCTATAACCGGCTTCAATAGCATAGCATTCAGGTTCACCCCTGGCCTGCTTTGGCTTATATGGTAGTTCTCTTGTTTGGGCCTGTACCCCCCATAAGTATCGGGATAGGATGGTTGGACAACATGTACCATGTTGTTGTCCCGTGTACTATAGATTTTGATATATGGTTTCTAGATGTGCATTTTCGTATAGTTATAATTACTTCATAATTAGGAATAATATATGAATCCAGGCAACTTGTCACTTGTGGTAAAGGCCACAATGGTCTTATAAAGCAGTGGTGTTATTACCACGTCATACACAATGGGAGCATAAGCCCTTGACACCCATACCCATGTAAATTAGCACCATTCCAGCTCCGCCGTGAATAACAGCAACGATCTGTTGCTCTATAATTAATGATGCAGGTATTTCTCTCATCAGACACGATCGCCTTAAATAGGATGACTCAGCTGAAATCCTCCATAATAGTCTTCGTCTAATAAGCGACAAACGTCGTATTGATTGCCATAAAAAGTATATATCCCGTGTATGATTGCAGGGGGCGTCCATATAGCCCCATTGTAGGGCGCGAAACAAAGCCCGGGGATTTTTTGTTGCCAATTTGAAGGATTGTCTCTAAGTTTTACAAAACTCGATTGACAACTTTAATTAAACTATTTTGGCTTAGTGAAAATTTTCTGGCTATTCAATAAATCATAATAATGATTTGCAAAAAGATGGTTAGTTTTTATAACCTCCCATTTATATTTTCTCCTCCTTTAACACCATGTTGGTTTATCGAAAAAGACAATGAACATAGGCAAGGTATTGGTTGGGTGAGATTATAGGGCAGACGGAAAAAAACAAACAGAAGTAGGAGAGTCATATACAGGAAAGGGAGAGACTCCATTATTGCCATGAAAAGGGGTGCCAGTTAGTTATTGTTTTTTTAAACTTCCAAACAAGTGGAATAAAGTTTAGCCACTGTTACAAAAATGTAATTCACTTATCTCCAAAGGATATTTTGATCACATTTCTGTGACATGACATTCAGCAATGCAGGATAGTATCCAAGTATAAATATCAGAGAAACTCTATTTAGGCATTTTTGTACGGCGAATTTTGCAACCACTTTTGTAGTTTTTCTATTTTTTCTACACAAGGGATCACTTGTCTATTTTATGCACTGAGATGGCGAAATATATAAGAACAGCCTTTAATTATAAGCGCCCAAAGTGTAAGGGAGACTGATGGGTTTTGGTTTCTAGCTTTCAAGGGGAAGGACACTCACTAACACATGAAGTGCAGACTAATTACAGCTACCTGGGGTCGGGAAGAGGCGTGCCAAAGGACTGTAAAAAACATAACCACAATGGAAGATGGAGTGGTATAAGTTGGACAGAGAATATTGTTGGTTGACTAGCGACTACATAACTTGAAATGGCTTGTGTGGCTCCCACTGCAGCAGTAGACTGAGTCTGTAATTTAATACTTCTTTAGGGAATATTCCATGGTGAACAGTTTACAGCTAGAAAACTCTTGTAAATCATTTGAGCCGTCCCAATGCATGATTCACTTTTACAGTTGGATTGTTGTGTGGAGGATCCCAAGTGATTTCGGCTTATATTATAGGCTCACCATATTCAATCAGAGAGGGATTTTTTGGACCAAGAACTGTACCTGAAATCCAAGACGGGTTTATTTTTGTGGTGTCAAAATATTAAACAATCTATCGATCTACTTATGGTAGCTGCAGTCTGCTAACCCTCTGTGGCCATGAACAGCGCCTGCCCATCGCCTCTGGTCTGTGTGGTATGAGTGGTGATGGTCATAAGATTACTGACCATAACATAATGACATAGGTTAGTACTGGGTTCTCTACTATTGTTTTACATCACTGTGAACCTCTGTTGATCTGTTGACCGGCCCCGAACCCAGAACTGTTCATTCAGAAGTTTGGGTTTGGGCATTCTACCTCACCCAAGTTCACCTCCGCAGTTACCACCTTGACCCTTTAAGGTAATTGTTATATTAGGTGCGCTCCACCATTGTGGTGTCACTGGCGAGCAAATCATCCATGAAAGGCACTGAAGAAGCTCATTTAAATGGTACACCCCGTGATGCAAGTGCCAGCTCACCGTGATTGCAGGTGTATACTGGTGGGGGTGAGCGTTTGGGTTCGGGTCCAGAACTTTCAGGTGCCGCTTTATCATACCCATTGTAAGAGAGATAAAGTAAAAAAAAAAAAGATGGCGGTCCATGAATTCCAACCTAAAAAAAATCATTTTGATATCCATTGGAAGCAAAAAAACCCTTGCCTAAATAGGGAAATTATTTTTGGGACCACATTTTTCAATATTAAAAATTACTCCTTACATCTTTTAGGACACTCACCTCATGTGTTTTTGTATGTTGTGGTAGTTGGGGGGCGGAATTAGGTAATTACCAATATACATCTATTAGTTAATTCTGATTGTCAAGTGAAGCCTCCGTGCTTTTACCTCATCAGTCAAATTCCTGACCATAAAGGGATGCCAGATGGAGGGTCATGTGATCTCTTACTGTCCATGAGCCAATCGCCCCTGCCAGGACTTGATCTTTATTCATAATACTATTGTAAGGTCCTGGCAGGACGATTGCCCATGGATCACATGACCCCCCTCTGCACGTCCGGAATCTCTGGGGCTGATGAGGTAAAAGACAGGAACTTCACTTTACATATCAAGAAAGCAAGAGGAGAACTATTAATAGATGTATATTGGTAATGACCTAATATCCTTCCCTCCCACTACACACACATTACAAAAAATGAGGTAAAGTAGCCCACCATTTAAAGGGATATCCCCATGATAACAAGATTTTAATTGGCCCATGATAACAAAACAACACCTTCTCTAATTTACGGTTTATTACACAAAATACAGCATTTTACAGCACTTCCAAACTGTCTCCATCATGGCTTGCTGTATATAATTTTGCTTTACACCGGGATCTGACTGTAAATTCTTTGGCTTAGGTCGGCCAAGACAGATTCTTTCTCATGAAATCTTCTCCTTTTCTGCTTGCTGAACTCCAGCCCCTCCCCCCCTGCATTCCAGGACAGGCTCACACACAGGACACTTCCTGCTAGCAAACAGAAGTGTGAGGAGATTAATCTGCAAGCTACAGGCAAGATAACATCTGATAGCAGTCGAAGAAGTTTTAGCCAGAGCTGAACTGTGTGTTTTATAGCTAAGATGTAACATAGCTGAATGTGTCCATTGGGGCACATTTACTTACCACCCTCCCTCGGTGTTCCATAAAGTGCATTGTCCGTCCGTAAAAACTGTTCCGATTCACCAAGATGCGCGGCCCGATATCCTGCATGGTGTCTCTTACACCCGCTGAGGTCTCCGAGTTGACCATCTTCCTCCCGGTGCAATGTAAGTGCTTGGCTTGCGACACATTTAGAAGTTAAATTCCGACTTTTGTCCGAATCTGGCGGATCGTCTGCTGGCCAGCACCCCCCCCCCCCTATTCTGTTGCATGAAAGCCGGTGCGATTGCGCAGCATTCCGATCGTGTGGCGCAAAAACCCGTTTAAATCTCTGTCCCAAATCTCGGGATGTCCGACAAAGTGCGGGTCCGCAGGCCCTTAGTAAATGAGGCCCCATAGTGTGTAATATGCATCTCAAGGATCTCATCATCTCTCTCTATGATCTGTATCATCTCTTTTATAGTGTGTCAGATAACATTGACTGTTTAGAACTAAAGAAAAGTATTGATAAACCCTGTACCAAAGCACATTGTCCAGCAACAGCATCTCAGAGCACTAGAGGGATCAGGAGTGTCTGCGTAGAGAATCCCTGCCCACCCCTGGAATCTTACAATTGACCATCACTGAGTGATAGAGCTACAGTAGCAATAATACTGAGTAAAATTGTAAAGTAGGTGTGAAAAGGATCTTTATTGTGTACACATCACATGGGATTATAATTTAAAAAACTTTCTTTCATGGGAAATCCCTTAATGTGTGGCATGACCCCTTTAAGGCCATTATATATCGAAACAACATTTGGTGGGGAAAAAAATCCACTTCTTTCCAGCTCATTTGTGATGCCGTCCCACACCCGGTAGAATATAGCTTCCCTCGATATTGATGGCACAGACCCTATATTGCGCTTTCAGCTAATGGAATTAGGCTTTGTTTCTCGGTTTCTGCAAAGACGGAGAATGGGAAAAAAAAACCTTAAACAATGAAGCTGTTTATGATTTTTGCGAATGCTGAATCTATCCTGTCTGTTTTATCCCGATCAGTAAAAGCTTAATTAACAATAGTATCCATGACTTCAGCAATCGTTTCCCAAGGTGGGTCTTAAGCTTATCACAGAATCTCCCTTCTGGAGACAATGTATGAAATGCATAAGTCTTGATTGAATAAAACTGAAATCCTCTTATATTTGTTCTGTTTGAGGTTTTCTCGAACGCGTCCTGCTGAAAGGCGCGCGGGGGATGTGACATTACTATCTCGCTGTGGCGCTGGGTGTTTCCTTAAAGACACCGACTATATACAAGTCCTGTTGTAACAGAGTATAACATGTGCATGACGATTTGGGAGGTAGATCTTCTGAATCGGTCTTTTTTCTATGGAGATGTGCGCGAGGCCGTCTACTTTTAATACCAGTATTTATGTACGATATAAAACCGCGCAGCGCGATACGGAGGTTTGTGCTCGAAAATATGCACAGCGGTCGCTGTAGCTGTTTCAGGATATTGAACTTATGCAATTTTCATTAATTTCCTAGACAGGTAGAGAGCACGTTATAGGGGGCTACAAAAAAAAATATATAGTACGAATTTTATGATCGCAATAAACTCCAGATTCTGATTGAATTGTGAGATTTTTTTGGGTAAAAAAAAAAGCTACTTTTATGTTTTGCATTTTGTCGTGGCCCCTTTTTAACACCTATATTAAAGGGAATTCTCCCACAAAGACAAGTTTCTTATATGTACTCAGGATAACAAATAACACATTCTCTCATTCACGGTTTTTAACAAAAAGGCAGCATTTCACAGATATAATTACACCTATCAGTCCTGCGTACACAATTTCAGTTTGCCCTAGACACGACCCAGTAACTTCTGACTTAGGGTCGGCCGCCTCTTGGATTTCTGTGTGAGATCGTGCAGATGAGTTTCTGTCTGTCTCTGCGTGTGTACTGTAGCCCCGCCCCCTGCACGGAGCTCAAGACTCTCACTGATTACATCCTGCCAGGAGATTGTAAGGAGAGAGAAGGCTGCAAACTAGAACTACAAGGAGCAGAGATGTAACAGGGCTGACAGTGTGTATAGGTATTTCATGGAGTCTCATAGTCTTCTCTCTCTTTCTATGTGTCAGTTGTGTAGTACAATGTCAGAAGCCAGATGAAATTTTATATAAACCTGTACCCTGATAATGGTAACCACATTGTCACCCCACAGAAGTAATGGATCATAATCTGTCTGCTTAGAGAGTCCCTGCCCACACCCTAGATTTTGTACTGAGCAGCCTAGAGCTAAAACGCAATAAATCTAGTAAAATGTGTAAGTAAGGGGTAAAATGATCTTATTGTGTTAACATCACTAGGATTGAGATGTGAGAATTTTCTTTCGTGGAAAATTCCTTTAAGCTAGATCGTCAACGATCACTGTGCTCTATGGTGAAAATGTGTGTCCCTCTAGTGACCCCGCAGGTGAAATTAAGTATTGCACAGTGCCCTCTAAATTACTAAGGCTGGATTGTGTTGTGAATGATATTCTGGTCCTCAAGACAATAGCTTCTGGGCTGTTTATTTAAATTTTTAGGCTGGTTTGAAAATTTTTGGATCGTAATTACTTCATATTCTTATTTAAAGGGTAATTCAGGAATCACATAATCATACAAGTGGGGCACTCAAATATAAGCTAATGTGTAATTTGTTGTTATTTAAATGTTGCTCCCCTTAGCAGAGAATGCTGCGACATAGATGTAATAGACGAATTAAATGTTCTGGCCCTTTAAATCAGTTCGTTATTTCCTCCCTCGCCGGTCTCCAGAAAAGAGATGCCGCTGGTCACATTCCCATCCCATGTCCTGTACTGCCTGGGCATGTCCTGTGATACCACTACGTTTGGTCTGTAGTCGGTTGTTGCAGTGCATCCAGTATGTCCAGTGTTTGTGGTGATGGCATTTTATACATCTTACTATGGTAACAGAGCAAGAAAACCTGTTCATCATCATTGTTAGCAGAGCATAAGTGGTAGGAGGAGTTACGAAACTAAAGGATCATGAAACTTGTAGTTTCCAGTGGCGGCCATCTTAGTGTACTAACCACACCTACTTTACAAGAGCCATAAATTTTTAAATCATAAAATCATATTATTTTAGCTTCGTTTTGTGACTAATGACATTGAGTATTTGTTATTCATTTATTTATCATCACAAGGTTTTTTTGTCAGACGTTCATATCCCGGAATACCCCTTTAAGTGTAGGATTTTGTGTAAAAAAACCCCCAGCCACATTTGATGTTTGCATTTTGTTGTGACACCTTTATAACACTATATATAAAAGAGAGACCTGTCAACCTCCAAAAACCCCACCAAATATGTCCCCATAATCCTCCCCCAGCCCTATTCTAGCATGACATTTTTAAAAAAAATTTAGGTTGGCAAGTTAGTTTTAAATCGATCCGACCTCTTACCAAATAAGAGGTCGGATCCCTTATCCTGTCCCCTGGCATCGGCCTTATTCATGAGGGGGCAACCGACACACCCCATCCACGCCCCTGTCAGGGGCATATATGTGCATCGCGCCGGCTCTCTGCGATGCGATGGCTATTCATCAAGCGTCGGCCGATATATATATATATTAGATTATATATACATATGACAGGACCTTATCTTATATTCATGAATACTATCATAAGTCCTGGCAGGGTGATTGTTCATGGACAGATAGAGATCACATGACCCTCCATCTGCCGCCATTTTATGGTCAGGAATGTCTGCACTGATAGGTAAAAAGACAGGAGGCTTCAATTTACTTTCAAGAAAGCAGAGCAGAACTATTACTAGATGTATATGAGGTAAATTACCTCATATCCTCGCCCCCCCCCCCACACACACACCATTACACACATGAGGGTAAAGTGCACCCCTTTTTGAGTTGGGTTACACTGACAACCTCATGTCGATGAAGTAGCAGACTATTTGGGGAACCAAGAGCCCTGCCAGGGTTGGCATTGTACCTGTCTAATCCTATTGTTTAGCAGAGATAAGAGCGCCAGGGGCATCTGCCCTATTATTCAATCCATTTGCAATGTTAATGTGGACCGGGCGGATAGCGATGGTCAATGATTGTCAGCCATGTCTGTTTCTTGCTTATATACAAACTCCAGGGGGGCGGATTTTGCATCTTTCCCTCCCACGACCTACTTGTGCGGCGCCCAGCGGTATCTGCAGATATATCACTAGACATTGCGCAGATATCTACAGGTATCCATCCAGATTGCTGCCGCTTCCTCTTCATCCTCTCGGTGTGAATATTAGTAGAAAATATGTCTCCTCCTAAAGAAAGCCAAACATGAGACTAAGGAGGTGCTGAGGAGTTTTGGGTGGGAGGGGGTGGGGGTAGACGTGGCCTCAATCACGTTGTGTCTTACTGAAATTGGTTGTTTTTGTTTAGAAGACTGGAGCTGAGAACCAGCTGGAGAGAGACCTCCGGCGCCTCGGCCTCCAGTCATGGCGGCGCAGATGGCAGGGGGCTCAGCAGTCACCGCCGCCCCTTGTTTGCCATGTTGGAGCTATTGAAGGGTAAGTAAATACATTACCCCCTTCCGCTGCTCAAGAACTTGTATATTTCGGCCGGCTAGAGAGCGCCCTCACATCCCATAAACTCTCAGAGACTTCACATTAATAAAATATGACATTTCATCCACTTGGCAGGAACAGAAACTTAGCTGAATGAAATGTATAGATCGATCAATTATCAAGGCTTGGGAGACAAATGACCTAAATGTAGGAAAATGAGTAAAAACCAAGCAAAAAAAAAATTAGTAAATACACCTGCGCGAAAAATTAAAGGAACACTTTTTATTAATCTTGAAATACAATCTACAGGAGGGACAGGGACTGATTTGGCAATCTCTGTGCAGCGCTGCGTAATCTGTGTGCCCTATATAAATAAGGAATTATTATCATTAGAAATTTTATTTAAAACTGACAATATAACATACATAAAAAACTGATAGCTGAACTCTTGCCAGAATGAGGCTTGCCCTTCTTGCCAGCCCTTAATAAACTATAAGCTCCTCCCCCAAACTTGAAACTCCCTATCCCTGTCTTGATATCTCCACCACCAATCATTTCCACCCATTGCATACCGAAACCCCTCCCAGTCAAGGCCCGTGATGCCCGCTCTCCACCCGCCTGTAGCAGGCTCCGTGCCTCCCGTTCCCAGCTGTCAATGCAGAAGCTCGGCTGTTGCATACACTCCTGCACGTATTGCCACGACTTGTGGGAACGTCATGGTGCACTAAATACAAGCTATGAGGCGGAAGGGGTTAAATTTGTCATAAGAAGTGGAAAGATGATATAAAATGATCGAGTTCTGGCTGGTAGAAGCTACCGTACCTCCAGATAGAAGAATAAGAAAGAGAATCCTCCGACAAAGCTTCATGTGTGATTCCCGGATTACAGTAATTGCTGGTATTACACATCTGCTCACAATTTTCCACTCAATACCAACAGTGAGCTTGGCTTTGGTCTGTTTCATGTATTTCACAATGTCCTGCAAGGGGAGAGTGTTGGGTTGTGACATAACAACCATTAGGAGCATTTTCCAGGGTTCTAGGGAGGTATACAGGCACATGAGGCCACACAAACCTACTGAGCCTCATCAGGAGCATGTCCAGGTGTTCTAGGGGGTCGTACGGGCCACTGGAGCCCAACACACTACTGAGCTCATCGGAGCATGTCCAGGTGTTCTAGGGAGGTCATGCAGGCATGTGAAGGCCACCACCACTACTGGCCTCATCAGAGCATGTCCAGGTTTGTAAGGGAGGTCATACTACTGTGAAGGCCAACACACACTATGACCTCATCAGAACATGTCCAGGGTGTTCTAGGGAGGTCATACAGGCACATGAGGCCACACACACTAACTGACCTCATCAGAACATGTCCAGCGTTGTAGGAGGTCATACAGGCATGTGAGACCACCACACTACTGAGACTCATCAGGAGCATGTGCCGTGTTGTAGGGAGGTCATACAGGCATGTGAAGGCCACACACACTACTGAGCCTCATCAGGAGCATGTCCAGTGTGTTCTAGGGAGGTCATGCAGGCATGTGAAGGCCACACACACTAACTGAGCCTCATCAGGAGCATGTCCAGGTGTTCCGGGAGGTATACAGGCATGTGAAGCACCACACACTACTGACCTCATCAAGAACATGTCCAGCGGCGTTGTAGGGAGGTCATAACAGGCATGTGGAGACCACACACACTACTGAGACTCATCAGGAGCATGTCCCAGTCGTTGTAGGAGGTCATACAGGCATGTAAAGCCACACACACTACTGAGCCTCATCAGAGCATGTCCAGTGTTCTAGGGAGGTCATGCGGCATGTAAGGCCACACACACTACTGAGCCTCATCAGGAGCATGTCCAGGTGTTCCAGGGGGTCATACAGGCATGTGAAGGCCACACACACTACTGAGCCTCATCAGGAACATGTCCAGCGTTGTAGGGAGGTCATACAGGCATGGGAGACCACACACACTACTGAACTCATCAGGAACATGTCCCAGGTGCTGTATGGAGGTCATACAGGCATGTGGAGACCACAACACTACTGAGACTCATCAGGAGCATGGCAGGTGTTGTAGGGAGGTCATACAGGCCGTGAGCCACCACACTACTGAGCCTCATCAGAATCTGTCCAGTGTAGGGAGGTCATACAGGCATGTGGAGACCAAACACACTACTAAGCCTCATCGGAGCATCCATGGTTGTAGGGAGGTCTACAGGCATGTGAAAGGCCACAAACACACTGAGTCTCATCAGGAGCATGTCCAGTATTCTAGGGAGGTCATACGGCACGTGGAGGCCACACACACTACTGAGCTTCATCAGTTTGTGAAGGAGGTGACATATCACTTCTCTCCGACCTTAGCGTAAATCATGCAACCAACACTACATGGTTACTCCGATTAGAATGGTATTATGGACGCCGATTCACTTGTGGCCATTTTACCAGACACTATAACATTTTATGGCGGGAATATCCAAAATATTCCCATAATTGTCAGGACAGAAGAGTAGAGTCTGGGCGTCTGTAGACACAGGATGGTTTATCCACAATGTGTTTCCCTACTCGTAATATTCTATTACTTTGACTTAATATTTCTGCCCATTAATCTGCTCAAACAGACTTTATACTTCGGGAATTTTCATGGAAGCCATATTGCAGTCGGAAGGTAGGGACTGTAGAAATTGTTCTGTCAATCAGCCATGGAATTCTCTGTGGATGCCGGTGCTGGGGTCTTTCAGGAGTGACTCTGGAGACGATGTAGTAGCTTTAACTCCTGGCATCTGTAATATCTGTGATCCATTGGCAAAGCAAAGTTTCGAGTTCTTGTCCTGACCTTGTAGCATAGAAAAATATTTTCTTCCCTAAATAACTATAATTAACATCCACATTAGTGAGGGTCTGACAACAGACACCTCCAAAATCAGAATAGCTTCTTCACGGTCTACCAATCATAGCACTGTACACTGCATAGCGGCTGTGCTTGGTAATTGCAGTCAAGGCTTATTAAGGAATGGGGTTTGAAAAAGGAATAAAATAGCTGATAATGATGCTTATATTACTTGAAGTATGAGGACAGTATAAAGTGAATAAAATGTAACTTTTAAGTAATAATTAACATCAGCACTACCCGCTGAACGGTTTTCCTGAGACAAACACGGGATCCGTTTTCCTCATCAGAATCCAAGTGAATGGGGTTGACCAAAAAAAGTCATGTGACCAATAGACATGACATCACGGCCACATGAGGCTGGAGTGAGTTTGCCAACTGCTTCAAACAACTATACTAGGATGGAGATCATAAAAATAGTCCTGAATTCACCTTTGAAGAGAACCTGTCAACGGACACCCCACAAACCACACACTACTTTACAAGTTTTTTTACGTGTTCCACCGGATGCCTCTATCTAGTGATTAAGAGCCACCATCTTCAAAAAAGACTTTTTTCATGTGCTCTGCTCTACTCATGGGGTAGGAGCTGTATACCCTACCTCCTCCCTGATCCTGACACTACCAACCAGTCCCCTCATGAATGAGAAAGACATTGACGATCTAGAGAACTCCTGAGGGAGAGGTGAGTTGATTTCTCTTGACATAGCCAGTCACTCTCACCCACTCCTTCCTGAGGGAGTTTAATGTGTACAGTTCTGTGTCACAACCACTGTCTGTCTCTCTCTTTCAACGTTCCACCAGCAAGGAACTGAGTAGAATTTCATACCTACTATAATAACAGTCCATGGAAAGTAAAGGAAACCATGTATGTTTGTAGTTATATTTACAGAGAGTCCCCAAGTACTAGTTCCATACTGGCAGTATGTATGGTAGCAGTGAGACCTGTCAATCAGAACAGGGTGCCAGGGCAGAGCAGAACATGATATGCTGGCTCACATACTGTGATTGGACTTACAATAGTGAGTTGTATTAACAGTGGGGGAAAAATTATTTAGTCAGCCACCATTCTGCAAGTTCTCCCACTAAAAAGATGAAAAAGGCCTTCAGCCTCTAAAGTGACCCAATTTCAGGCAAAAAGTGTTGCTTCTCTGGTCATGTGTGTGCACGACTTTGGGGTGATTTTTAAAACAGGTAAGATTTCACATAAAGAGGGATTTCTAGAAAGGACATTTCATTCCCTGCCGAGCAGACTGTTAGCTTAATGTTATAAAAGGTATGTATATTTTATTCAAAAGACATCAGACCCTTAAACGTTTTGTTCCCATCCAGGACAGTTCCTTTAGCTTTAGGTAAGTCTGAGGTACTGATAGGATTTACAATCCGTGACAATCGGGTTTAAGCATCATTCTCTGTCCACAAAGTACAGCAAAGACATACTGTTCACTGTATAGTTTGTACTTTATCGGCATTATGTTGCGCAAGAGTCTGAACAATGTCCTATTTCACTACTGGCTGTCTTTATTGGATTGCATCTAGAGATGAGCGAACATGCTCGTCCGAGCTTGATGCTCGGTCGAGCATTGGGTACTCGAACTGCTCGTTGCTCGGTACGAATACTTCGCCCGCTCGAGAAAATGGCAGCTCCCGCCATTTTGCTTTTTGGCGGCCAGAAACAGAGCCAATCACAAGCCAGGAGGACTCTGCACTCCACCCGCATGACGTGGTACCCTTACACGTCGATAGTGGTTGGCTGGCCAGATCAGGTGACCCTGGGATAGACTAGCCGCTGCCCCGCTGCTCGGATCATTCTGTGTCTGGATGCCGCTAGGGAGAGAGCTGCTGCTGGTCAGGGAAAGCGTTAGGGTGTTCTATTAGCTTACTGTTAGGCAGGAGTGATCCTCAAAGAACCCAACAGCCCTTCTTAGGCTACAATAACGTTCTACTTTTTTTTTAATTTCATCAGTAACCATTTTGTGAGGAATTAGCAGGGGACTTGCTACCGTTGTGTTTAGCTCTTAGTGGCACACATATCCATAGCAAAGACGAAGTGGGAAAATTTAGTAGGGGTTGGATTTCAATTAGGCACTAACTCAGTGTCATCTCATCGGCATAGTATGTGCTTTGATACTTGGCTAGAAAATAGCCATAGGAGAATACAAGAGCTTACTCTACGCATACAGTAGCGTCTATATATTTGATTTCTGGTTGATCTGCTGGTGGCTGTACTTTCTGCAGTGCATGTACTAGCCAATTCTGAGCAATTTGTAGTGAGACTTGCGACCGCTGTACATGCTATCTAGCTTCATTCTGTCACTCTGTCATGGCCATGCTGTTGCCCATAATTTCGGCATAATGGTGCGATTAAGCAGCCTCAGAGGCATCCATGCATGCTGCCCCCCTGCTGTTTCCTTCCATTTCCGTGGTGTTCCATCCTTTTCTGAGGTTCCCAGGTTTTGGCCAAGCTTCCCTGTGCAGAGCCTTGGTCCCCTTGAAAAATGCTCGAGTCTCCCATTGACTTCAATGGGGTTTCGTTATTCGAGACAGCACTCGAGCATCGGGAAAGTTCGTCTCGAATAACGGTACCCGAGCATTTAGTGTTTCGCTCATCTCTAATTGCATCACGTTTGTCTCCTGCTGACTTGGTTCAGGGCTGCTAATGGTTAAGCTAGTTTGTGATGGACAGATGTATTCTCCATGTTACATTCCTCCCCTGCTAATCTGTTTTCTGTTTGGTCTGGATGTCAGGGGCCGTCCAATCATTATTTGGACCACGACTCCCATATGGATTGTTTTGCCCCCTTCCAGTGCTTGCTATAAGTTTTCCTTGAATCTTCCTAGCATTTTGGTCTTCTGAATTTTGGATTTTCTATCCAGCATGGCTTCTGACCTTGCTTTGGCTGCTTATTCTGTACTTAGTAGTCCCTCTTTCTTTTCTCCAATATGAGTACAACCTTCATTCTATGTTTTACTTTGCCTGTTTTGCGCTATATTTCACCTTTAGCACAGGAAGGTGTTCAACCAGTTGTCACCACCCATCTCGGTTGGCATCGACAAGTAGGCAGAGACATGATGCCTCTAACAATATGGCTCATTATCTTTCCCCCTTGGTTGTACGTTCCCCTATCAGGAGCATTACTAGGTTTAGGCTACTGCACCTCCTTTTCTCCTGTATCATCCATGACAGTTCCAGTTCCAGCTCCTCTAATGTCATCATGTCCGGAACCGAAAACTGAAGGCATAAATCAAGAGGATAAGATAGACTAGAGATGTGTTATGGTTTGTTGTTGAGAGATTATTTAGAAAGTACACACTCCAGGTGTAAAATTTGTCTTATATCTTACTCATTGGTTTCAGGCCAAAAACATTACCAGAAGATTAGCGTGTTCTGTGATGAGGTACCAGAAGATATAACGTGTTCTGTGATTAGGTACCAGAAGATAAAGCGTGTTCTGTGATGAGGTACCAGAGATATAGCGTGTTCTGTGATGAGGTACCAGAAGATACGTGCTCTGTGATGGGTACCAGAAGATAATGCGTTTCTGTGGATGAGGTACCAAGATATAGCGTGTTCTGTGATGAGTACCAAAGATAATAACGTGTTCTGTGATTAGGTACCAGAAGATATAGCGGGTTTCTTGTGATTACCAGAAAATATAGCGTTGCTCTGTGAGAGGTACCAAATATAGCGTGTTCTGTGATGAGGTACCAAAGATTACGTGTTCTTTTATGAGGTACCAGAAGATAACGTTTTCGTGTTAGGTACCCAGAAGATAAAGCGTGTTCTGTGTAGGTACGCAAAGATATAGCGTGTTCTGTATGAGTACCGAAGATAAAAGCGTGTTCCTGTGATGAGGTACCAGAAGATATGCGTGCTCTGTGATGAGGTAACCAGTAGATATAAGCGTGTTCTGTGATGAGGTACCAGAAATATATGCGTGTTCTTGTATGAGGTACCAGAAGATATAGCGTGTTCTGTGATGAGGTACCAAAGATATAGCGGTCTCTGTGTATGAGGTACCAAAGATATAGCGTGTTCTGTGATTGAGTACCAGAAGATATGCGTGCTTGTGATGAGGTACCAAACATATACGTGTTCTGTGATGAGTTACCAGAAGATATAGCGTGTTCTGTGATGAGGTACCAGAAGATATAGCCATGTTCTGTTTGAGGTACCAAAGATTACAGCGTGTTTCAAGTGATGAGGTACAGAAGATATCAGCGTGTTCTGTGATGAGTACCAGAAGATATAGCGTTTTCTGTGATGAGTTACCAGAAGATATAGCTTTTCTGTGAGTAGGTACAAAATTAGCTGTTCTGTGATGAGGTACCAGAAGATTAGCTGTTCAAGTGATGAGGTACCAAGATATATATAGCGTGTTCTGTGATGAGGTACCAGAAGATATAGCGTGTTCTGTGATGAGGTACCAGAAGATATAGCGTGTTCTGTGATGAGGTAGACAGCTTTGCCTAGGAGGGTTTTCTGTGTGATCTGTGTTCAGAGGATTGCAGAAGTCTGCACTATTCAGTCAGCGAGATGGGAGGCATGAGGGACGTCTCAGCAACAATTAAGGTAAAATCTATATGAACAAGGCCGGGCCGCGACTGCTGTTTTATTTATAGTCTCCACTTCGATTCATTGGAGGGATTTTCCTATTTTGAGGTACTTTTGTTGAGTAAAAGTCATAGGACCCCCATCAAATTCAAGATAGGACCCACGTCCACATTGAAATAGAGAATAAAATTTCTTCTCTGCTTTATTTTCTGCTTTGGAGGGTTTTTTTTATGACATGGAGGGGTTAATTAACAGAGCAGTAGGGTGATATCTAACCAATTTGATATTTTAGTATTATCACCACGTATTACATATTGTTCCTTCAGTGGCACAAAATCACAGAATGTCCCCTCTGTGGTACCTCATATCATATAATGTCCCCTCACACCATAAAATGTCCTTTAAATGGATGTCCCCACACTATATGATGCCCCCTCAGTGGCATTAAATCACATAATACTATCTCAGTGGCACCTTGCATTGTGGCCCCATACACTGAATATTGCCCTCGCAGTACTACCACATGTCCACATAATATCCCTTCAGTGGTATCGCATCACAGGATGCCCCTTCAGTGGCCCCTCACACCATAAAAAGTTCTTTGTTCCCCCACTATGTAATGCCCCTTCAGTGCCACCACATCACGTAATACTACTTCAATGGTACCTCAAATTGTATAAGGTTTTTTTAGTGGTCTCCTCACACTACATAGTGTTCCTTCAGTGCCACCATATATTGTAAAATGTCAGTGATGTCCCCACAATACATAGGGGGAGATTTATCATCCAGTTTCTGAGGTAAAACTGTTCTAGTTGCCCATGGAAACCAATCAAAGCTCAGCTGTCATTTTATAAACAGCTGTGGGAAAATGAAAGCTAAGCTCCAATTGGTTGCCATAGGCCACTAGAACAGTTCTGCTAGAAGAGACTTATGATAAATCTCCCCCACCGTGTCCAGTCAGTGGCAACACAACATTTAATGTCCCCCTCAGTGGCCCCTGACATTGTATAATGCCCCTCAGTTTCTCCTCATATTGTAGAGCTCCTTCTATAGCAACACCACCCTATGTAATACCCCTCCAGTAGCAACACATAATGCCCCCTTCATGGTAACCTGAACTTACATGCCTCTTATGGAATGAAATGAGCAGGAAGAAATCATATTGGGGCAGATTTACTTACCCGGCCCATTCGCGATCCAGCGGTGCGTTCTCTGCGGTGGATTCGGGTCTTCCGGCGATTCACTAAGGCAGTTCCTCCGACATCCACCAGGTGTCGCTGCGCTGAAGTCCGCCGAGGTCCGCCAGAGTTCACGATCCATTGCTGGGTACAGGTAAGCTCATGTCCAGCGACACTTTTTTTAGAAAAATGCGGCGGTTTTTCCAAATCCGTCGGGTTTTCGTTTGGCCACGCCCCTGATTTCCGTCGCGTGCATGCCGGTACCGATGCGCCACAATAGGAATCGTGTGCGCCAAAAACCCAGGGCAAATCAGGGAAAATCGGTGCAAAACGGAAAAATTCGGGTAACCCACTGTAAACGGGCCCTGAGTAATTGACCCCCATTGCGTCTGAAGTGGTTATTTTCACAAAATCTAGCATTTAAATCCATTATGATAAACCTGGGACACTTAGACTGGAGGGCATGTAACAGAACACCTTATGTAAACCACCTGTAAGGGCACTTTAATAAATTACCTGTAATTTTAAACTTTAAAAGTATAAGTATTTTCCAAAATGTTGGCTGGAAAATTAGGTCACATAATAATATAATAATTTAATAATTTATTAATACTAATTTAATAATATATTAACTCATAATATCCAAAAATCAGGCACATGGGATAGAATCACACATTTTTGAGCTCTGGACGCTCGCTGTATCCCAACTGGACTCCCAGCTGGCAAATCGGCCAACCGAGCAACCACCATCTCCAATTTTCCACTGTTCCGTCTCCTGTGACTTAAAATTAACTATAAATACAAAGGAAAAATTACAAAAAAACCATATTGGGGCAGATTTACTTACCCATCCCTGTGTGTTCCCCGAGGTGCGTTGTCCGACGAGAATGCACTGTGCCGCGATTCACTTACATTGCGCGCTTGATGTGTCAATCCCCGCCAGAGTTCACCAACTTCTTCCCGGTGCATGTAAGTGCATTGTCTTGCGACACAATTTAAATGTTAAGTCTCGCGCTTAGTCCAAATCAGTCGGATCGTCCAACACCCCAACCCCCCCCCCCCCAATTTGTGTCGCATGAAAGCTGACGCCGATGCACCAAAATCCGATCGCAGACACCAAAATCCTCTGCTAAATGCATCGCAAATCAGAAAACATCGGAATATCTGATGATAGTGCGGTCCATGGACCCTAAGTAAATGAGCCCCATTAACTCAATAACATAGGGAGGGAGGGGCAGCTTGAGTGTCGCCTCAAAGAGGGAGATAACATTGAATCATCAGCCATATAAACCCCCACGTCCTGTAGGAGGGGAAGACGTAATGAGGTAAACAACAGGGGAGGGGGGAGAACACATCTTAAAGGCACAGATCACCAACCCTATTAAAGTGCAATATTATCCACATTTTAACCCTTTTGCATCAGCCCCTAGTTTAGGGGTACCTTCCTTAAACATTCATATATTTGCAATCCATCCTTTTCCTGTTAAAATTATGCTAATTAACCAAAAGGGCTCTGGGGACGTTACCAGAGTCCCTCAGTGCTGCAAATTTAAAGGTGTTGCTCTGTGCAGAAACTTCTTATGCTGTGAAATTACATCAGCAGAGGGAGGGAGGATGTGCTGAGGCAGCAGGGGGGGGGGGGATTGGGAGACAGTGTAACAACCTGTGAATCTGCAGCATGGGTGGGCTCTGGTAACACCTCCCTCAGACTCACATGCTTCATTTTAAAAGTTGATTTTAGAAGGAAGGAGGTCATGGATAACAAATATAAGAATAGTTCCCCAGTCATGATGCGACTTACATACCTTATAGGTCCATAATAATGTTCTGGTAATGTAGACCCTGGGTAGTTCTGCATTCCGGGGGTTTGGATACTGTATATCAGGGTCATACAGGGACATTATACTTACTTTACTGTATAATCTGAGGACAGCAGAGATTGGGGTTATGTAACTATGTAAGGTCATGAGGACACAAGCCGCTGCCTCCGCATATCATGCGAAACGTCTTCTTACAGAGTTTTATCGCAAAACATAATATGACATTTTGTCCTTTGAATGCGGAAAATGTTTATTTTGCAGGATTGTAATAGAAAATTCATCGGTAGAAGAGAATTAATGATTATCCAAATAAAACCTGACTGAAATGTAGGCGCATAGACACTGATGAAATCACTTCTAGGGACACTTTGCTGAGCCAGTACCTGAGAATATCATGAATAATACAGTCAAAGGGGGTCATGACGCACTCCATTCCCTGATATAGATAGTTAAAGGGAACATGTTACCAGATTTTACCCCATTAAACTACCAACCCCCTTGGGTAGGGTATATAAGGCCCTGAGAAGAGTCATATTTGCCTGAGATGTGTCAAGTTCAGAGGCTGTGTCACTTCAGACTTCCAAATCTTTGGTTCTATAGCACCTAGAATCATACTCCTTCTTTGTAATAAAGTTAAGAAGTAGCAACCAGGCTTGTGGTTTTATGATCTACAGAACCGGAGATGCAAGCGTTTATCCCTTCCCCAACACACTCTGTACTATGATGGCATAGCATCGGGAAGCGGATATGGGAGGGCTCATAGGCGGAGCCCTCTACATACAGGGTGGGTGATTGCTACATATTGCTGAATGTTCGGTGCTAGAAGCAGGGGGATGTTAAAGGGGTATTCCCATCTGGGCATTTACATTTAATTAAATTCATTTGCCGCATGTAAACATTTCTTCAACTGGATGTTATTTAAAAAAAATGTTCCTGTGTGAAGATAATTTCTCATAAATGTTGCCATGTTGTCCCTTAGAAACGAGATGGCTTCCTTGGATACGACCACCTCTGCTGGAGTGATTGCACAAAGAAACAAAAGGTGTTTGCATATGAAATGTCCCGGAGTTACTGCAGGTCCCACAGCCGTCCTGTGGTAATGATTGCTGAATCCAGGTGGTCAGGCAGGGCTCTATAGCCCATGTCTGGCCACCGCTGCCAAAATGTGAGGCGGTCGTATCCAAGGAAGGGACAGGATAACTACATTTCTGAGAAATTATCTTCACACATTTTTTTAATAACATCCAATTGAAGAAATGTTTACATAAGGCAAATGAATTTAATTAAATGTAAATGCCCAGATGGGAATACCCCTTTAACCATTCAAATGCCCCTGGCAATGGTGCCAAAGGCATTTACATCATGGTGTGCATGCTACCATCTTGGTTTTGATCGTCTCACCCCTAAAAACATAGTAAATAAAAAAATTATAAAAACTTAAAAGTTTAAATCACCCCCTTTCCCTAGAATTGAGGTAAAAAAAAAAAAAGAAAAACATGTCATGTGCCTTAAAACCCTGTAACGGAAATTAGCATCCAGATATCCAAATCGCCACTTTTTTTCTATTTCGCAACTCCTAAAAATGTGCATAAAAAGTTATCAATAATGAAGGCTTCTATATATATAAAAACATGGATTCTGTCATCCAAAAACAGTGCCACACTTGTCTATTGGCTGTGACAGGCTGTGCAGGCGTTCTTCCTTTCTAGAATAGTTATGACATATCCAAATCTTAGGTTCTGCTGACCTCCTTCCCGTAGTAGTGTGCTGCACCGGCAGGGGCCATCTCCATACAACTTTATAAAAGCAAAAAAATACCAGAGAGATGAATGGAGAGTAGCTCTGGCACACACTCCCTGTTCAGCCCAGATAGGGGAAGGAGGACACAGGACCCCCTTTCCTTAGATACGTGCAGATTCCAGAAGTAGGAACTACATCTATCATCTATTTATGACATATGCAGTCTAGATGGGAATAGCTCTTGTGCTAAGACAGATTTTAACTGCAATACCAGACACAACCATTACACAAGTGTGGTGCTGTTTCTGAAAGAAAGTAATCCCCCTGATCTGTCACAAATATCAAGGAAGTCCGATCACTTTTATGACACTTCCAGGACAGGTCACATGACTCGACATCCCAGAAGTCCTATGCTATGTCGGATAGGTCAGGAGGACCTGAGTTCATCCGTTCTCTTGAAGGTCCTGGCAGCCAGATCCCCAGTTATTACATTTCTTTTAGGATAAGCAAGTATTTTATGGCAAAACTCCTTAAAATACAACTTTTTGGAAGTTTCAAAAACTCCAGTTAAACATAATACCAGTCTTATCTCTATGGATCCTCAGAGATCTATCAAATCCACCTATAAAACGCTTAAGTGTTGTAATTAATGCTTAATTACTATGTTCCTTCTGTGAATCGGAGCCCCATTGTGCTCCCCCCAGCTTCCCACAATGCCTCTGAAGATGCAAATATGTTAGTCAGCAGTTATCTTGGCTTGAAAACCGGCGTAGTTATCAAATATTCTTCTGTGTTATCTAGATATAATTAGGTTGTTATAAGGAAAGTTGTGGAAGAAGAGAAGGTTTTCAGCGTGGTATAATAACAATCTCATTAGGACGTGTCGTGGGACTGATATAAAAGGCGGCTGAACATCATCTGTAGAGCCGCGCTCACAATTCCCTGCAGTTGGCTCCATCCAAACACCACATATGCTCCCGCTCATAGCTGTGGGGTATCGCTATATCTCTTCCGACAAACATAATTCCAGAACATTGTGTTTTCTAAAAGAAAACAAATTCTACTTCATGTAATTAGAAATGATTGATTTGAAGAACACCACAAGGAATGAGATGGGATTCCACCTCGTCGAAAATTGGTAACCTACCAAGAAGAAATACTACTTTCATGATGGTGAGTTGTCTTAGAGGTGCGTCATAAAATTATATAGAGCAATTTTAGAAACTTCCCCATCTTTGTGAGATCTAGAAAACAATATTTGGGTTTTTGATTGGTCCTCCATCTTCTTGGCAACTAAAGTAGGGTTTTCCTATTGAGTAGGTATGTTTACGATGGTTCTATCATGTAGCTGTGTAGATGTTTAAGAAAGTCCTCCATCTTCTAGATATGATGTCCAGGGTAAAGTTTTCCTTCATGTAGATTTGTTTTAGAAGGCCCTCCATCTTCTTGAAAACTCATGTAGGGGTTTCCATCATGTAGGTATATTGTTGATGGTTCTATCATGTGTTTTAGAATGTTATTAATCTTCTAGATTTCCAGTGTAAAGTTCTCCATCATGTAGGTTTCTTTTAGAAGGCCATCAATCTTTTTGACAACTAATGTAGTGACAACTATCATGTAGGTATACTTTTGATGGTTCTGTCATGTAGGTGTGTTTTAGAATGTTGTTCATCTTCAAGATACCCTGTGGAAAGTTCTCAACCATGCAGGTAGGTTGGTAGAAAAAGGTAGTTGGGTTTCAGAATGGTCTTCCATTTCTTGACAACTAAAGCAGGGATTTCTATTGTGGAGGTATGCTTATGATGGTACTGTTCTTCTCTTATTATCCCGCCACATTTCAGACATCGGAGCACGTAGAAGCGGAGAAAACATTTATTTATTTGATCGCCTGGATTTGGTGGTACTTTTTGGACTTTTTTCCCATTTTCCTCCTGCGCCGTTGTTTCCCAATTTAAGTTGAGGTTGTTTGTAGGTATATTAGTGTAATTCTTGTTTGACTCTCTAGATTCACACTCTTATAGGATGTAATTACAGGGTTCTACATCTTTCGATGGAAAGTTTATTATCATGTAGGCAGTGGCGTAACTAGAAGCTGATGGGCCCGAGTGCAAAGTGTGTTTCAGGCCCTCGACTATAATGTATAGGGGCCCCTGAAATTATTATGAAGGGGATACATGGTAACACAATCCCTAGAGATATTGTTTTTTTACTTGATATGTTCATGAAAGGGTTAATGTGTTTCTGTCAGAGTTGAATTTTGCCGCTCTTTTTTGTGTGATGTTTATTGCAATTCTCCTCATGAAATTAATGCCACCTGATTGGTGGTTAGGCAAGATCAGCTGTGATTGGTAATCAGCTGGGTCAATGGAATTCCTGTCTCCAGGTGAAATACAGTAGGCGGTCAGCTGATTGGCAGCTGGCTGCCCTTACTTATGAATATAAGGAGCTGTCACCTGGGTTTCTGGGCAAGTTCTTCAAGACCTTCAGAGAGCAGCGGCCCGTCCAGCCCGCCCTTAATTGATTCACTTAATCTTGTCGCGATTGTTTGTTAGTGGGGGTTTGGTGTCCCAGCTCATGCCGGGGAGACTCAGTTTAATATATATTTATTATATGATTGAATGTTTTAATGTTTTAAAGTAACAGTTTTTAATTATTTAATATTCATTATTATTATTTTAATGTTGAAAATTATTATTAATATTTACTCTTGGTTACCCAATAATAAAACATTGCGGCCATTTTTCTCCATTAAAAACATTGTCTTGTGTCTTTTATTTATGCTATTTTTATATAAAGTTAATGAAATATGGGATTTGTGTTACCATGTAGGGTTTATAATAATAGTCTTCTCATATGTGAAAGTGACACCTTAAGGGCCCCCTAAACTTCTAGGGCCCAGGTGCGATCGCAACCTCTGCACCCCTTCAAGTTACACCCCTGCATGTAGGTATGTTTCAGAAGGTCCTCCATGAACAAGAAATCCAGTAGAAAGTTTTCTATTCTCTAATATCTATCTCTAATATTTTTTAAGATGGTTCTTCATTTACATGTAATGCTATGGTCTTTATGTTTTACAAGAACCTAAATATTCCGGACATCCAATGGACACTTTTCTATCATGGAGGTATCTTTAGAGGGTTCTTCCTTTTATTTTATTTTTTTACTATACCGTATTTTCCGGGCCATTAGGCGCACCGGAATATAAGGCGCATCAGTCCGATGCGCCTTATATATGTAATAATTCCATATATAAGGCGCATCGGACTATAAGGCGCAGGGTCCGGGGGCGTGGCGGAGGTCCGGGGGCGGAGCGGATACCCGACGAGAACAGAAGCGTCGCGACCCGAAGACGAGACCCGACGAAACGCGGCGACGTGGGGAAGGTGAGCGGGGAAGGTGAGGGGGAGGTGGAGGAGGGCAGCGGACCATACTTACATAGGTCTCCAGCAGATCTCCAGCGGGAACTGGTCTGCGGTTCCCGCTGGAGATCTGCTGTCTCCGGTAGCGGGGACCTATGTCCGCTGTCCTCCTATAGGGCGCACCGGACTATAAGGCGCACTTTGGATTTCCAAGTAAATCCAAGGCTTTTATGTGCGCCTTATAGTCCGGAAAATACGGTAAGTATCACAAAATGCTATTTATCTCTCTATCTAGCTTGCTAACTGATAAATGTATGGGTGCTATGCATATGTAAATGTAGTAATTAGAGATGAGCGAACATGCTCGTCCGAGCTTGATGCTCGGTCGAGACTTTCCATGGGACAGGTCACTGATCGACATCCAGAAGTCCCTATATGCTATGTCGGATAGGTCAGAGAGGAACCGTGAGGTTCATCCGTGTTCTCTTGAAAGGCGTCTGGCAGCCAGATCCCAGTTTACATTTCTTTTAGGATAAGCAAGTATTTTATGGCAAAACTCCTAAAATACAACTTTTGGAAGTTTCAAAAAACTCCAGTTTAAACATAATACCAGTCTATCTCTTGGATCCTCAGAGATATATCAAATCCCACCTATAAAACGCTTAAGTGTTGTAATTAATGCTTAATTACTATGTTCCTTCTGTGAATCGGAGCCCCTTTTGCCCCCCCAGCTTCCCACAATGCCTCTGAAGATGCAAATATGTTAGTCAGCAGTTATCTTGGCTTGAGAAACCGGTCGAGTTATCAAATATTTTTGTTCTTAGAATACAGTAGGTTGTTACTGGACGTGTGGAGAAGAGTGTGAGAGTGTTAGAACTGTTGGGTATAATAAACAATCTCATTAGGACGTGTCGTGGGAATGATATAAAAAGGCGGTGAACATCATCTGTAGAGCGCGCTCACAATTCCCTGCAGTTGGCTCCATCCAAACACCACATATGCTCCGCTCATAGCTGTGGGGTATCGCTATATCTCTTCCGACAAACATAATCCAGAACATTGTGTTTCTAAAGAAAAACAAATTCTACTCATGTAATTAGAAATGATTGATTTGAAGAACACCCAAGGAATGAGAGAGGCGAATTATCGTCGAAAAATTGGTAACCTACCAAGAAGAAATTACTATTTCATGATGGTGAGTTGGTCTTAGAGGTGCGTCATAAAAATTATATAGAGCAATTTTAGAAACTTCCCCATCTTTGTGAGATCTAGAAAACAATATTTGGGGTTTTGATTGTCCTCCATCTTCTTGGCAACTAAGTAGGGTTTTCCTATTGAGTAGGTATGTTTACGATGGTTCTATCATGTAGTGTGAGAAGTTTTAAGAAAGTCCTCCATCTTCTAGATATGATGTCCAGGGTAAAGTTTTCTTCATGTAGATTTGTTTTAGAAGGCCCTCCATCTTCTGTGAAAACTCATGTAGGGGGTTCCATCATGTAGGTATATTGTTGATGGTTCTATCATGTGTTTTAGAATGTATTAATCTCTAGATTTCAGTGTAAAGTTCTCCATCTGAGGTTTCTTTAGAAGGCCATCAATCTTTTTGACAACTAATGTAGTGACAACTATCATGTAGGTATACTTTTGATGGTTCTGTCATGTAGTGTGTTTTAGAATGTTGTTCATTTCAAGATACCCTGTGGAAAGTTCTCAACCATGCAGGTAGGTTGTAGAAAAAGGTAGTTGGGTTTCAGAATGGTCTTCCATTTTTGACAACTAAAGCAGGGATTTCATTGTGGAGGTATGCTTATGATGGTACTGTTCTTCTCTTATTATCCCGCCACATTTCAGACATCGGAGCACGTAGAAGCGGGAGAGAAAATCATTATTATTTGATCGCCTGGGATTGGTGGTACTTTTGGACTTTTTTCCCTTTTCCTCCTGCGCGTTGTTTCCCAATTTAAGTTGAGGTTGTTTGTAGGTATATTAGTGTAATTCTTGTTTGACTCTCTAGATTCACATCTTATAGGATGTAATTACAGGGTTCTACATCTTCGATGGAAAGTTTATTATCATGTAGGCAGTGGCGTAACTAGAAGTGATGGGCCCGAGTGCACAAGTGTGTTTCAGGCCTCGACTATAATGTATAGGGGCCCCTGAATATTATGAAGGGGATACATGGTAACACAATCTAGAGATATTGTTTTTTACTTGATATGTCATGAAAGGGTAATGTGTTTCGTCAGAGTTGAATTTTGCCGCTCTTTTTGTGTGATGTTTATTGCAATTCTCCTCATGAAATTAATGCCACCTGATTGGTGGTTAGGCAAGATCAGCTGTGATTGGTAATCAGCTGGGTCAATGGAATTCCTGTCTCCAGGTGAAATACAGTAGGCGGTCAGCTGATTGGCAGCTGGCTGCCCCTTACTTATGAATATAAGGAGCTGTCACCTGGGTTCTGGGCAAGTTCTTCAAGACCTTCAGAGAGCAGCGGCCCGTCCAGCCCGCCCAATTGATTCACTTAATCTTGTCGCGATTGTTTGTTAGTGGGGGTTTGGTGTCCAGCTCATGCCGGGAGAGAATCAGTTTAATATATATTTATTATGATGAATGTTTTAAGTGTTTAAAGTAACAGTTTTTAATTATTTAATATTCATTATTATTATTTTATGTTGAAAATTTATTAATATTTACTCTGGTTACCCAATATAAAAACATTGCGGCCATTTTTCTCCATTAAAAACATTGTTGTTGTCTTTTATTTATGCTATTTTTATATAAAGTTAATGAAATATGGGATTTGTGTACCATGTAGGGTTTATAATAATAGTCTTCTCATATGTGAAAGTGACACCTTAGGGCCCCCTAAACTTCTAGGGCCCAGGTGCGATCGCAACCTCTGCAACCCTTCAAGTTACACCCCTGCATGTAGGTATGTTTCAGAAGGTCCCATGAACAAGAAATCCAGTAGAAAGTTTTTATTCTCTAATTATCTATCTCAATATTTTTAAGATGGTTCTTCATTTACATGTAATGCTATGGTCTTTATGTTTTACAAGAACCTAAATATTCCGGACATCCAATGGACACTTTTCTATATGGAGGTATCTTTAGAGGGTTCTTCCTTTTATTTTATTTTTAATTAACCGTATTTTCCGGGCCATTAGGCGCAACGGAATAAGGCGCATCAGTCCGATGCGCCTTATATATGTAATAATTCCATATATAAGGCGCATCGGACTATAGGCGCAGGGTCGGCGGGCGTGGCGGAGGTCCGGGGGCGGAGCGGATACCCGACGAGAACAGAAGCGGCGATCCGAAGACGAGAACGACGAAACGCGGCGACGTGGGGAAGGTGAGCGGGGGAAGGTGAGGGGGAGGTGGAGGAGGGCAGGGACCATACTTACATAGGTCCCCGTACCGGAGGACAGCAGATCTCCAGCGGGAACTGAACAACGACGCGGCAGAAGGTTGCGCGCTGGAGATTTGCTGTCTCCGGTTAGCGGGGACCTATGTCCGCTGTTCCTCCATATAGGGCGTAGTACCGGACTATAAGGCGCACTTTGGATTTCCAAGGAAATCCAAGGCTTTTATGTGCGCCTTATAGTCCGGAAAATACGGTAATCATGTTTAGCAAACTTTTATTATACATACAAGATAAAATCAGCAAAAAAAGTCACTTACAATCAATTAACCTGATCCTTCCTCACCTTCTCTTCCCACACTTCTTAACCATTGTTTTGCCTGGAAAGGCCCTTCAAAGAGTTGCTTTACTTGCTTTGCTTTACTCCTCATAATTTCCACTTTTTACATCCTATCAGCGAAAACATAATATAGAAAATATTAGAAAAACCTGTTTTGATACCAAATTCTCTCCCTCAAGAACTATCGTAAAAATAGAGGGGCATTTAAATATACATGCGGATCGTGTGCACAAAAATCTGAGTCAGGATGTTCCATTTTAGCTCCGTCTATTCCGTGGGGACAGAATTCCCTGCAGCCCTGTTCCTCCTTAATTACTTTCCTGCCATGTCTAGACCTGGGTTTTTTTTTTTCTTTTCATATTAAGGAGGCTCCTGGGAGCAGCATTTGGAGAGACTGTGAGACGTAGAATTGAGATTAAATTTCCACCATTCACTTACTTTATGCCCTGGCAGTGACTTTTTATGATGCCCCCTGGACATGCGGACACTCGGCAATAAATATCTAGACCTGGCAGTATAGGATGTAAAATATATGAACCTAAAGAGTTAAAAACGCAGAGGACAAGTCCTGAACACCTGCAAGCCTCTCTATGTGTACAGCCAATAAGTCCGGAACGCTTAATTGGTGCACAGAGGATGCCTTTTATAGGCCCAACAACTGCAGCAATCATTTTTTGGAACATTCAGGTAGAACAAAGGAACACGGATATCAGGTCACTGGATGGGGGACAGTAATAATACTGCGAGGGTCATCAGATAGCGTATTGTATACTCAGTATTATGCCACTATGAAATATTACTATGAATTAAAAGTATGTATGTCTGAATGAGCCTTAAGATTTCTGTTGAAAAAAAACAAATGGATTGGTTTTTAAAGTGAACTTCTCAGAAGATTTTGACTGCCCTATATGAGAGCAGGATATGATAGAGAGAGAGAAGCTGAGCTCTGTGATATATAGGTTTAGATTATTTGGGGCAGGATTTCTATGGGTAAAGGGGAATAAATGCCCACAAGGTTCTTAGGGGAGACTCTGCCCACAAATAGTGAATGACACTTGCAGTAATGAGTGTCCTGATTACCCCAATCACAGACTCTGATTGGCTAAGAGTATTGATTATCCCGCCCCCGTGAGAGCCATCATTACTCTATACACACACTCAGTAATTGGCAGTGAGAATGCCTATTACCCCGCCCACAAATGAATTACAGTGAGGGTCCTGAGAGTAGTGAATGCCCTAATAACTCCGCCCACACACAGTGATTGACAGTCACAGTCCTGATTACCCTGCTCACACACAATGATTGACAGGAACAGGCAATGATTTTTCTGTCTACACAGTGATTGATAGTGAGATTCCTGATTAGTCTGCCCACACATAATGATTGACTGTGAGAGTCCTGATTGGTCCACCCACACACAGTGATTGACAGTTAGAGTCCTGATTACCCCTCCCACACACAGGGATTGGCAGAGAGAGTCCTAATTACTAAACTAATAAATAAATTATTCTGTCAATGTGGAAGTGGCACCTCGGAGTCTGATTTTTGTTTTCTGAATTTAATGACACACATAGTGATAAACATAAAGAGTCCTGATAACTCCACCCACACACAGTGATTGACAGGGAGATTCCTGATTACCTGTCTACATACAGTGATTAACAGTGTGAGTCCTGATTACCCCACCCACTCACAGTGATTGACAGTAAGAGTCCTGATTACCCTACCCACACACAGTGATTGACAGTTAGAGTCCTGATTACCCCATCCACACACAGTGATTGACAATAAGAGTCCTTATTACTTTGCCCACACACAGTGCTTGACAGTAAGAGTCCTGATTACCCCGCCCAAACACAGATTAATTGAGGGATTGACAGGGAGAATCCTGATTACCTGTTCACACACAGTAATTAACAGTGTGAGTCCTGATTACTCCACCCACACACAGTGATTGACAGTGAGAGGCAACATTGCAAAGTGAACACTAAAGAGATTGGCAGAGAGGGCGCTGGTGCAACTAAATGGGGGTCATTTATTAAGGGCCCGATTCACGTTTTCCCGACGTGTTACCCGGATATTTCCGATTTGTGCCGATTTTTCCTGAATTGCCCCAGGATTTTGCTGCACGCTATCGGATTGTGGCGCATCGGCGCCGGCATGCATATGACGGAAATCGGGGGGCGTGGCCATATAAAAACCTGACGGAGTCGGGAAAACCGCCGCATTTTTTTAAAAAAAAGTGTTGATCGACACGCGCTTACCTTCACCCACGATAGAACGATGAACTTCAGTGCATTCCGATGATCTTCTGCGCAGCAGCGACTCCTGGTGGACGTTGGAGGAACTACCTTAGTGAATCCCGGCCGGACCCGAATCCACCGCAGGGAACGCGCCGCTGGATAGCGAATGGACCGGGTAAGTAAATCTGAATTGCTATCAATAATAACATTAATTAAAAAGAAATAGTTTTATTATTATGGAACAAGACCTAATGTTTGTCCTGCCAAACTGCTCTATCTGAACCAACAGACTTTGCCATTTAAGGTTGTCTTGCAGGTGTGTGGAGACTTATAGCCATTGATGCTCCTCTGGGAGATTCTGGGAAATATGCAAATATATTTTATAAGATAAACATTGTTTCTTAGCTACCCTGTAAGGCAGCCCCCTTACTATCAAGCATGACTTTCAGGAAGCCTAATGACATGATAAGTGATAAAAGCCAAAACTGTATATCTATCCCAGAAGGAACGGACTCCCAGCTGTAGACAGAACTGTTTCGATGTGATGTGGGAACTGGTTTAGCAAAACGAGAGGCTAAGACTTGGTCCTGGAAATAACATGACTCCTTATGGAGACGTTGGAGTGCTAACTAATAATGATTACATTTTTGGGGTCTCTGGGCTGGAGCCATTACTTCCCACACAGCGGTTGTTGAATGGTGATTTGTCCTCTAAATTCAATTTTCCCTTCTTTACACATTGACAGAGGTGACAAGGAAAACATAATCACAATGAGGCAGAGAGCTGGGAATGAGATGAGGTTCTGGGGTTAGGAGGAGGGCGCTGATGTGGCATTGTGCCTGCGATCTATCAAGGATAGTGAGGATGATTATTAACACCTTCCTGCCTGTTTTATGTATTGTATAGGTATGAATTGTGTACAGTGGGTACGGAAAGTATTCAGACCCCTTTACATTCTTCATTGTTGCATTGCAGTCAATTGCTATGATCAAAAAAGTTATTTTTTTGCACATTAAATGGGTTATCCGAGGGTATAAAAAACCCCATTGGTGGCTGGGATGGGGCAGGTTAAAAAAATAAACATGTACTTTTTTTATACCCTCGGATAAACCATTTAATGTACACTCTGCCCCCATCTTGACAGAAAATAACAGAATTGTTGAATATTGAAAAACTAAAAACATCACATGGTGATAAGTATTCGGCCCCTTTGCTTAGTATTGAGTAGAAGCTTTGGAGCTGGTTCAGCCAGGAGTCTTCTTGGGAAGATGCAACAAGTTCCTCACCCCTGGATTTGGGGAACCTCTGCCTCTTCTTTACAGATCCTCTTCAGTTCCTTCAGGTTGGATGGTGAACATTGGTGGAAGCCATTTTCAAGTCTCTCCAGAGATGCTCAATTGGGTTTAGGTCCGAGCTGTGGCTGGGCCAGTCAGGAATGGTCACAGAGACGTTCTGAAGCCTCTGACGTGTTATTAGCTGTGAGCTTAGGGTCATTGTCTTGTTGGAAGGTTCGGCCCAGTCTGAGATCCAGAGCATCTGAAAGAGGTTTTCATCTGGGATATCTCTGTACTTGGCCGCATTCATCTTTCCTTCCATTACACCCAGTGGTCCTGTCCCTGCGCCCGTAGCCTGATGCTGCCCCCACCATGTGTCACTGCTGGGATTGTATTTAGCAGGTGATGATCGGTGCCTGGTTTTCTTAACACATACTGCTTACAATTATCACCAAAAAGTAAAATGTTTTTCTCAGCAGACCAGAGAATCTTATTTCTCATAATCTGGGAGTCCTTCATGTATTTTTTTTCATACTGTATGTAGCATTCATATGTCTTGCACTAAGGAGAGGCTTCCATCGACAAACTCTCCCATAAAGCCCCGACTGGTGGAGGCTGCTGTGATAGGTGACTTGGGGAACTTTCTCCGATTTCCCTACTGCATCTAGGGATCTTGGGCCACAGTGCCACAGTGATCTTGGAGTGTTTCCTTATCTTTCTCACTGAGGCTCTTCTCCCATCATTGCTTATTTTGGCTGGATGACCACTGTGCTATTAAGAAACTTGAGTGCTGCAGAAATTCTTTTGTAACCTTGGCCAGATCTGTTCCTAACCACAATTCTTGCTCTGAGCTCCTTGGGAAGCTCTTTAGACCTCGTGATTCTCATGTGTTCTGACATGCATTGTGAGCTGTGAGATCTAATATAGACATGTGTGTGGAAACTCCACACATGGATTCTAACCCCAAGGGTTGGTAACATATTCACTTGTCATTTTGATTCTCCATGATATTATATTCTGTTACAGTCTATGGAGGAAAGTTTCTAAGAGTTAGTACACATTTTCCTAACTCTGTAAGTACACTAAAAATAAATAAAAATTAGAATTAAAAATATATAGACAGGTGTTTTCCTTTTCTAATGAAGTCCAATCAGTTTAAATAAACACATCTGGACTCCAATGAAGGAGTAGAACCATCTCAAGGAGGATCAGAAGGAAAGGGACAGCAATGAGTTAAATATGAGTCACAGCAAAAGGTCTGGATATTTATGTGATATTTCAGTTTTTTTCTGTGATAAATTATTAAAAATATCTAAATCTGTTTTTTTTTCTGTCAAGATGGGGGCAGAGTATACAACAATGAGAAGAACAGTTTTTTTTAAATTTTTTTCAATTCAATTTGTTTCAATCGGCTGCAATGAGACGAAAAGTTAAAAATTTTAAGGGGTCTGAATCATTTCCGTACCCACTGTATATACTCGAGAATGCAACTATAAATTAACCCCATTTGGGTGTTTTTGTTTCTGTGTTACTTTTAACTCCCCAACTTCAAAAATCTATAACTTTTTACATTTTCCATGTACAGGGCTTTGTGTGGACTTATTTTCTACGTAACAAATTGTACTTATAGCAAGGATATTTAATTTTCCTTGCCGTGTGCTAGAAAATGGGGAAAAAAATTCCAACAGAAATTGGTAAAAAAAATGCATTTGTGGCATGTTCTTGTGGTCCCAGTTTTTATGTCTTTCACTCTGCAATTTAAGTTACACCTCTCCTTTATTCTTTGAAACTGTTATGGGAATTCCAAATTTATATTGGTTTTATTGTATTTTAATATGTTTTAAAAAATGAAAACTTTTATGAAAAAAAAGTTTTTGTTTTGCCATATTCTGACACAAATAACTTGTGGTGCGGAGCTGTGTAAGGTGTCACTGTCTGCAAGATGAGCTGATGTTTTTATTGCAACCATATTAGGGATTATATAACCTTTTGATCACATTTTAAAACTTTTTGTGTCCCAATATGGCGAAAGAGTGTCGTTTTGGACATTTTGGCACGATTTTCCGGGATGGTTTTGGGATGCAGCAAGACTGAACATGTTTGTGATTTCACTTGTTCATTTATCTTTTTGACTTTAAAACCGAATAGCAAAATAAGTACTTTTTGAAATACTCACAGGGGTCTCGTGTGGGAGCTACGGCTTCAGGCAAGTCCAACCCAAAAAAGCAAAAATAAGTAAGTAATGTGCCAAGCGTCTACCTCAAATCTCAAGGATATGGAGTCTTCATGCAGGATTCAAAACCAACAGCACTTTTAAGAGCTCCAAATAAGTTTCAAACAATTTACTGTATCTCTTTCCTTTTCCACTGGCACGGTTGGTAACCGTATATGCTGCTTTGAGAAACCGCACTACACCTCTCCAACAGATCCAGCTCAGTTTTAGGCTCTTTCGTGGACTAGGTATAAAGGATACAGATCCAAATAGCAAAAAATTTTAAAATACATTTATTGTTCAAGCCAGCAGACATCCTCAACCAACCGTGGGTTTCATCGTATGGCTTAAATGATCATCAATGATCTCCTAAAATACTTTTACCCTTGATTGTCTGATTGCTCCTACCATATATTGCAATAATACTGTATTACAGTATATGGAGATTTTGCTATAGATCTGTAACAGTGTGCCAGTAGCCCACCATTACAGATCTTCAGCAATGACAAGTCCTGGAGTGTTATACGAATTTTTGCTCCCGGATGACATCATGGGAAGCGCAGATCCAAGCTAATACATCAGTGCCCACATACCACTGGCTTTTTATGGTTTATCACCCGTGGGTGGTGCGATCACTGATCCTAGGTGTTGCCGGTGGACATTTGCTGCAATATGGAGCAAACACCCGGCTTGCATGGAGAGAGCTCAGCCCCTCAGCCCTCTGCATACTCCCATAACAGATTTGTGATGTACTAATACGATTAAAAAAGATTAAATGGTGAGTATCGTCAACATCTGCCGAAACTGAATGTTTTGTCCCAATGTCCCAATATGTGATTCCCCCCTTGAAAACAAACAGAATGATGCCTACTTTGTGCTAATTGCTCCTTCCTGGCATTTTCTGTTCTGAAAGTGTTTGATGAAAATCTTTCTCACCAGAGGTGAAGTAAGCGGAGACTAATGTTTGTCTGTCTAGAAAGTTGCACACAACCAAAATCGCAGGAATTTAATTTATCCTAAAAGGGAACCTGTCACCACTTTTCATAAATACAGTGAGTGGCAGGTTCCCATATAGCTCTAATAGCTAACTGACACCCTTTTTTTAGCTAAAAATTGTTTACCTCAGATGCCCATAAAATCAACTTTATAACCTTGCCTCACATGTAGCCACATCTAGAGCAAGTCAGATGGGGCATGGTCTCCTTGGGCTAAATCCATCAGCTCCCTCCATGCCTTCTCAGCATTCATCAAGTTTGGGCACTTGACCATGGTGACAGCATTTAAGTCCTTTAACTGTACAACATGCATATATCTGATCACAACAAATTATATCATGCTTCCATAGACTTTTTACTTCTCCCCATCCACCACGGAGGTATGAGATTTCATGTGATCAGATATATGTACAGGGTACAGTTTAAGTTAGGAGGCTAAAGGACCTTAGATGAGGTCACCCTGGTCACATGACATTAATTGCTTAGAAGGCATTGGGAGGAACTGCTGGATTAAGCCCAAGGAAGCCACATCCCATCTGACTCACTCTAGATATGGCTATGCAAGGCAAGGTTATAAAGTTGATTTTATGGTGATTGGTGGGAAACAATTTTGTAGCTAAAAGAAGGCTATTAAGATAATAGGGTTCTGTGATTACCTCCCACTACTTGTATTTGTTAACAATTTGGTGACAGGTTCCCTTTAAGGAGAATGAAATTTTCTTTTTAAAACCAGTTTTTCATTTTTTTACTATGTGTGTGACTGGTATTACAGTTTGAAGAGATGCTGGAAAGGGAATTCATATATATGGAACGAAAATCTGAGGCCGAATTAAAGATTATGTCAGAGCAGTTAAAGACCAAATGGACATTAATTTCCACAGAGTTTGGCTGCATCCCCGTGTCCACTACATGTGGAAGAAGGTGCCTTCCAGTGAGTAGAGCTTGGAAATATTTTTGGTCATCTCAAAGATGTAGGTGTTGATTAATGGGTTGAAGTCCACTGATCTTCAGAAATTTGTAATAAAAGACCTTATTCGATTTGGGTTCTTGATTTGGTAAAATTAGAATTTATAGAGTTTTTTACAATAATTTGTGGAGATATGGACCAGTGTTGAAGAACAAGAGCTTTTTTGACTTGGATATCTTCATATCACCCATAATCTTCAGCCGAGTAGACCATGCACATACTTTGCCAAATGTCCTACATCTGGCTTTGATAAGAGGTCAAGTGAGTTAAAAAAAAATCCTCCATCATTCCTGGATACTATTCATACATCAGCTTTGGTTTCCACTAATTGAACAATAGGTTTCATCAATTTTTGATGGCCATTATGAGCCAACAAACAACCTGTAGAACTAGGACTTGAAATTCGAGGTTGTAGGCATGGTGGTTCGTGTCGTGAGATTAAAACTAGAAGAACAGGTGCAATTTCTCTATTATCCTGACACATGCAATTAATCTATTGTCAGGAACATCTGGGCTTCAAGATGAATATCTTAATTGCTCATCTTCACCTTAACAGATTCTATACTACATTAATACATCGGTAAATTTATCTCATTATGGTCAACAGTGGACATCAGATCCAACATTTTTGTGTGCAATGTAACATGTGATGTTGTGAGGGCACGACTGATGTTCAGTAGATTCTTTGAATCATTTTTTAGTTTGGCCGCTTATTCTAATAAGGCAAAGAGTATCTAAAGGACTGAGGAAAGAGATGAACAAATCAAATGGCATCTGGATACCCGCCCATTCCTGATAATGGACTTGGCATCGCACCAGGAGGCCTCGAAAGAAAATCGTCAGACTGCACCTTTCATGATGACTTATAATGTACACATTTACCCCATATTTATTAATATGCCAGACTTTGGCTCAAAATGTGCCACCTAAATGTACTCAAGTGTTACACAATACATTTTTAGTACTTTTATGATGAATTTTTTCAAAAATATGAAAGTCTAGGATCTGCCATTACATTATAAACAGTGAAGGTTCTTCCAGTAATCTTCAATTCTTACAATATTTTTTCTTGTAAAGGAGGTGGCCCACTCACCAGAGGCATAACCTGTAGCTGCTGGGTCCAAAGCTCTCCGGAGACCCAAATCTAATATGTAAATTGCAGGGGGTAACTAGAATTGATTAAGCCCCATAATAAAATTTTGGCAGCAGTAAACTACAGCCCCCTGAAACTGTATGTTGTGGTGTATAAGATGACATACAGTCCCCCTATATTGAAATTCATTTAGAGCCCTAATTCCATCCCTAGTGTGCCCACAAAATATAATACTCCTTTTAGTGGCCCCCACACAGGATGATGCTCTATTTCCTTTAACAACCTTATTATTCCCCTTTTTCTGAAGCCCTCCTTACTTATAATGCCCCCTCTCTGGTGCCCAACTTAAAATCCCCCCCTTCAGGTAGGCCCAAACTTATACCCACCTTTTGGGTACTGGACTCTTCATGGGGGGAACATATTGGTCCCTAAGGCCCAAGTGCTCTTGCCCCACCTTGTGTTACTTGCTGCTGCCAATCTCACATGTGCAGAAGACTGGAGGACATCTCAACTCTAGATCTAGATGAATGGGTTTGTGTTGTAGATTTTACTACAAATTTTGGCCTGTGGCTCCAAAATATCTCTTTATTCTAAGGATACTTGAGAGTCAGATCTTCACTCATTAGCAAGTTATCTCATATTCTAGTAGTTGATAGTTGGTATCTCTTAAGTGGGAGCCTTGGATTCTTGGGCCACTTTCTAGCTTATAAAACTACATCTTTGTATCAGCTACTGTAGTCCCCGTAGCTCCTCCTCTTCCTCCCCATCAAACCTCATGTCCCATGATTCAAACACTTACGTGTTGTGAACCTACTGTTACTTTCTGTTGAGTTCTTGGGATATGAAGTACATGCTATTATTCTATAGAGAGAAAAGATCCTTTATAAAAACACCACTAAAGTTCTGATTCTCATAACTAAAACCTAAATGTTGTATTAGATCCATTAAACGATGGATCCCGTTGAATTACGATGAAGTCTATTGAGATTAAGAGGTCACCTAATGTCAATATGAACGGAGCCTCCTAGTTTTTGGTCTAGTAGAAATATAAAAACAAAGATAAATATCTGCTTTTGATAATGAAAACCTAAATGTTGTATTAGACCCATCAAATGATGAATCCAGTCCAGTTGTGATAAAGTCTATTGAGATTAAGAGGTCACCTAACGTCAATATGAACGGAGCCTCCTAGTTTTTGGTCTAGTAGAAATATAAAAAACAAAGATAAATAGCTGCTTTAAAGCCATCAAATGATGGATCCCGTTGAGTTATGATGAAGTCTATTAAGATTGAAGGGTCACCTGACGTTAATATGAACGGAGCCTCCTAGGGTTTGGTCTAGTAGAAATATAAAAACAAAGTTAAATACCTGCTTTTCAGAACGAAAACCTAAATGTTGTATTAGACCCATCAAATGATGGATCCGGTCCACTTGAGTAGAAGTCTATTGAGTTTGAGGGTCCACAGGACGTCAATATGAACAGAGCCTCCTAGTGTTTGGTCTAGTAGATAAGATAAATATCTGCTTTTCATAACTAAAACCTAAATGTATTAGACCCATCAACTGATGGATCTGGTCCAGTTGAGATAAAGTCTATTGACATTGAGGGGGTCACCTGACATCAATATGAACGGAGCCTCCTAGTTTTTGGTCTACTAGAAATATAAAAACAAAGATAAATATTTGCTTTTCATAACTAAAACCTTATTGTTGTATTAGATCCATTAAATGATGGATCCCGTTGAGTTATGATGAAGTCTATTAAGATTGAGGGGTCACCTAATGTTAATATGAACAGAGCCTCTTCGGGTGTGGTCTAGTAGAAATATAAAAAAAAACAAAGATAAATATCTGCTTTCCATAACTAAAACCTAAATGTTGTATTAGACCCATCAACTGATGGATCCGGTCCAGTTGTGATAAAGTCTATTGAGATTGTGGGTCTACCTGACATCAATATGAACAGAGCCTCCTAGTGTTAGGTTTCGTAGAAATATAAAAAAACTAAGATAAATATCTGCTTTTCATGACTAAAACCTAAATGTTGTATTAGATCCATCAAATGATCGATCCGGTCCAGTTGAGATAAAGTCTATTGAGATTGAGGGTCCACCTGACGTCAATATGAACCGAGCCTCCTAGGGTTTGGTCTAGTAGAAATATAAAAAAAATAAAGATAAATATCTGCTTTTCATACCTAAAAGCTAAATGTTGTATTTAGAGATGAGCGAACACTAAAATGCTCGGGTACTCGTTATTCGAGACGAACTTTTCCCGATGCTCGAGTGCTCGTCTCGAATAACGAACCCCATTGAAGTCAATGGGAGACTCGACATTTTTCAAGGGGACCAAGGCTCTGCACAGGGAAGCTTGGCCAAACACCTGGGACCTCAGAAAAGGATGGAAACACACCACGGAAATGGACAGGAAACAGCAGGGCAGCATGCATGGATGCCTCTGGGCTGCATAATCGCACCTTATCCAAAATTATGGGCAACAGCATGGCCCATGACAGAGTGACAGAATGAAGCTAGATAGCATCTAAAACATGCAATAATTGACCCTGACACTATAGGGGACGGCATGCAGAGGCAGCGGCAGCAGGCTAGAGAGTGGCATGGCGACATACCCTAATTGGACTCAGGCTTCAAACCAATGGGTGTCAGAGAGGAACCAAAGGAGGTGAGCAAGAAGCGCTCAAATAATATCGGTACATGATAAAAGTTTGCCAGTATATTTTGTGGATTACACAGCAGGGTGGCGACAAAGTTAACATGGAAGCCATGAAAACAACCCAAAATTCTGCCTGACACAGCTCGTTTGATAAGGGGACCATGTATGCTTACAGTTCATGCCAGTCGCTGCACTGGCTGCCAGTCTCCTTTCGAATACAGTCTAAAATAATAATAACCCTCATCCATAAAGCTCTGTATAATGCTGCACCCCCCTACCTCTCCTCTCTTATCTCAGTCTATCGCCCAACCCGTGCTCTTAGATCCGCCAGTGATCTTAGATTAACCTCTACCCTAGTGCGGACCTCCCACTCGCGTCTCCAAGACTTCTCTAGAGCTGCACCAATTCTATGGAATGCTCTGCCCCGGACTATCAGACTAATACCTAACCTCCAAAGTTTCAAACGTGCTCTTAAAACCCATTTCTTTAGGCAAGCCTATAACACTCATTAACTGCATGAAGTTTTAACTCTTCTACTAACCCGTCCTGTGTCGTCCTCCCATCTGTTATCCAGCAACCAACAGGCACCAGACTTCTCTGCAGTCCCATTCACCCTGGACCTGGTATATAATATGACGGCTGAGTGGTTCAAGCGACAGCAATTCCATTTATTATATTTTTTTCTATTCCCTAAGAAGAATGGCTTGACCATTAAATATTCTTTTACCTCGTGTTACCCCATCATCTTCATAAACCGTAAGCTCTGGCGAGCAGGGACCTCACTCCTGTTGTTCCATACAAATGTTGTGCTCTGTTACATTACATTTGTATTTGTTTCCTATGATTTGTAAAGCGCTACAGAATATGATGACGCTATATAAATAAAGATTATTATTATTATTATTATGGAGGCAGTGAACTAGTAGTAGATTAAAGGTGCTGCAACTATGTTAGTTGGATCTTGGGATGGAGCTGGCGCTCTGCAGCCAGGCGAGCTTTCGCCAATCCAAGCCCCTGTCTCTAGGCTACTCCCCAAACAGCACTTCTAAGAACCTTTTGTATAAGATCAAGTGTAGTAGCGTTCTTATAAGTTTAGGATATGGCGGGTGAGGGGAATGTAAACAGATGCGCAAGAAGCGCAATATACCGCGGCGACATACTCACCACCCTGATTAATATGCTCATGTAGACATTGTTCAATGACTTTTTTTTGGCATTATTGTATTTTATTGTGGGGAAATGGAAATGTCAAATGAGACCCATGTCTTTTGCACCATTAAATTAAATATAGTTTAAGTAATCAAATCGAATTTTTATATAGAAGGCTTCTACATTGTGTAACTGCATCACCTAGTGTTATAAATGGGAATATTGGGGCTTATTGACTAAGGGTCCCGCGGCCGCATTTTCGTTGGGTTTCGTTGGGATCGCGCCGGGGATTGTGTCGCACAGGATCGGATTTTGGCGAATAGACGTCGGCTTTCATGCGACAGAAATTAGTGAGCGGTTTAAGTTGAATTTGTGTCACAAGACCAAGCACTTACATTACACAGAAGAGAGGTGACCCTGATTCGGGCACGCGACAGAGCAGGATATCGGGAGCACGATCTTTAGGAATCGCGTGCAGCTGTCATTGGAGTCGGGGAACGCACCTCGGGGGTCACGCAGGGACGGGTAAGTAAATGTGCCCCCCCCATTGTGTGCAATATATCAAAACGGCTTTTATGTATTTAGTGCCTTTACTGTCGGCTGGCGTAATGCAGGCAGGCTGTGTTTCATGGTTTCGTTTGGCCACGCCCTCCGATTTTCCGTCCGCGCATGCCGGCGACACAATCCGGGGGCAATTCAGGTAACAATCGCGCAAATCTGAAAAGTCAGGAACACGTCGGGAAAACGCGAATCGGGCCTTAGTAAATGCCCTCCATTACTTACCCGTACGGAGGAGTACACAGAAAGTTTGCATGTCCGTTGTATATAATGCGCTTTTGGGGAGTCACTAAGACGGACAGATATCCTGCATGTGTCATTACCACGCTCAGGTCAGCCAGAATTCACCTTTTCTTCTGGTGCATGTAAGTGATTGATTTGCCACACAATTTTTTGAAACTTAAAATCCCCGCGCTCAGTCCAAATCAGTCGGATCGTCTTCTGATGCACATCGCCTAATTTGCGTCGCAGGGGAAAGCAGCCACAGAGCTGCGCCAAAATCCGATCGGTGCCGACACACCAGAGAGGCAACTGTTAAAATATCTATCACAGCCACGCAAAACCTGAAAACGCTGGGAAGTCCGATTGAAATGAAAGTGCGTCCGTGGAACCTAGTAAAGTAAGTTCCCAAGTCTGTAAGTTATAGGGTCAGCCCTGGGTCTGGGTCTGTGTCCTGGGAGGAACACATCTCTGCCCCAATGTCTGCTGATTATTGCAGGAGGGAGATTCATCCAGCCCGCAGACCACTACTTTCAGGGAGGAAGCAGAAACAAAGGAAATTTATCCACAGCCAAATCGGGGCGGCAATTTCATCAAAGTGGCCACACATCTTATCTAATAAATGAATTGGGCATGAATGATTTTATGTGTCTTGTTGGGGGGGATACCATTTACTTTTTTCATGGACCCTAGAATGATGGCATCCTTGGTTTCCTGACGCCATACAGGAATCCATTTAGGGATTTAATATCGGGACACAGGTTGACCTTATCTTACCACAACGAAGTATAAAGCCAGATCTGTGCCGTTGTTTTTGTAGGTTTCTGCAGTTCCCGTCTAGTTGGTTTCTGGTCTATGTGGTGGAGGAAGGGTCCAGGCCGCTCTCCCACAGACGGCTCCATAATCTACATCGTATCAACATGTTTTCGAAACGACTCACGACAAATGTTAATCAGATCTGCAGATGTCAATATGAGAGAGGACAATGGGGTTAATTTCACTAAGGGCCTATTGCCGTTTTCCTGAATGTCGTTAACAGAATATTTCCGAATTGCGACCAATTTCCCATGAATGCCCCGGGGATTTTGGCGCCCGCACGACAGAGTGTGGGCACGGCCCTGGCATGACGGACGGAAAATCAGGTGGGCGCTGGCCGAGCCCGAGCGCACACGCGCCGCCGTTTTTTGTTTTTAAAAGTGTTGCGGGAATTGCGCTAACTTCAACTGGAATAGGGGGATGTGTACTTTCAGTGTCTTCCGGCGAGCCCCGGGGAGCTTCAGCGCAGCAGCGCCACCTGCAGGACGTCGGAGGAACTGCCTCAGTGAATCCCGGCCGGACCCAAATCCACTGCAGAGGACGCGCCGCTGGATCGCGATTGGACCGGGTAAGTAAATCTGCCCCCATATTTGTAAAGGAGCAGAGAAGAGAAGAGGCAGAGTACAGGAGCAGAGGAGCAGAGGAGAGGCAGAATACAGGAAACAGAGGAGAGGCAGAGTACAGGTGCAGAGGAGAGAAGAATACAGGAGAAGAGGAGATGCAGAGGTACAGAAGCCGAGGCGAGAGCACGAGTAAGTACAGAAGCAGAGGAGAGGCAGCACATGAGGTGCAGATTATAGGAGCAGAGGAGAGGCAGAGTACAGAAGCAGAGGAGAGGCAGATTACCAGTGAGAAAGTGGAGAGCAGAAATCAGGAGTAGAGGAAGTCAGAGGAGAGGCAGAGTACAGGAGCAAATGAGAGGCAGAATACAGAAGCAGAGGAGAAGCAGAGTACAGGAGCAGAAGAGAGGCCAGGAATACAGTGAGGATGAGGAGAGGAAAGAATACAGAGCAGAGAGAGGCAGTGACAGAGCAGAAGAGAGGCAGGAATACAGAGCAGGGTGAGGAGAGCAACAAAGGAGAGGCCTATCCGGGAATACAGGAGCGAGGAGAGGTAGAGTACCAGGAGCAGAGGAGAGGGCCGAATACCGGAGCAGAGGAAGAGGAGGAATACAGGATCAGAGGAGAGGCAGAATACAGGAGCAGAGAACGGAGAGCACAAACGTACAGAGCAAAAGGGAGAGGCAGCGTACAGGAGCAGAGGAGGAGGAAGAGAACAGAAGCAAAGGAGATGACAGAGGGAAGAGGGGAAATAAGGAGCAGGAGGATAGGGAGAGGCAGAGTTACAGGAGCAAATGAGAGCAGAATTGCAGGAGCAGAGGAGAGCAGAGTACAGGAGCAGAAGGAGAGGAAGAAACAAAAGCAGAAGAGATTGCAGAGTACAGGAGCGAGGAGAGAGGAAGGCAGAGTAAAGGAGCAGAGGAGAGGCAGAGTACCGGAGCAGAGGAGAGGAAGAGAACAGAAGCAGAGGAGATGCAGAGTACAGGAGCAGAGGAGAAGTGGAGTACAGAAATGTAGGAGAGGCGGAATACAGGAGCAGAGGAGAGGCAGACAGAATCCAGGAGCAGACAGAGGAGAGGTAGAGAGACAGGAGAGCAGTGGATGGAGAGTTCAGGCATACACGGAGACAAGAAGCGGAGAGGCAGAATACAGGAGAAGAGGAGAGGCAGAATACAGGAAGCAGATTGAGAGGCCAGGGAATACAAGGAGCAGGGAGAGGCAGAGTAAAGGACAAGATCCGAGGAGAAGCAGAGTACACGAGAGCAGAGGAGGCGGGCAGTAATACAGAGAGTAGAGGAGTGGTAGAGTACAGGAAGCAGAGGAGAAGCAGAATACAGGAGCAGAGGAGAAGCAGAGTACAGGAGCAGAGGAGGGGCACAATTACGGAGCGAGGAGGGCAGAGTACCGATGAAGCAGAGGAGAGGCAAAGTACAGGAGAAGAGGAGAGGCAGAATGAGGAGCAGAAGAGGAGAGGCAGAGTTACAGGGAGCAGAGCGAGAGTGAAAGAGCATCAAAAGCAGAGGAGATGCCGAGGCCAGGAGCAGAGGAGAGGGCAGACAGAATACAGGAGCAGAGGAGAGGAGAGGCAGAGTACAAGAGCAGACAGAGGCAAGGCGGAAAGACAGGGCGTAGGGGAGAGGGCTGGAGTACAGGAGCAGGGAGAGGAGAGGCAGATTCAGGAGCAGTGAGAGGCAGATACAGGACGCAGAGGAGAGCAGAATACAAGGAGCAGAGGAGAGGCAGAAATACAGGTGCGAGAGGAGAGGCAGCGTACCGGAGCAGAGGAGGAAGCAGAGTACAGGAGCAGAGGCGGGCACAATATCAGGAAGCAGAGGATGGGCAGAGTACAGGAGCAGAGGAGAAGCAGAATACTAGGAGCAGAGGAGAGGCAAGAGTACAGGAGCAGAGCAGAGGCATAGGTACAGGAGCAGAGCAGGGCTAGTACAGGAGCCGAGGAATAGGCAGGCGTACAGGAGCAGAGCAGAGGCAGGTTACAGGAGCAGAGGAGAGGAAGGTACAGGAGCAGCAGAGGAGAAAGAAGCAGAGTACAGGAGCAGAGGCGAGGGCACAATTACAGGAGCAGAGGAATGGGCAGAGTACAGGCGCAGAGGAGAAGCGAATAACAGAGCATGGAAGGATGAGCAGAGTAAGGAGCAGACAGAGGCCATAGACAGGAGCAGAGCAGAGGCATAGTACAGGAGCAGAAGCAGAAGAGAGTACCGGAAGCAGAGAAGAAGGGCAGATTACAGGAAAGTCAGGGAGCAGAGGAGAGGCAGAATACAGGGAGCAGATGGAAGGGCAGAAGAATACAAGGAGCAGAGTTGAGGTAGAGTAAGGGGCAGAGGAGAGGCAGAGTACAGGAGCAGAGGAGAGGCAGAGTACAGGAGCAGAGGAGAGGAGAGTACAGTATGTCAGCGGAGGGCCGAATACCGGAAGCAGAGGAGAGGCAGAGACAGGAGCAGAGGAGAAGCAGAGTTACAGGAGCACAGAGGAGGAGGCAGAATCCAGGAGCAGAGAGAGAGGCAGAGGTATAGGAGCAGAGGAAGAAGGGACGCAGAATACAAGGCGCAGGGAGAGGAGAGTACAGGAGCAGAGGAGAGGTATAATGCAGGACAGAGGAAGAGGGCAGAGTACAGGAAGCAGGGAGAGGACTAGAATTTACAAGGAGCAGAGGAGAGGCAGAGTCAGACAGCGTACAGGAGCAGAGGAGAGGCCGCAGAGACAGGAGCAGAGAGAGGTAGAATACAAGGAAGCAGAGCGAGCAGAGGCAGAGTACAGGGAGCAGAGGAGAGCAAGTACCGGAGAGAGGATTGGGGACACAGAATTGAACCGCCAAAAATTTATTGTAGAGGAAATAAGGAATAATGCAGGTTTTAAAAATCTAAATATAAATTATAAATATAAATTTAATACTTACTCAACTTCACACAAGGAGAGAGAAATGAACAGTATTAGGAAAAGATTAGAGATATGCGAGCATAAAAAGCTCGGGGTGATCGTTATTCGATGACGAACTTGTCCTTTTGCAGAGGGACCATGGGTTTCAGGAATAAATGTGTTATTTAATGAAAAAAGAATGTTCTGATAAGTGATCAGATGTATGGAAACATCTGCAACATTCTTCAAAGGATTCCGAGCTATATTATCTCCCGACAAGGTAGCAGAGGTGAAGAACAGTGAAGAATAGAATAAAAAACAGTGACACAGGATCATTTAGTTGAAAAAAACACAGTGAAGATAGATTCAATTTCGGCACATGATGTACTTGTCGGGAAGGAGATACGCTGTCCCGGGATCCGCTCCTCTTCTTCACCTGAAGTTCTCCCGATGTCTCCCTGCTGACCATTCTCCCTGGTGCCGAGTGTCTTCCTGCTGCGCGGCGAGTGTCTACCTGAGTTGCACGCAAGGGGGTATTACTAAGGGCCCGATAGCGTGTTCCCGAATGTACGCCGAAGATTTCCGAATTGCGCCGATTGTACCTGAATGCCACGGGATTGTGGCGCACGCGATCGGATTGTGGCGCAGCATCAGGCGCCGGCATGAGCGCGCGGAAATCGGGGGGCGTGACCGAACGAAAACCTGACGTATTCGGGACAAAAACCACCGCATATAAAAAACCAAAAGTAGTCGTTGGGAGCGCTTTACCTCACCTAGGTCTGGTGGTGGTGCACATTCCGCGCAGATGAAGAGAGGACTTTCAGCGCAAGCAGCGCATACTGTGGTGGACGGCGGAGAATGACTTCATACAATCCGGCGGACCCGAATCCTAGAGCGAGAACGCGCCGCAGGATCGCGATATGGCAGGGTAAGGTCATATCTGCCCCACATGTCTCCTGCTGCGTGCGATGTTCTTCTGCTGCGGCAATTGTCTCTGAGCCGCACACGATGTGTCTCTGCGCGCCCGATGTATCCTGGTGCGCGAGAGGTCTCCCCGTTCCGCGTTGTATCTTCGACAAGTAAAGCGATGTGCCGAACATCTGTAATTCTATTTCTTCACTGTGTTTTCACTATAATGATCCTGTGTTCAATTGTTCACTGTTTTATTCTATTCTCACTGTTATTGTCACTGTGTTTTTTAATTAAATGCTCGATCTCAGAGCAGGGGAAAACTCGTCCGAGCAACGAAGCCGTATTCGAGTACCTTAATACTCGAACGTAGCAGTCAAGCTCGCGGGACGAGTATACTCGCTCATCTCTAGACAAGATATTCTTCAAAGGAACCTACCACCACAATCTACTAGAAAGGTAGATCGGAGTGGGTAGGTGGATCAATGGGACGTGAGGATAGCCTTTTAAGGGCTAATACCTCACGTCCCCCATCTTTGTAACTTTTATTGACTTTTCTGGTAATTTTATAGGCGGCTACTGGGGCGTGGAGTAGCCGCATCTGAGGTTATCCGAGGCAGGCTTACCACGCCGGTAGCCCTTTACCCTCCTATCACATATCGGCGCAACAGTGATCGTAGCTGCGCGCCTTCGGTCCGGACGTCCTGCCGTCTGCGCATGCCGCAGAACAGAAGGCCCGGCCTCTGCAGCTCGGTTCGGAGCAGTGACCGCGCAGGCGCAGATGGATTCGGTCGAGGGCTGCTTGTAGCTGCGCTCCGGAAAGATGGGAGTGGAGGTAAAGAAGAGGCTACCGGGGCGTGGAGTTAGCAGCCTCGTGTAGTAAACCTCAGAGCGGCTTGCAAGCCCCCAGTAGCGCATAATAAAATTACCATAAAGTCAAAAAAGTTCTTAAAGAAGGCGGGGGACGTGAGGATTAGCCCTTAAAAGGGCCTATTCCTCCACGTTCCCAATTGATCCACCTACCACCCGATCAACTTGATAGTGATTGTGGTGGTTAGGTGCCTTTAAGAAATCCATGTTGTTCTTTTAAAATCTTGAAAAAAAATGAACTCTTGAAAAGATTAGAAAGTTCAAAATTATATGGATATAAGTTTAAATAAAATTACTGACATTTAAGCCAAGACATAAAATGCGTCAGGAACTTTCAAACAACACTTTTGCAGGAATCAAACATTACAGATGAAAACTAGAAGGAAACCTTGTAGTCAGGGGGAGGGGGAGTCACAGCAGTTCTGCCTCAACTCACCAGCAATGACGGATTGGAACTTCCAGGACGTGACAGCCAGAGCCGGCAGAATGGGAGATGACACGTACATAATGACAACAGAACAGAGTTATCCCTCATATTCCACACAATGATCTAAAGATTCTGTAAAGTTTGTTGGGAAGGTCGGGGAGAGAGATTACACCGGTCTGTCCCCGATCTTCATGGAGAACATATAAATCCTCCGCCACCTCCTGTATATGTCTCCTCAGACCTAATGATCGTAGAAATATATGTGATGTTTGCAATTATCTACATTTACCATTTGTATCAATCTGTACAGGAATAAGTCATATGGAAAGTGTCTGTGCATAAAAACATAAATTTTGGAAAAAAACCAGTAAAGCCTAAATACCATAATACCCTGTGCCTCCTGGAGATTGCTGGATAGCGAGGGGCTCTGACTCCTATGGGATATGTCTATACGGGGTTAATATAGATAGATTTGTAGGGGATGGGATCTAAATTCACCTTAATAAGAACGGTTAAACACAATAATTCTGTTATTCTATAATGAAAACAGGATGGATTATGGTCACATGAGTTAGAGTAGACATCGGGCAGATTTACTTACTAGGCCATTGCGATCCAGCGGCGCTTCTATGCGGTGGATTCGGGTCCGGCGGGATTCACTAGGGCAGTTCCTCCGCATCAACCAGGTGGCGATGCTGCGCTTGAAAAGCATTGGAACGCACTGAAATACACCGAGGGACGGCTGAAGTGAGGTAAGCGCGAGTGCGGCCCCGCCCCCGATTTCGGTGCGAGCATGCCGGCGCCGATGCGCCACAATCCGTCAGTTTGTGCGCCACAATCCCGGGGCAATCAGGGGAAATCGCTGCAAATCAGAAAATTCGGGTAAACACGTCGGCGAAAACGTGAAATCGGGCCCTTAGTAAATTGACCCCGATAGACTTTAATAACGAACTACATAGATAGTTAGGGGTCATTACTAAGGGCCGATCGCGTTTCCCGACATGTTACCCGAAATTTCCGATTTGCGCCGCTTTCCCTGTATTGCCCGGGATTTTGGCGCACGGCAATCAGAGTGGCGCATCAGGCCCAGGCATGCACGCAAATGGAAATAGGGGGCGTGGAGGTGGACGCGACGAAAAACCTGACGAATTCTGAAAAAATCCGCCGAATTTAAAAAAAGAAAAGTGTCGCGCTGACTTGCACATACTTTCACCAGAAATAGGCCGGCTAGACACTTGAGTGATTCGGGGACTTCAGAGCAGCAGCGCCACATGGTGGACGTCGGAGGAATACCTTAGTGAGTGCAGGAAGACCCGAATCCACGCAGAGAAAGCGCCGCTGGGATGTCTCGAATGGACGGGTAAGTAAATCTGCCCCTATGTGTATATGCGGATGACCTCCCTGGCCAATGGATACAGAAAAGTTGATTTAACTATGTAAGGGACTATGGACACTTTTGTAATGTCCCAGAGTTCGGTCAATTTAAAATCAATTGGGGCGGCAAGATTTTACTACCCGGCCCATTAGCGATCCAGCGGCGCGTATCTCTGTGCTGGATAGGGTCCGGCCGGCTTTGAAGGTAAGTTCCTCCGCGTCTCCACATCAGATGCTGCGCTGTGAAAATCATTCTGAACGCGCCGGAAGGCACCAAGCTGGACACAGGTGAGGTAGGTAACGTTTCCACAGCAACACCTTTGCCACACCTTCTTTTTAAAGCGGGGTTTTTCCGAATACGTCAGGTTTTCGTTCTGCACACGCCCCCCCCCCCCCGCGATTACGTTGCGCGCATGCCGCGCCGATGCGCACCATCCGATCGCGTGCGCCACAATCCGGGGCAATTCAGGTTTACAATCGGCGCAATCGAAATAGTCGGTAAAAACGTCGGGAAAAACGCGAATCGGGCCCGTAGTAAATGAGCCCCATTGTCTGGTAAATCTTGTATGGAGAGGACCAAGTAGGACTGATCACCTACTGCGGATCACACAGCCTTCTGGGAAGACATAGGCTTTCTACCAAGATTTCCTCCTAAAATTTCACAAAAAGTAGGCCTGCATTGTGTTAACCACCTAGTGTTACAAAAGGGTATAATCTTGTGTAATAATTTGTACATATATGATTCTAATGATTTTTACTGTTTATTTCGGTCACCTGGTTCTGTTCCATGGGCTAGCTCCCTGAAACCTAGGAAACCCTGAGACCCTTAGGTCTGAGAACTAAAGTCTTTTTTTCTGTGATGTTGACCGTGAGACGACTTTCTCTGGAAAATTTGTGCTTGCTGTATTGCACCCAGAAGATTAATCCGGCCCTGCTGACACTACGTCAGAGTAGAGGCAATACCAACTTAATACGTTTATTCCCACTCAGTGGCCGCCATCGATCTCCATTAAATGGTGTGGTCACTATGGGGAACATTTATTTACCCGGTCCCGTCCGAATCCCGCTGATGTCGTGTCCGCCCTGGGTTCCGAGCTGCCGCGATTCACTAGATACGAGTGGTGTGACGCAATTTCCTCATTGTGTCGCTTCCCCGCTAAGATCACGCCGAGGTTAACCACATCTTCTTTCGGTGCATGTAAGTGTCGCTCTTGCGAACATCAATTTGATTTTTAAATCTCCACAAGTTTGTCTCGATCTGTGGGTTGTCTGACTGGCCACGCCCCCCCCCCAATTTTGGGGTTGCATGCAAGCCGGCACCAATGCGCCACAATCGATCCGTGCTGCACCAATAAGAACAAGGGCAATTGTAAGACATTAAAAACTGAAAAAATTGGGGCAACCCGACAGAATCGCAGGGTCCTGCGTTTTGGACCCTTAGTAAATGTGCCCCTCTGTGTGGCAGAATTTACTTACCCGGTCCGTCTCGCGATCCCCAAGCGGACGAGTTGCTCTGTGGTGGATTAGGGTCGTCCGGGGGATTCAGCAAGGTAGAGTTCCTCGACGTCCCAATATATATCCGGTGGCGTGCTGCGCTGACGAGAATCGGAACGCGCACCACCAAATACACGGCCTCATCCGGTATGAAGAGGTTTAAGATGCACGCTCCGCGACACTGTTTTTCTAAAATGACGGGCAGGTTTTCCGAATCCGTACCGGGTTTTCGTTACGGCCACGCCCCACGATTTCAGTCGCATGCAGTGCGGCGCCGTATGCGCCAAAATCCGATCACATTACGCAGAAATCCCAGGGCGAATACAGGGAAATCGGCGCAAATCGGAAATATTCGGGTAACACGTCGGGAGAACGCAATCGGGGCATTAGTAAACTGACCCCCTCTGGTATGATTTTATGGTTGTGGTGGGACGGGGGGGATACAAAACTTTACATGGGACACCAAGACTGTTGATTCCTGGGACCTGACTACAAGAATCCAATTAGCGGTATTCTTATCAGGAGATGACATTATCTTTCAAGACCAGATCTGTGCCATGTTTATAGTTGTTTAGTTTCCGTCTAGTTGGTTGCTGGTCTATAGTTGTGTGGATGGCCTGAGGAGTGCGGTCAGGAAGGTCCATGGCCACTCTCCCACCGCGGGCTCATAATCTCCATTGTAAAACATGTTTTCAGAATGAACTGACGACAAATGTCATAAGATCTGAAGAAGTCAATATGAGGGAGACAATATTTGTATTCAGTAATATCTGAAGTGTATTCTATATCATGAGACCCATAATCCACCCCGAGCGAGAAAACGATAAACAGTATTGTCTCGTCTACAGTTCTGTCCTTAAAAAACCTCAAAGGGACATTGTGCCCAGTCTATGCATCCTGGTTGGTCTTAAGGATGTCTTGAGTGGTTTCCAACAGAATGAGACCTCTACATACATAGCAGGTGTCTGCCTGTATTATACACCCACTGCCAAACCACAGGCAATTGTTACAGATTTATATTACAAATCCACTGCAGTTGGTGGTAAAAGGCAATCAGACCCCTTGGGATTCAATTACCCTATGGGGTCCTCAAATGTAAAAGAAAATGTAGAAAAAATAGATAAAATTAAAAAAACTGAAAAAGTTGAATGAAAATCCTAGACCGGAGAGATAGAAAGAAACAAAAATGATACATGTCAGGTATTTCCACCACTCAAAATTCCCAATCCAAAATATAACAACATTTATTCCGGCGGTCAAACCCCGTAATGGAAAATAACTAGAGATGAAGGGCGAGCATAAAATGCTCGGGTACTGTACTCGAGTGAAAGCTTTTCCCCTGCTCGGAGTGCTCGTCTCGAATAACGAGACCCATTGAAGTCAATGGGAGGAGACTCGGATTATGAGGGACAAAGGGTGGCACAGGGAAGCATAGTCCAAAAAACACCTGGAACCTCAGAAAAGGATGGAAACACCACGGAATTATGGACAGGGAAACAGCAGGGGCAGCATGCATGGATGCCCTAATCTGAGGATGCTTAATCGACCACCATTATGCCAAAAATTATGGGCAACGCCGGCCATGACAGAGTAAGCCAAGATAAGTGACAGAATGAAGCTAGATAGCATCTACAAACATCCATAATTGACCCAGACACTATAGGACGGCATGAGAGGCAGCGGGCAGCCAGCGGCAAGGCTAGAGAGTGCATGGCCGACATACCCCAAATGGACTCAGGCTTCAACCACAATTTTAAAAATTCCTTTTTGGCGAGGCTAAGTGTAGTAGGAATGTAGTTCATATTTTTGCCTGGTTATGGCGGAGAGAGGAACCAAGGAGGTGAGCAAGGAAGCGCTGAAATATTTCCTATGTGAACAAAAGGTTTGACGGTATATTAGTCGATAACACGCAGGGTGGTGACAGTTAGTGACCAGTCCATAACGTATCTGGAAAACACCAGAAAAAATGCAGCTTGCCACAGCTGTTGTTTGATCAAGGGGACAACATGTGGAGGCCAGCCATGGAGAAGACTTCATGATTAAGCGCAGACAGTATGGGGCATCTAGAATTGCGCTGCTATGATGAAACTTCAGGTCTCAGAATGGGGCGACAGCAGAGGAGCCGAGTTCCATTATGTATCTGGTGATGAACCACTTGAAAATCTGCCGATCCACAGGCGGTTTGATAAGGGGACCAGTATGGAGGCTGAAGATAGTAGAGATTTAAGGTGCTGTTGCTCAGTTTTAAACTAGGTTAGTTGGATATTGGATGGAGCGGTGGTCCGTGCTAGCGAGCTTCGCCTGTCCAAGCCCTGTTCTGGCTCCTCCCCACCCAAATGGCCTGGGGGCCAGAAGAGGTTACTTTGGAAAAAATTATATTTTCAAAGCCTGCGGGGGCTATAAACAGCACTTCAAGAAAACTATTGTTAAGATCAAGTGTAGTACTTTTCTATTAGTATTATGCTGGAAGTAATTAAGACAGTCAATGATAAAAGTGGGGGCGGGATTATTTTGGCATTATCAAACCAGGCGGGGCTACAAAAGTAACAAGTTTGATGAATAAACCCAAAATTTGGCGGACACAGACTTCATTTGTAGGAGCGATGTATGGGGCAGCTATTATGTGGACGGACTTTGGAGGATGCTTGTAGACGAAGCGTGGAGGCAGCATAAAGACGACCGTGTGGAGGCAGCTATAAAGACGACGTGTGGATGTGGAGGCAAGCTATAAGACAAGTCTGGATGGTAGCAATGAGACAACGGTGAGGCTTGCTATAAAGACGACGTGGTGGACCGGTAGCAATGGAGGACAAGTGGGAGGCTGCTATAAAGCGACGCTTGTGGAGGCTGTAGGAGACAATTAAATTTGGTAGTTGCTGCTGGGCACTAGAAAAAAGTTTTCCAACAGAAGGAGAGGGTGGTAAAGTGGCCTCCTAGAAAAAATTTCAAATACATAGAGTACCTGTATGTAGCAGCCAAACCTTTGCATACATGAGGGGACAGCGATATGGCCCGTCCGAAATTAAATATATCAGAGAGTACCTGTATGTGGCACTCCAAAAATGTTTTTAAAACAGAGGAACCGGTAGGTGGCCCTCCAGAAAAATTAAATGCATAAGTACTATAGCAAGGCCAGTGGCCTGGCAAAAATAGCCAGTTTCCTCTGCTTTATGTACAAGAGGAGGAGAAGGAGGAAATGAGGAGGAGGAGAGATACATTATTTCAGGTTGAGCCTTCCTTCACCTGGTGGAGATTGGAAATCTGAGAAATCCAGGCTTTATTCATTTTAATAAGCGTCAGCCTGTCAGCGCTGTCAGTCGCCAGGCGTGTACGTTATCGGTGATGATGCCACACTGACACTGAAAACCCGCCTCGACAAGACGCTAGCGGCAGGGAGGCAAGAACCTCCAAGGCGTACAGCGCCAGTTCGTGCCACATGTCCAGCTTGAAACCCAGTAGTTGTAGGGGAGCTGTGTGATAATTTAGGACGATGGTATGGTCAGCTACGTACTCCCCACCATCTTTCTGTAAAGATCAGCCCTACTCTGCCGAGACTGGGGACAGGTGACAGTGTCTGTGGGGGTGACATAAAAAGCTGGCAAAAGCCTTGTAAAGCGTACCCTGCCGTGCTGGACAAGCTGCTGCTCGCATACTCTCCCTCGCTATCTTGTCCCGCAGAACTACGCACTCTGCCGCTAGCTGTCAGAAGGGAAATACTGTTTCAGCTTGTGCCCAGGCCTGCTGGTATTCATGCATTCTCACACTCCTTTCCTCTCAGGGATGAGAGTGGAAAGATTTTGCTTGTACTGGGTCCAGGAGAGTGAAACCCAGTAATCGGTGCTGGAATAAATTCTTTGAAAGCGAGGGTCACGGATAGGCAGCCTAGCATGAAATCTGCATATGCGCAGTAGTACCAACGCGTAAAATTCACTCCCCTCACTGGCCTGACTGTCCATTTCCTCCTCACTCCTCCAACTCACTCTTCTTCTGCCCATACAGCTGAACAGTTAAGAAAGCAATGGTCCCCTCTTGTGTCTCACCACATGTGTCAGTCTGCCGAGTTGCAGAGCCGCCAACAGGTACGGCCTTGTCAACACAACCATTCCGGTCAGGTTTCAGCGGTGCCAGCCAAGATCAGTCTGCGCCTGATGCCCTGTAATAGCTCTTGGGCGGTGTGCTTTTTCGCCTAGGCTCAGCAGTTTGAGCACCGCCTGCTCGCTAGCGGTGCCAAGATGATACCGACTGATGGCACCTGCCCCGGATGGTAATTCGGAGGAGGAGGTGGAGGAGGGTGTGGGGGAGAGGAGGCATAGTAGGCCTGAGAGACCTGGGACCGGAGGTAGGCCCCGCAATTCTCGGCGTCGGAGTATATGAGCAGCCCCAGGGTCAGACTCGGTCCAGCCTCACCAAGTTAAACCAATGTGGCCTCAGCATATATAGTGGCCCTGCACCGGCAGCACTCGTCCACGTGTCCGTGGTCAGGGCTTGTCAGAAACGTTGGTCAGGGCACGGATGATGTTGTCTGACACGTGCTGGTGCGGGCTGGGACGGCACATCGGAAAAGTATGGCGGTGGGGAGTCCGAATACCGAGGGGCGGCCGCCGCCATGAGGTTGCGAAAGGCCTCGGTCTCTAAACAGCCTATAGGGCAGCTCTCCAGGCTAAGAATTGGAGATGTGCACTAGGGCTTGGGCGTGGGGTGGGTTGCACTAATTATGCGTTTTCTCTCGCTCCAGCGTCTGGGGTATGGAGAGCTGAACGCTGGTGGATGCTGTGGAGGATCGTGGAGGCGAAGGGGTTTTGAAGTGGGGTGTTTGGGCGGGTCTGGGGCAGGGTGCGATGCAAGCAGCGGACAAGGGAAGGAGCAGTGGTGTGCACGGCCGGAGGTGAACGGGCTCTTGTGCCAATTAGTGGGGTGTTTTAGCATTCATATGCCTGCGCATACTGGTGGTGTTAAGAAGCAGTAGTGGTGGAACCCCTTGCTGAGCCTGGTGTGGCAAATGTTGCACACACACAGTCCGTCGGTCATCCGGTGTTTCTTAAAGAACCTCCAGTCTTGAAAAGTCTAGCCCTAGCCGACGGAGCTTGAACTACGTGACAACATTGGCGCTGATGCACCAGCTCTGGCCTGCTCTCCGTCTGGCCCCACCAACTGCCTCTTCCAACCTGTTCTGGCGAGGACTCCCTCCGTCTCAGAAAGCACTGTCTTACCCGGCCTACTCAACCGCCAGCTTGGGTCTGTCACACTCATCCATCCTCATGATCCCCCCCTGGACTTCCTGCCCTGACAAAACTTCCCCACTGTCTGACAACCGTGTCTCCTCACGTTGGGACACCATCTTACACACTTCCACTACGTCAGAAGGTCATCATCACCCACAGACTGGACGGTGGGAAAACCTGGGCATCGGAAAGAGCTCAGCAGCAACCGGACAAAGTGGTTTGTGACTGTGGGAAGGGTCCAGAAAACAGTTCCTCAGAGTGCGGTTCAAATGCCAAATTTCCTGGGAGGGGGCCAGACGTGGGGGGAGGAGGGTGAGAGGTGAAGGAAGCTGGAGGAAGTGGCGTTTACTGCGGTAACATGGGTGGACCTGGGGAAGACTGACTGGTGGACAAATTGCTGCGAAGCATTGTCCAGCAATCCACAACCCAAATGCCTGTCACTATTGTCTGGCCTCAACAGTGCTCTACAGAGTCCCAGTAACGTTAGACATGAACTAGGGGTGAGCTATGCGGCGTTCCCCTGCTCCTCACAGCAGGGTGTATAACCAGCCAAGACCATGGCTTCTGAACCCCAGCAGTAATGGAATGCCCACGCCCAGCCCTCGTCCTCTACCTATGCCCTTGGGTTCAACATTTTAGTACGAAAAAAGTGTCTTTTATAGACCAAAAACAGAAAATATAAACTGAACTTTTTTTAAAAAAGTTTTAGACAATCAAGAAAGCACAGCAACCTCAGAGATGATTGCTGTGGGGCTAACTAACCAACAATGAAACAGCCAAACAAAAGGCTTTTGTGCTGTGACTTTCAATTTGGGGAAAAAATAAAAAAAATCGGCAGACGTCCTAATCTACAAAAATCCCCAATAAATTGTCCCAACTTAGCTCGCATGAGGGATTCTCTGTGTCACGAATAGCCAAAATTGAACGTGAGTGTCCTAACTTCTGAATCGCAAGTCTCCCTGGCAAAGTAGTGCAGTAGCTGCAATACTAGGGCCAGAAGGCCCAGCCACAGGCCAAAGCAAAAAAAAATAATTGTGCCCTAACAAGGGCTGTCGGGTTCTTGTTAGACTCACTCCTGCCTAACATATTCTAATAGAACACTCTAACGCTATCCCTGCAAGCAGCAGCAGCTCTCTCTAGAGGCATCAGACACAGAATGATCCCGAGGAGATCGGGCAGCGGCTAGTTCTCCCAGGGTCACATGCTCAGGCCAGCCAACACTGAATATCGACGTGGTTATGGGTACCACTCATGATGGGTGGAGTGTCAGAGTCTCCTGGCTTGTGATTGGCTCTGTTCTGGCCGCCAAACAGCTAAATGCAGCCAGATGCCATTTTCTCGAGCAGGCGAGATACTCATCCGAGCATACGGCAGTTGCGAGCGCTAATGTTTGAAACGAGCATTCAAGCTCAGGAACGAGTATGTTCGCTCATCTCTAACTAAATAGACTGTTCAAATGTGACAAATCAAGACTTTTTAGTCAAAATGGATTAAAAAAGGTCATCAAAATATTAGCATAGACAACACCGGCTTATCCTGCAAAAAGACCCAACCTTACATGGTCTGTGGAAATTTGTATCACTATGATATGTACGAGGGAAAGAAGAAATGGAGTGTAATATGGAGGGCAGAGTGAAAGCCACAGAGACAGAGCCCAACAAGAAAATAGCGCAAATGTGGAAATGGTCCAGCTGCGCTTACACTTTTGTATCTAACAAATAATTTTAACACTTTGTCCTTAGGGCCTTTTAAATTGGTTTCAATGAAATCACAAAGATCTAAGAATTGCAGATATGAAAGTTCAATAGTATATAGATGGTACGGGCGGGGGAAAGGTTGTGATTATAGGACTTTTGCAACTCTTTTTGTGAGTAAAGTAGCATACTGGTGAAATGACACAAATGCAAGCAAATTGCAAGCACTTCACGGGATATGTCCCTTTCCCACCACCTCACACATTAAGGGGGCATTGGAGGGGTAGGCGTGCCAGAGGGGGGGAGGTGGGGAGGGAGGGGAATGGGCCGGCTCAGGGGCCCAATCCGCTCTCCATGGGGCGCATTTGCTTTCAGCAGGAGCCTCTTGGATCTATCCAGTGACAGCAGCAGCAGTGGGGTTATAACATACTGGGCGCACGACCCCTGGCGCATGAAAAATACCCCACAAATATGTGCACTCTGTCTACGTATGTAGAAGATGAGCAGAAAACTGATGAAACATCTCTACAGTTCAGTAAGAAGCCATGAAGGGACGCCGCAATGTTTTGCCTTCTGTATGAGTGACTTCCGGGAGTCTAGAAAGAACTATTAAGAATAACTTTTGTAAATTCCATGTCACTGGTTGAGGGGCTGGTTTTTTTTTTTGCAAGACACGTTGTGTACTTTTTTTTTTGTGGTCATTTTGGGGAGATTATAAAATTATTTACTAGTGCGGTCAAAAAAAAAGGTCCAGTCTGCTCGCCCCCTCGGCTCCATAACTGGACTCACATTACAAATGTCATAAGATCTGCGATGTCAATATGAGGAGACAATATTTGGCATGCGCTCAGACAACGTAATATATGATGTGTATTCTATATCATGGAGACCCATAATCCACCCCCGAGCAAGAAAACGATAAACAGAATCGTCTCGTCTACAGTTTTGTCCTTCAACCCCTGGTGTCATGACCACCGATATGGGCTTTTTATGGTGGTCATCAAAGGTATTTGATGTTGAAGCATTTCTACAGCCCAGATCAGAAGAAGATTGCAGGACATCGGGTCCTGATGGTACCAGGCACTGGGCAGTGAATCATCCCGAACCCCGGATACTAACACTGGGATCGGAAAGCTCCGGTGAGGGTGGGTACGACCTAAACATCGCGGTTAGAGATGAGCGAACAATAAAATGCTCGGGTACTCGTTAATTCGAAGACACGAACTTTTCCCGATGCTCGAGAGGGATCGTCTCGAATAACGAACCCCATTGAGTCAATGGAGACTCGAGCATTTTTCAAGGGGACAAGGCTCATGCAAGGGAAGCTTGGCCAAAACCACCTGGGACATCAGAAAAAGGATGGAAAACACGGAAATGGACAGGAAAACGCAGGGGCAGATGATGGATGCCTCGAGGCTGCCTAATGCACCATTATGCCAAAAATTATGGGCAACGCAGGGCACATGACAGAGTGACAGAATGAAGCTAAGATAGACATCTAAAAACATCCAATAATTGACCTGACCACTACTATAGGGGACGACATGCAGAAGTGGCAGCGGCAGCAGGTAGAGGGGGGAGTGGCTGGCGACATACCCTAGTTGTACTCAGGCTTCAAACCAATGGGTGTCAGGAGGAACCAAAGAGGTGGAGCAAGAAGCGCTCAAATAATATTCGGTACATGATAAAAATAAAGTTTGCCAGTATATTTGTGGATACACAGCAATGGGTGGCGACAAAATTAACATGGAAGCCATGAAAACAACCCAAAATTCTGCCTGACACAGCTCGTTTGATAAGGGGACCATGTATGCTTACAGTTCATGCCAGTCGCTGCACTGGCTGCCAGTCTCCTTTCGAATACAGTTTAAAATAATAATAACCCTCATCCATAAAGCTTTGTATAATGCTGCACCCCCCTACCTCTCCTCTCTTATCTCAGTCTATCGCCCAACCCGTGCTCTTAGATCCGCCAGTGATCTTAGATTAACCTCTACCCTAGTGCGGACCTCCCACTCGCGTCTCCAAGACTTCTCTAGAGCTGCACCAATTCTATGGAATGCTCTGCCCCGGACTATCAGACTAATACCTAACCTCCAAAGTTTCAAACGTGCTCTTAAAACCCATTTCTTTAGGCAAGCCTATAACACTCATTAACTGCATGAAGTTTTAACTCTTCTACTAACCCGTCCTGTGTCGTCCTCCCATCTGTTATCCAGCAACCAACAGGCACCAGACTTCTCTGCAGTCCCATTCACCCAGGACCTGGTATATAAGATGACGGCTGAGTGGTTCAAGCGACAGCAATTCCATTTATTATATTTTTTTCTATTCCCTAAGAAGAATGGCTTGACCATTAAATATTCTTTTACCTCGTGTTACCCCATCATCTTCATAAACCGTAAGCTCTGGCGAGCAGGGACCTCACTCCTGTTGTTCCATACAAATGTTGTGCTCTGTTACATTACATTTGTATTTGTTTCCTATGATTTGTAAAGCGCTACAGAATATGATGACGCTATATAAATAAAGATTATTATTATTATTATTATGGAGGCAGTGAACTAGTAGTAGATTAAAGGTGCTGCAACTATGTTAGTTGGATCTTGGGATGGAGCTGGCGCTCTGCAGCCAGGCGAGCTTTCGCCAATCCAAGCCCCTGTCTCTAGGCTACTCCCCAAACAGCACTTCTAAGAACCTTTTGTATAAGATCAAGTGTAGTAGCGTTCTTATAAGTTTAGGATATGGCGGGTGAGGGGAATGTAAACAGATGCGCAAGAAGCGCTGAAATAATATCCCTAAATGGTAAAAGTTTGCAAGTATATTTTGTGGATTACACAGCAGGGTGGCGACAAAGTTAACAACTTTGATGTGGAATGCCCTGTAATAGCTCTTGGGCGGTGTGCCTTTTATCGCCTAGGCTCAGCAGTTTCAGCACCGCCTGCTGTCGCTTAGCGACGGCACTGCTGCTGTGCCTAGAGCTACCGACTGATGGCGCCATGCCCACGGATGGTAATTCGGAGGAGGAGGAGGTGGAGGAGGGGTGGGAGGAGGTATAGTAGGCCTTTGAGACCTGGACCGAGGTAGGCCCCGCAATTCTCTGCGTCGGCAGTATATGACCAGCCCCAGGGTCAGACTCGGTCCCAGCCTGCACCAAGTTAAGTGTAGTAGCGTTCTTATAAGTTTGGGATATGGCGGGTGAGGGGAATGTAAACAGATGCGCAAGAAGCGCATGATGCGCATGGAGCTGGCGTTCCGCTGCCAGGCGAGCTTTCGCCAATCCAAGCCCCTGTCTCTAGGCTACTCCCCAAACAGCACTTCTAAGAACCTTTTGTATAAGATCAAGTGTAGTAGCGTTCTTATAAGTTTAGGATATGCCGGGTGAGGGGAATGTAAACAGATGCGCAAGAAGCGCTGAAATAATATCCCTAAATGGTAAAAGTTTGCCAGTATATTTTGTGGATAACACAGCAGGGTGGCGACAAAGTTAACAACTTTGATGTGGAATCCATGAAAACAACCCAAATTTCTGCCTGACACACCTCGTTTGATAAAGGGACGATGTATGGAGGCAGCTATATGGACGACTTTTGGAGGTAGCAATGGAGACAACGTGTGGAGGCTGCTATGGAGACAATTTAATTTGGATAGTGCCTGTATGTGGCAGTCCCAAACATTTTTCAAACCAGAGGAGCAGGTAGGTGGCCCTCCAGTAAAATGGGATAGATTGAGTGCCTGTATGTGGCAGTCCCAAAAATGTTTCAAACCAGAGGAGCAGGTAGGTGGCCCTGCAGTAAAATGGAATAGATTGAGTGCCTGTATGTGGCAGTCCCAAAAATGTTTCAAACCAGAGGAGCAGGTAGGTGGCCCTCCAGTAAAATGGAATAGATTGAGTGCCTGTATGTGGCAGTCCCAAAAATTTTTTAAAACAGAGGACCGGGTAGGTGGCCCTCCAGAAAAATGGAATAGATTGAGTGCCTGTATGTGGCACTCACAAAAATTGTTTCAAACAGAGGACCGGGTAGGTGGCCCTCCAGAAAAATTAAATGCATGAAGTACTATAGCAAGAGCCAGTGGGCCCTGTCAAAAAATAGCCATTTTCCTCTGCTTTACTGTACAAAGAGGAGGAGAAGGAGGAAAATGAGGAGGAGGAGGAGGAGTGGATCAATTATTCAGGTTGAGCTTCCTTCACCTGGTGGAGATTGGAAATTCTGAGAAATCCAGCCTTTATTCATTTTAATAAGCGTCAGCCTGTCAGCGCTGTCAGTCGACAGGCGTGTACGCTTATCGGTGATGATGCCACCAGCTGCACTGAAAACCCGCTCGGACAAGACGCTAGCGGCAGGGCAGGCAAGAACCTCCAAGGCGTACAGCGCCAGTTCGTGCCACATGTCCAGCTTTGAAACCCAGTAGTTGTAGGGAGCTGTGTGATCATTTAGGACGATGGTATGGTCAGCTACGTACTCCCTCACCATCTTTCTGTAAAGATCAGCCCTACTCTGCCGAGACTGGGGACAGGTGACAGTGTCTTGCTGGGGTGACATAAAGCTGGCAAAAGCCTTGTAAAGCGTACCCTTGCCAGTGCTGGACAAGCTGCCTGCTCGCCTACTCTCCCTCGCTACTTGTCCCGCAGAACTACGCACTCTGCCGCTAGCGCTGTCAGAAGGGAAATACTGTTTCAGCTTGTGCACCAGGGCCTGCTGGTATTCATGCATTCTCACACTCCTTTCCTCTGCAGGGATGAGAGTGGGAAGATTTTGCTTGTACCGTGGGTCCAGGAGAGTGAACACCCAGTAATCGGTGCTGGAATAAATTCTTTGAACGCGAGGGTCACGGGATAGGCAGCCTAGCATGAAATCTGCCATATGCGCCAGAGTACCAACGCGTAAGAATTCACTCCCCTCACTGGCCTGACTGTCCATTTCCTCCTCCTCCAACTCCTCCAACTCCTCTTCTTCTGCCCATACACGCTGAACAGTGAAGGACTCAACAATGGTCCCCTCTTGTGTCTCGCCAACATTCTCCTCCTCTTCCTCCTCATCCTCCTCCACCTCCACCTCCTCCGATATGCGCTGAGAAACAGACCTCAGGGTGCTTTGGCTATCAACAAGGGAATATTCTTCCCCCGTCTCTTGTGACGAGCGCAAAGCTTCCGACTTCATGCTGACCAGAGAGTTTTTCAACAGGCCAAGCAGCGGGATGGTGAGGCTGATGATGGCGGCATCGCCACTGACCATCTGTGTTGACTCCTCAAAGTTACTCAGCACCTGACAGATATCAGACATCCACGTCCACTCCTCATTGTAGACTTGAGGAAGCTGACTGACCTGACTACCAGTTCTGGTGGAAGTTGACATCTGGCAGTCTACAATGCCACCAGCAGATCAACCAGAAATCAAATATATAGAACGCTACTGTATGCGTAAGTAAGCTCTTTGTATTCTCCTATGGCTATTTTCTAGCCAAGTATCAAAGCACACTACTATGCCAGATGAGATGACACTGAGTTAGTGCCTAATTGAAATCCAACCCCTACTAAATTTTCCCACTTCGGTCTTTGCTATGGATATGTGCGTCACTAAGCGCAGAACACAGCGGTCGCAAGTCTCACTACAAATTGCTCAGAATTGGCTAGTACATGCACTGCAGAAAGTACAGCCACCAGCAGATCAACCAGAAATCAAATATATAGAACGCTACTGTAGGCGTAAGTAAGCTCTTTGTATTCTCCTATGGCTATTTTAGCAAGTATCAAGCCCATACTATGCCAGATGAGATGACACTGAGTTAGTGCCTAATTGAAACCCAACCCCTACTAAAATTTTCCCACTTCGGTCTTTGCTATGGATATGTGCGTCACTAAGCGAGAACACAGCGGTCGCAGTCTCACTACAATTGCTCAGAATTGGCTAGTACATGCACGCAGAAGTACAGCCACCAGCGAGATCAAACCAGAAATCAAATATATAGAACGCTATACGGTAGGGTAAGTAAGTCTTGTATTCTCCTATGGCTTTTTCTAGCAAGTATCAAAGCACACTATATGCCAGATGAGATGACACTGAGTAGTGCTAATTGAAATCCAACCCCTGACTAAATTTCCCACTTCGGTATTTGCTATGGATATGAGCGTCACTAGCGCAGAACACAAGCGTCGCAAGTCTCACTACAAATGCTCAGAATTGGCTAGTACATGCACTGCAGAAAGTACAGCCACCAGCAGATCAACCAGAAATCAAATATATAGAACGCTACTGTAGGCGTAAGTAAGCTCTTTGTATTCTCCTATGGTCTATTTCTAGCCAAGATCAAAGACACAACTTATGCCAGATGAGATGACACTGAGTTAGTGCTAATTGAATCCAACCCATACTAAAATTTTCCCACTTCGGTTTTGCTATGGATATGTGTGCACTAAGAGCTAAACACAACGGTTAGCAAGTCCCCCTGCTAATTCCTCACAAATGGTCTAGATGCAAATTAAAATAAAAAAGTAGAACGTTATTGTAGCACTAAGAAGGGCTGTTGGGTTCTTGGAGAATCACTCCTGCCTAACAGTAAGCTAATAGAACACCCTAACGCTTTCCCTGAGCAGCAGCAGCTCTCTCCCTAGCGGCATCCAGACACAGAATGATCCGAGCAGCGCGGGCAGCGGCTAGTCTATCCCAGGGTCACCTGATCTGGCCAGCCAACCACTGCTATCGACGTGTAAGGGTACCACGTCATGCTGGGTGGAGTGCAGAGTCTCCTGGCTTGTGATTGGCTCTGTTTCTGGCCGCCAAAAAGCAAAACGGCGGGAGCTGCCATTTTCTCGAGCGGGCGAAGTATTCGTCCGAGCAACGAGCAGTTTCGAGTACCCTAATGCTCGACCGAGCATCAAGCTCGGACGAGCATGTTCGCTCATCTCTAGTTGTATTAAAGCCATCAAATGATCGATCCGGTCCAGTTGGAATCAAGTCTATTGAGATTAAGGGGTCACCTAATGCCAATATGAGCAGAGCCTCCTTGTGTTTGGTGTAGTAATTCAATCTCAACTTTCGGAATAAAAATTTCTTCCAACTTTTACAATTGGACACATGAAAGATGCCTTCAATAACTTCTTGTCAAGCGTGATGGACTACATCCCAATCTCGTTGCCCTTGGCAAATCCAAGATGTTCATAGTTTCACCTGAAGCATCTGATAACTTGGCCGAGATACAGTATAATGGGAAGTCAAGAGTTGGCTGGCCGAACTTCTACAGCCAATGGGACTTCTAGATGAAGGACAAGCCTAGGGCTCTAGTTAAATATTTGGAAATGCAATATTATAAATGAGGAAAACCAGTAAAGAAAACCAATGCCTCCAAGTTATAAAAGAGAAAAATCCAAAATAAAAAACCCCCTCAGTTGTCTTGATGAGCTGGCTCAGCGTTCTTCATTGGTCCCGGTGGATTACGTAGGCACAACTTCATTGCTACTCTGAGAGATGGGGAAGCCTTGGGCTATGTCTTGGTAACTTAATGATCTAGGGACAGACAGGTCAGACGGATAACTTCAAGATCTTACAATTTATTGCTCTAATGGAGAAGATGACAGCATTTCTTTCTTCCATTTCCTATGCATTTATTCCACAATTTTCTTTTTTGGGAGAATGTACTTCAATTATTTTTAGGCGATGGCGTGTATATTCTCATAAATATGTGTAGTCCGCTACAGCCGGGGACGGGAGATGAGTGCAGCACTCTAGGCTGTTATAGGAAGAGAAATTACTTTGATTTGCAAAAACTTTTGCCCTCTATTTTTGTTGGCGCACAAATACATATTCTGAGAAGTTAATTCGAGCTAATGGTAATGCGGTAATTCGAAGAAGACACTGAAAGGAGTACTGAAACAATGAAAACATGATCATTATTGGTCTGCCAAGAGCACATGGAGCAGGAGGAGCAGAGCAGATTATACATAGTGTCCTATCTGCAGGCAGCATGTTACAGAGCAGGAGGAGCAGAGCAGATCTGTCATAGGGTCCTATCGCAGCAGCATGTTATGAGAGGCAGGTGCTGAGCAGATTATACCTAGTGTCCTATTGCAGGCAGCATGTTATAGAGCAGGAGGAGCAGAGCGATTGTACAATGTCCACGTATGAGCAGCCTGTTATAGAGCAGGTGGAGCTGAGCAGATTGTACATAGTGACCTATCTGCAGCAGCATGTTATGGACAGGAGGAAGAGAGATTGTCCTAGTGTCCTATCTGCAGGCAGCAGGTTATAGAGGCAGGAGAGTGAGCAGATTGTACATAGTGTCCTATCTGCAGGCAGCATGTTATAGAGCAGTAGGAGCTGAGCAGAGCGTACATAATGTCCTATCTGCAGGAAGCATGTGTATGTAGATTCATATGTCTTGCACAAGGAGAGGCTTCCATCGACAAAACGCTCCCATAAAAGCCCCGACTGGTGGAGGCCTGTGATAGGTGACTTGGGGAAAAATTTCTCAGATTTCCCTACGGCATTCTAGGGATATTGGGAGACCAGTGCCACAGTGATCTTGGAGTGTTTCTTATCTTCTCACTGAGGCTCTTCTTCCCCATCATGCTTATTTTGGCTGGAGGACCACTGTCTATTAAGACACTTGAGTGCTGCAGAAATTCTTTTGTAACCTGCAGATTGTTCCTAACCACAATTCTTGACTCTAGCTATTGGGAAGCCTTTAGACCTCGTGATTCTCATGTGTTCTTGACATGCATTGTGAGCTGTTAGATCTAATATAGACATGTGTGTGGAAACTCCACACATGGAGTCTAAACCAAGGCGTTGGTAACATATCAATTGTCATTTTGAGTCTCCATGATATATATTTGTTACAGTCTACTGGAGGAAAGTTTCTAAGAGTTAGTACACATTTCCAAACTCTGGAAGTACACTAAAACTAAATAAAAATAGGAATTAAAAATATATAGACAGGTGTTTTCCTTTTCTAATGCAGAAAAAATCCAATCAGTTTAATAAAAAATATGGGACTCAAGAAGGAGTAGAAACATTCAAGGAGGTCCGAAGGAAAGGGACAGAATGAGTTAAATATGAGGTCCAGCAAAAGTCTGGATTTAGTGATATTTCAGTGTTCGTGAAAATTATTAAAAAATATCTAAATCTGTTTTTTTTTCTTGTTCAAGATGGGGGCAAGAGTATACCACAATGAGAAGAACAGTTTTTTTTAAATTTTTTTCAAAAAACTTCAAATTTGTTGCCATCGGCTGCAAGAGGACGAAAGTAAAAATTCTAAGGGGTCTGAATCATTCCGTACCCCACTGTATTATTACCGAGAATGCAACTATAAATTAACCCATTGGGTGTTTTGTTTCTGTGTTCTTGTTAACTAAACGCCCCAACGTCTTCAAAAAATCTATCAACTTTTTCTTTTCCATGTACAGGGCTTTGTGTGGACCTTATCTTCACGTACAAATTGACTTATAGCAAGGAATGTTATTTCACTTGCCGTGTTCTAGAAAATGGGAGGAAAAAATTCCAACAGAAATTGGTAAAAAAAATGCATTTTGGCATGTTCTTGGTCCAAGTTTTTATGTCTTTCCTCGGCAATGGTAAAGTTAAACACCTCTCCTTGAGTCTTGTGAAACTGTTATGGGAATTCCAAGTATATTGGTTTTTATTGAGTTTTCAATGTGTACAAAAATAAGAAACTTTATGAAAAAAAAGTTTTTTGGTGCCATATCTTGACACAAAATACACTTGTGGTGCGGAGCTGTTAAACGAGGTCACTGTCCAAATGAGCTGATGGTTTTATTGCACCATAAGGGATTCTATTAAGGCCTTTTGATCACATTTAAACTTTTTGTGTCCCAATATGGCGGAAAGAGTTCGTTTTGGAATTTTTGGCCACGATTTCCGGGATGGTTTTGGGATGCAGCAGACTGAACAGTTTGTGATTCACTTTGGCATTTTCTTTTGGATTTAAAACCTGAATAGCAAAAAAGTACTTTTTGAAATACTCCCAGGGGTCTCGTGTTGGGAGCTACGGCTTCAGCACGTCCAACCCAAAAAGCAAAAATATAGTAATGTGCCAAAGCGTTCCTCCAATCTCAAAGGATTGGGAGGTCTTCAATGCAGGATTCAACAACCAACACACTTTTAAGAGCTCCAAAATAGTTTCAAACACTTCTACTGTATTCTCTTCTTTTCCACTGGACAGAGTTGACGTTAAACGTATACTGCTGCTTTGGCCAAACACCTCACTACAAACCTCTCCAACCGATCCACTCGTTTTAGGCTCTTTCGTGACTAGGTATAAAGTATACAAGATCCACATAGCAAAAATTTTAAAATAATTTAGTGTTCAAGCCATCAGACATCCTCAAACCAAGCCGTGGGTTTCATCGTATGGCTTAAATTGATCATCAATGATCTCCTAAATATTTTCCCTGATTTCTGATTGCTCCTCCCATATATTGCAACATACTGTATTAACAGGTATATGCGATATTTGTATAGATTGAACAGTGTGCCAGTAGCCAACCATCAGATCTCACAATGACCAGTCCTTGAGTGTTAATCGAATTTTTTGCTCCCGGAGACATCCGGGAAGCGCAGATCCAAGCTAATAATCAAGTGCCCAACATACCACTGCTTTTATGGTTTTTACACCGTGGTGTGGTGCGATCACTGATCCTGTGTTGCGGTGGACAATTGCTCAATATGGAGCAAAACCCCGCTTGCATGGAGAGGAGCTCATGCCCTCAGCCCTCTGCATACTCCCTAACAGTATTTGTGATGTACTAATACGATTAAAAAAGATTAAATGGTGGTATCGTCAACACTTCTGCCTGAAACTGAAGTTTTGTCCCAATTCCCAATATGTGATTCCACCCTTGAAAACAAACAGAATGATGCCTACTTTGTGCTAATTGCTCCTTCCTGGCACTTTTCTGTTCTGAACAGTGTATTGATGAACAATCTTTCTCACAGAGGTGAAGTAAGCGTAGACTACATGTTGTCTGTCTAGAAGAGTTGCACACAACCAAAATCGAAGAATTTAAATTTATCCTAAAAGGGAACCTGTCACCACCTTTTCATAAAATACGTGAGTGGCAGGTTCCCATATCATCTAATACGCTAACTGACACGCCTTTTTTCAGCTAAAAATGTTTTGTTTCTACCTCAGATGCCCATCAAATCACACTTTATAACCTTGCCTCAAATGTACCAACAGTTAGAGCCAGTCGATGGGCATGGTCTCCTGGGCTAAACTCCATACAGCTACCTCCATGCCTTCTCAGCATTCTCAAGTTTGGGGCACTTGACTGTGACAGCCAGAGTCCTTTAAACTGTACAACATGCATATATCTGATCACAACAAATTATATCATGCTTCCATCAGACTTTTACTTCTCCCCATCCACCACGGAGTGATGAGTTTCATGTGATCAGATAATGTACAGGCGTACAGTTATAAGTTAGGAGGCTAAATGCCTTAAGAGGTCACCCTGGTCACATGACATAATTGCTTAGAAGGCAATTGGGAGGACCTGCTGGATTAGCCCAAGGAAGCACATCCTCTGACTCACTCCTAGATATGGTCTATGCAAGGCAAGGTATTCAAGTTGCATTTATGGTGATTGGTGGGAACAATTTGTAGCTAAAAGAAGGCTATTAAGCTAATAGGGTTCTGTGATTACCCTCCACTACTTGTTTGTTAAATTTTGGTGCAGGTTCCTTAAAGAATGAATTTTCCTTTCTAAAACCAGTTTTTTTCATTTTTTTACTATGTGTGTGGATCGGGTATTAAGTTTTGAAAGAATGCTGGAAAGGGAATCAGCATATATGGAACGAAAATCTGAGTCGAATTACAGATAATGTCAGAAGCCGTTAAAGACCAATGGACATATTTCCACAGCGTTTGGCTGCATCCCCGTGTCCACTAATGTGGAAAGGTTGCCCTTTTCCAGTGATAGGTTGGAAAATATTTTTGGTCCTCTCAAAGATGTAGGTGTTGATTAATGGGTTTGAGTACACTGATCTTCAGAAATTTGTAATAAAAGACCTTATTCGATTTGGTTCTTGATTTGGTAAAATTAGAAGTTATAGAGTTTTTTTAAATATTTGTGGAGAATGGACCCATGTTGAAGAACAAGAGCTTTTTGACTTGGATAATCTTCATAGCCAACCACTTAATCTTAAGCCGAGTAGACCAGGCAACATACTTTGCCAAAGTCCACATTGGCTTTTGAGTAAGAGGTCAAGTGATTTAAAAAAAAAATCCCCATCATTCCTGGAGTACTATTCATACATCAGCTTGGTTTCCACTTAATTGACAATAGGTTTCACAATTTTTGATGGCCTTATGAGCACAACAAAACACTGTGAACTAGGACTTGAATTCCGAGTTGTTAGGCATGGTGGTTAGTTTCGTGTAGATTAAAATAGAAGAAACAGGTGCATTCTCTAGTTATCTACACATGCAATTAATCTAGTTTCAGGAACATCTGGGCTCCAAAGATGAATATCTTAATGCTCATCTCACCTAAACAGATTCTACTACAGTAATACATCGGTATTTTTTCTCATAGTGGTCAACAGTGTGACCTCAGATCCAAACATTTTTGTGTGCACGGTAAATTGATGCTGTGGGGCAACGACTGATGTTCAGTAGATTCTTTGAATCTTTTTTAGTTTGGGCCGCTGATTCTAAAAGGCAAAGAGTATCTAAAAGGATGGAGGCAAAAGATGAACAAATCAAATGGCATCTGGATACCCGCCCATTCCTGATAATGGACTTGGCATCGCACCAGGAGGCCCGAAAGAAAAAACGTCAGACTGCCACCTTACATGATGACTTATTATGTACACATGTTACCATATTTATAATATGCCAGACTTTTGGCTCAAAATTTGCAACCTAAATTACTCCAAGGGTTACACAATACATTTTTAGTACTTTTTATGATGGAATTTTTCAAAAATATGTAAATCTCAGGATGCGCCATTACAAATTTATACCACATTGGAAGGTTCCTCTCCAGTAAAAATCTCAATTCTTACAAGATTTTTTTGTAAATGAGGTGGCCCACCACGAGTCATAACCTTGTAGGCTGCTGAGGTCACAAGCTCTCCGAGACCCAAATCTATATGTAAATTGCACGGGGGTACTAGAATATGATTAAGCCCATATAAATTTTGGCAGCAGAACACTACAGCCCCCTGAAACTGTTGTTGTGGTGTATAAGACAACAGTCCCCCTATATTGAAATTCATTTAGCGCCCCTAATCCATCCCTAGTGTGCCCACAAAATATCTACTCCTTTAGTGGCCCCCACACAGGATGGCGTGCTATTTCCTTTAACAACCTTATATCCCCTTTTTCTGAGCCCCTCCTTACCTTATAATGCCCTCTATGTTCCCAACTAAAATCAATCCCCCCTTCAGGTAGGCCCAAACTTATACCCCACCTTTTTGGGTACGGCTCTTCATGGGGGGAACATATTGGTCCCTAAGGCCCAGTGCCTTGCCCCACTTGTGACTGTCTTGCCCGAGGTCTCACAGTGCAGAAGACTGGAGGACATCTCACACTCTAGATTAGAGAATGGGTTTGTGGTGTAATTTTACTACAATTTTGGCTGTGGCTCCAAATATCTCTTTATTCTAAGGATCCTTGAGAGTCAGATCTTACGTCATTAGCACAGTTTCTCATATTCTAGTAGTTGATAGTTGGTATCTCTTAAGTGGGAGCCTGGTTATTGGGCCATTCTAGCTTATAAACCTACTATTCTGATAGCAGCTGCTTAGTCCCCGTAGCTCTCCTACTTACTCCACAACCTGCATGTCCAATTCAAACACTTACTTGTGTGAACCTACTGTGTCCTGTCTGTTGAGTTTTGGGATATGAAGTACATGATTATTTCATGAGAGAAAAGTCCTTTAATAAAACCCACAAAGTTCTATCTCATCAACAACACTAAATGTTGTATAGATCCACTGTAACGATGGATCCGTTGACTTACGATGAATCTATGAGATTAAGTAGGTCACCTAATGTCAATATGCACGAGCCCCTAGTTTTTGGTCTGTAAAAATATAAAAACAAGATAAATAGCGCTGCTTTTGACTAATGAAACCTAAATGTTGTAATTAGATATCCAGTCACAATGATTGAATCCAGTCAGTTGGTGATAAGTCTGATTGAGATTAAGAGGGCACCTACACGTCAATATGACGGAGTGCCTATTTTGGTCTAGTATAAGACTAATAAAAACAAAGATAAATCGCTTCTTTAAAGCCATCAAATGATGGTATCCCGTGAGATATGATGGAAGTCTCTTAAGATTGAAGGTCAACCTGACGTTAATTAACGGAGCCTCCAGGTTTGGTCTAGTAGAAATATAAAAAACAAAGTAAATACCTGCTTTTCAGAACCGAAAACCAAAATGTTGTATTAGACCCTCAATGATGGATCCGGCCACTTGAGTAGAATTCTATTGAGTTTTGAGGTTCCACAGGACGTCCATATGAACAGAGCCTCCTATGTTTGGTCTAAGTAGATAAGATAAAATATGCGCTTTCTAACTAAAACCTAAATTATTAGACCATCAACTGATGGATCTGTGTCCAGTTGAGAATAAGTCTATTGACATTGGGAAGGGGTCACCTGACCATCAGTATGAAACGAGCCTCACTAGTTTTTGTCTCTAGAAATATAAAACAACGATAAATTGTGCTTTTCATAAACTAAACCTATCTTTGTATTAGATCCATTTAAATGATGGATCCCGTTGAGTAATGATGAAGTCTAATTAAGATTGAGGGGTCACCTAATGTTAATGATGAACAGAGCCTTTCTGTGTGGTCTAGTCGAAATATAAAAAAAACACAAAGATAAATCTCTGCTTCCCCTAACTAAAAACCTAAATGTTGTATAGACCTATCACTCTGGATCTGGTCAGTTGTGATAAGTCATTGCGATTGTGGGTCTACCGACCATCAATATGAACAAGCCTCCTAGTGTTAGGTGTTCGTAGAAATACTAAAAAACTAAGATAAATATCTGCTTTTCATGACTAAACCTAAAAATGTTGTATTAGATCCATCAAATGATCGATCCGGTCCATTGATATAAGTTCTATTAGATGAGGTCCACACTGACGTACATTATGAAACCGAGCCTCCTAGGGTTGGTTCTAGTAGAAATAGAAAAAAAATAAAGAAAATCTGCTTTTCATACCTAAAAGCAAATGTTGTATTTAGAGTGATGCGACACTAAAATGCTCGGGTACTCGTTAGTTCGATACGAACCTTTCCCACGATGCTCGAGTGCTCTCTCGAATAACGAACCCCATTGAATTCAATGGGAACTCGAGCATTTTTCAAGGGGACCAAGGCTCGCACCTGGAAGCTTGGCCAAACACCGGGAACCTCAGAAAAAGGATGGAAAACCACGTGAAATGGACAGGAAACAGCAGGGTGCAGCATGCATGGAGCTACTGGGCTGGCATAAATGCCCCCCACCATTATCCACAAACTATGGGCAACAGCATGGCCATGGACAGAGGACAGAATGAAGTCAGATAGGCATCTAAAAACATCATAATTGACCCTGACCACTATAGGGACGGCAGTCGAGAGCGCGGCAGCCAGGCCTGAGAGTGCATGTGCGACATACCCTAATTTGGACTCCAGGCTTCAACCAGGTGTACGAGAGGAACCAAAGAGTGAGCAATAAAGCGCTCAAATAAATCGGTACAATGTTAAAAGTTTGCCAAATATATTTTGTGGATTACCACAGGTGGCGGACAAAGAGTAACTGGAGAAGCCATGAAAACACCCAAATTCTGGCCTGACCAGTTCGTTTGATAATGAGGGACCATGGTATGCTTACAGTTCATGCCAGTAGCGCAACTGGCTGCCAGTCTCCTTCGAATACAAGTTTAAAATAAGAATAACCCCTCATCATAAGCTGGTATAAATGCTGCACCCCCCTCAACCTCTCCTTTCTTATCCAGTTCTCGCCCACCAACCCGTGCTTTAGATCCGCCAGTGATCTAGATGTAACCTCACCTAGTGCGGTACCTCCCACTCGCGATCTCAATACTTCTCTAGAGCGCACCAATTCTATGGAATGGTCTGCCCCCGGACTATCAGACTAATACTATACCTCCAAAGTTGCAAACGTGCTCTTAAAACCATTTCTTAGGCAAGCCTATAACACTCATATACTGCATGAAGTTTTAACTCTTCACTAACCGCTCCTGTGTCGTCCTCCTCACTGTTATCCAGCCACCAACAGGCCCAACTCTCTGCAGTCCCTTTCATCAACCTCGGGACCTGGCGTATAGATGACGGCGAGTGGTTCAAGCGACAGCAATTCCACTTTATTAATTTTTTTCTTTCCCTAAGAAGAATGGCTTGACCAGTAATTGCTGTTACCTCGTGTTCCCATCACTTATAAACCGTAGCTGCTGGCGAGCAGGGACCCTCACGCCGGTCCCTCTTCATACAAATGTTGTGCTCGTTTAATTACATTTGAGTGTTTCCTATGATTTGTCAAGCGTACAGCCAATATGAAGCTATATAAATAAAGTTATTATTATTTATTATATGGGACAGTGAATAGTAGTAGATAAAGGGCTGCAACATGTTAAGTGTGGATCTTGGATGGAGCTGGCGCTCTGCCCAGCGAGCTTTCGCCAATCCAAGCCATTTCTCTGGCTACTCCCGCAAACAGCAACTTCAAGAACCTTTTTTGTATAGAAAAGTGTATGCGTTCTTATAAGTTTAGGTATGGCGGGTGAGGGGAATGTAAAACAGATGCGCAAGAAGCGCTGAAATAATATCCCTAAATGGTAAAAGTTTGCAGTTAATTTGTTGTGGAGTACACAGCAGGGTGGCGACCCAAAGTTAACAACTTTGATGTGGAATGGCCTGTAATAGCTCTTGGGCGTGTGCCTTTATCGGCTAGGCTCAGCAGTTTTCAGCCCGCCTGCCTGTCCCCTTAGCTGCACTGCTGCTGTCATAGAGCTACCGACTGAGGGCCATGCACCCGATGGTATGCGGAGGAGGAGGATTGGAGTAGGGGTGAGGAGTTAGTAGTGCGTCTTGAAGACATGGACCCGAGGGTAGGCCCACGCAATTCTCTGTCGTCGTCGTAATGACCAGCCCCAGGGTCAGACTCGTCCCACCTGCACCAAGTTAAGTGTAGTAGCGTCTGTATAGTTGGGATATGGCGGGTGAGGGGGAATGTAAACAATCCAAGAAGCGAGATGCGCATGAGCTGGCGCTCCGCTGCCAGCGAGTTTCCGCCAATCACATGCCCCTGTCTTAGGTACTCCCTCACTCCCCAAACAGCATTTCTAAGAACCTTTTGTATAAGATCAAGTGGTAGTAGCGTTCTATAAGTTTAGGAATGCGGGTTGAGTGGAATGTAAACAGTGCGCAGAAGCGCTGAAATAATATCCTAAACTGGTAAAGTTTGCCAGTATATTTGTGGATAACACGTCAGGGTGGCGACAAAGTTAACAACTTGTGTGGCAATCACTAAAAACACCCCAAATATTCTGCCTGACACACCTCGTTGTACAGGGACATGTATGGTAGGCACTATATGGAGGAATTTTGGAGGTAGCAATGGGACAACGTGGGAGGCTGCTATGGAGCATTTAATTTGGTATTTGTATGTGGCCAGTCCCAAACATTTTTAACCAGAGCGATCAGGTAGTGGCCCTCCATAAAATTGGAATAGAGTTGAGTGCCTGTATGTGGCAGTCACAAATTGGTTTCAAACCAGAGGAGCAGTGTAGGTGGCCCTGCAGTAAAATGGATAGATTGCGTTGCCTGTATGTGGCAGTCCCAAAAATTTTTCAAACCAAGGAGCAGGTGGTGCCCTCCAGTAAAATGGAATAGATGATGGCTGTATGTGGCCGTCCCAAACATTTTCAACCGCGGATGAAAGTAGTGGCCCTCCAGTAAAACGCGAATAGATTGAGTGCCTGTATGTGCATCCCAAAAATGTTTTCAAACCAGAGGAGCAGGTAGGTGCCCTGCAGTAAATGTGAATAGATTGAGTGCCTGTATGTGGCAGTCCCAACATTTTTCAAACCAGAGGAGAGTGTCGGTGGCCCTCCAGTTAAAATGGAATTTATTGAGTGCCTGTATTTGGCAGTCCCAAATATGTTTCAAACCAGAGGAGTCAGGTAGGTGGCCCTGCATTAAAATGAATAGATTGAGTGCCTGTAGTGTGCAGTCCAAAATTTTTCAAACCATGGAGGCAGGTACGGTGGCCCTCCAGTAAAATGGAATAGATTGAGTGCCTGTTGTGGCAGTCCCAAAAATTTTTTTAAAAAGAGGACCGGGTAAGGTGCCTCCAGAAAAATGGAATAAGATTGAGTGCCTGTATTTGGCACTCACAAAAATTGGTTCAAACAGAGGGACGGGTAGTGGCCCTCCAGAAAAATTAAATGCATGAAGACTATAGCAGAGCCTGGGCCCGGTCCAAAAATAGCCATTTTTTCCTCTGCTTGTACTGTACAAAGAGGAGCAGAAGGAGGAAAATGAGGAGGAGGAGGAGTGGATCAATTAATTCAGGTTGAGCGTCCTTCAACCTGGTGGAGATTGGAAAATTCTGAGTAAATCCGCCTTTATTCATTTAATAACGCGTGCACTGAACGCGTGTCAGTCGACAGGCGTTACGCTATCGGTGATATGCCACCAGTGCATGAAAACCCCGCTCGGACAAGACGCTCAGCCGGCAGGCAGGCAGAACCCCCAAGGGTACAGCGCCAGTTCGTGCCACATGTTCCAGTCCGTTGAAAACCCAGTAGGTTGTAGGGAGCTGTGTGATCATGTTTTTTTTTTTTTTTTTTTTTTTTTTAGGACGATGGAGGAGTCAGCTAGTACTTCCCTCACATTTTTCTGTACAAATTCACCCTACCGGCCGAGATGGGGAACAGGTGACAGTGTTCTTGCTGGGGTGATAAATCTGGAAAGGCTTGTAAAAGCGTACCGTTGCCAGTGCTGGACAGCTGCCGCTCGCATTACTCCTCCCTCGCATTGTCCCGCAGAATACGTCACCTGCCGCTAGCGCTGTCAGGGAAATACTGTTGTCACGGCTTGTGCCCAGGGCCTGCTGGATTCTGCTTTCACACTCTTTCCTCTGCATGGATGAGAGTGGGGAAGATTTGGCTTGTTAACCTACGGGCCAGAAGAGTGAAACCCCAGGATCCGGTGTCTGGAAGAACTTACCTTGAACGCGAGGGTCACGGGATAGGCGCCTAGACATGAAACTGCCATATGCGCCAGAAGTACCAACTCTAAGAATTCCTCCACTCCCCTCACGTGGCCTCGACTGCATTTCTCCTCTCCTCAAACTCCTCACTCCTCTTCTTTGGCCCTACACGCTGACAGTGCAGGACTCACAATGGTCCCCTCTTTTGTCTCGCCAAACATTCTCCTCCTCTTCCTCCTCATTCCTCCCTCCACCTCCACCTCCTCCGATATTGCGCTGAGAAACAGACCCTGAGGGTTGCTTGTTGTCTATCACAAGGGAATATTCTTCCCCGTCTCTTGTGACGAGCGCAAAGCTTCCTACTTCAATGCTGGGGGGGGGGGGAAAACCCATAGAGTTTTCAAACAGGCCAAGCAGCGGGATGGTGGGCTGATTGATGGAGGGCAATCGCCAGACCATCGTGTTGACTCCTCAAAGTTACTCAGCACCGACAGGTATTCAGAATCCACGTCCACTCCTCACTGTAGACTTGAGGGAGCTGATGACCTGACTACAAGTTATGGTGGGGGGGGAAAAAAGGTTTACATCTGGCAGTTCAATCGCTCTGCGCTGCTGGTAATACTGGAAAATGGTCCAAGTGTTGAATTCCACCTCGTGGGCACGTCGCACAACAGTCGGTGATCGGGCAGTTGGGGCGCCGCTGCGCTGCCCTGAGAGTGCGCAAATCTGGGTCGGACTTCATAAATCGCCCACCCAGAGCGGCAATCTCTTCGTGAGCAAAATCAGACGGATGGGGTTATGTCTTGAGGAAACGCTGAACTATCAATTAACACGGTCCAGGCAATGTCACAGTGTCAGCTGACTGCAGTTTGCAGAGCCGCCACAGGTTACGGGCCATTGTCACACACAAACATTCCGGCTTGAGGTTCAGCGTGCCAGCCCAGAGCAGTCTGCGCCGTGATGCACCTGAAAGCTCTTGGGCGTGTGCCGTTTGCGCCTAGGCTCAGCAGTTTGGCAACCCCGACCTGCTGTCGGCTTAGCGACGGCACTGCTGCTGGGCCTAAGCTAACCGACTATGGCGCCGTGCCCACGTGATGGTAGTTCGGAGGAGGAGGTGGATGAGGGGGTGGGGAGGAGGAGAGGCATAGTAGGCCGAAACACCTGACCGAGGTAGGCCCCGCATCCTCGGCGTCTGCAGTATATGAGCGCCCCCAGGTTCAGAGCTCGGTCCCAGCATCCACCAAGTTAACCCAATGTGCCCATCAGCGTATATAGTGGCCCTGCGGCAGCACTCGTTCCACGTGTCCGTGGTCGGTGGACCTTGTTCAGAACGACGCGTTGGTCATGGCACGGATTATGTTGTGCACACGTGCGGGTGCGAGGCTGGGCTGCACATCGGGAAAGTAGTGGCGGCTGGGGAACCGAATACCGAGGGGCGGCCGCCCGCCGATGAAAAAAAGGTTGCGAGGCCTCGGTCCCTCTACTAGCCATAGGGCATCACCAGGTCAAGCAATCTGGAGATGTGCACATTTAGGCTTGGGGTTGCGGGTGTGGTTGCACTAAATATTTGGCGTTTCCGCTCCAGGTCTGGGGTATGGAGAGCTCTGAACGCTGGTGGATGCTGTGAGGATCGTGGAGGCGGACCGATGGGGTTTTTGGTGAGGGTCCTGGGCAGGGGTGCGACAGCAGCTTGACACAGGGAAGGAGCCATGGTGTGCCGGCGGGTGAACGGGCTGTTTGTCCACTGAGTTGGGGTTGAGCCATTCATATGCCTGCGCATACTGGGGTAGTTAAGTAGTAGTGGTGGAACCCCGTGAGCTGGTTTGGCCAAATGTTTTTTCTTTTTTTTTTTGCACACACAGTCACGCGGTCATCCGTGTTTCTAAGAACTCCAGACTTCGAAGATCTATCCTCGGCCGCAAGACCCTCGCCACCGGGAGCTTCACTAGGTGACACATTTGTGCGTCTGATGCACCAGCTCTGCCCTGCCTCTCCGTCTGGCCCCACCACGCTCTTCCAACCGTTTTCTGGTCGAGGAATCTCCTCCGTCTCGAGAAGCACTGTGTTCACACCGGCCTCTAACCCAGATGTGGTCTGTCACCTGCATCTCCTCCGGCCCTGCGTCTTCTCCCCCCTCGGACTCTCCTGCCATGACAAGACAAACTTCCCCACTGTCTGACAACCGTAGTTCTCATCGTAGGACACCTCTTACACACTTCCCACTACGTGCAAGAAAGTCTCATCATCCCCCAGACTGTGACGTGTGAAAACCTGGGCATCGGAAAATTGCTCAGCAGCAAACCGGGACAATGTTTGTGACTGTGGAAGGGTCCAGAAAACAGTTATCTCAGAGTATGCCGGTTCAAATGCCACAATTTCCTGGGAGGGGGCAAGACGGTGGGGGGAGGGCTGAGGTGAAGGAGCTGGAGAGGAGTGGCGATTTCGGTGACATGGTGGACTGGTGGAAGGATGAGCTGGTGGCACAAATTGCTCGAAGATGTGGTCCAATCCCCGACAAATCCACCTGTTCGGCCAGTTCTGTCTCTGGCCTCAAAAGTGCTCTACCACAGAGTCCCAGTACTCGACATGTAACCTAGGGGTGTTAGCTTGCGGCGTTCCCCTGCTCCCCTCATCAGAAGGTGGGTTACCCCGCCCAGGACCACGGCCTTGACCCTGCAGTAGTCTGGACGCCCACGTCCCCGTCACTCGTCTCTGACCCCTAGCCCTCGGGTTAAACATTTTTAAATAGATGGGGGGCTTATAACTTTATTTTTTTTTTAACTTTGTTTTGGTTTTTTGTGTTTTGTTGTTTTTTTTGTTTTTTGTTTGTTTTGTTTGTTTTTAAAACCAAACAATCTATTCCATTGCTATGCTGCTATTTTCTAGCCAAGTATCTCAAAGCCACTACTATGCCGCGATGATATGAACTGAGTTATGCCTAATTGAATATCCAACCCTACTAAAATTTTCCCACTTCGGGCTTTGCTATGGATATGTGCGTCACTAAGCGCAGTAACAAGCGTCGGCAGTTCACTACAAATTGCTCAGAATTGGCTAGTACTGCACGCAGAAAGTTCAGCCACCAGCAGATCAACCCAGAAATCAAATATATAGAACGCTACTGTAGGACGTAAGTAAGCTCTTTAGGTCCTATGGCTATTTTCTAGCCAAGTATCAAAGCCCACACTACTATGCCAGATGAGATGACACTGAGTTAGTGCCTAATTGAATCAACCCCTACTAAATTTTCCCACTTCGGTCTTGCTATGGATATGTGCGTCACTAAGCGAAGAACACAACAGGTCGCAAGTCTCACACAAATTGCTCAGAATTGGCTGTACATGCACGCAGAAAGTCAGCCACCAGCAGATCAACCAGAAATCAAATATATAGAAGCTACTTAGTGGCGTAAGTAAGCTCTTGTTCTCCTATGGCTATTTTTCTAGCCAAGTATCAAACACACTACGATATGCCAGATGAGATGACACTGAGTAGTGCCTAATTGAAATCCAACCCCTACTAAATTTCCCACTTCGGTCTTTGCTAGGATATGGGCGTCACTAAGCGCAGAACACAGCGGTCGCAAGTCCTACTACAAATTGCTAGAATTGCTAGTAACATGCACTGCAGAAGTACAGCCACCAGCAGATCAACCAGAAATCAAATATATAAACGACTACTGTAGCGTAATAAGCTCTTTGTATTTCCTATGGCTATTTTCTAGCCAAGTATCAAAGCAACTACTATGCAGATAGATGACACTGAGTAGTGCCTAATTGAAATCCAACCCCTACAATTTCCCCTTCGGTCTTTGCTATGGATATGGCGTCACTAAGCCGTAGAAACCAGCGGTCGCAAGTCTCACTACAAAATGCTCAGTAATTGGCTAGTACATGCCACTGCAGAAAGTACAGCCACCAGCAGATCACCAGAAATCAAATATATAGAACGCTACTGTAGGCGTAAGTAAGCTCTTTGTATTCTCCTATGGCTATTTTCTAGCCAAGTATCAAAGCACACTACTATGCCAGATGAGATGACCATGAGTTAGTGCCTAATTGAATCCAACCCCTACTAAATTTCCACTCGGTTTTGCTATGGATATGGCGCACTACGCGCAGAAACACAGCGGTCGCAAGTCTCACTACAAATTGCTCAGAATTGGCTAGTACCGACTGCAGAAAGTACAGCCACCAGCAGATCAACCAGAAACAATATATAGAAGCTACTGTAGGCGTAAGTAAGCTCTTTGTATCTCCTCTGGTCTATTCTAGCCAGTTTACAAAGACACTACATGCCAGATGAGATGACACTGAGTTGTGGCTATTGAAATCCACCTACTAAATTTTCCCACTTCGGTCTTTGCATGGATATGTGCGTCACTAAGCGCAGAACACAGCGGTCGCCAGTCTCACTACAATTGCTCAGAATTGGCTAGTACATGCACTGCAGAAAGTACAGCCACCAGCAGATCAACCAGAAATCAAATATATAGAACGCTACGGTAGGCGTAAGTAAGCTGTTCTCTCTATGGCGATTTTCTAGCCAGTATCAAAGCACACTACTATGCCAGATGCGATGCACTGAGTAGTGCTAATTGAAATCCACCCCACTAAATTTTCCCATTCGGTCTTTGCTATGGATATGAGCGTCACAAGCGCAGAACACAGCGGTCGCAAGTTCCACTACAAATTGCTCAGATGGCTAGTACATGCACTGCAAAAGTACAGCACACAGCAGATCAACCAGAAATCAAATATATAGAACGCTACTGTAGGCGTAAGTAAGCTCTTTGTATTCCCTATGCTATTTTCAGCCAAGTATCAAAGCACACAACTATGCCAGATGAGATGACACTGAGTTAGTGCCTAATAAATCCACCCCTACTACATTTTCCCACTTCGGTCTTGGTTGGATGTGTGCCATCAAGAGCTAAAACACAACGGTAGCAAGTCCCCTGTACATTTCTCACCAAAATGGTACTAGATGAAAATAAAATAAAAAAAAGTATAACGTTTTGTAGCCCTAGAAGGCTGTGGGTTCTTGGAGAATCACCCTGCCTAACATAAGCTAATAGAACACCCTAACGCTTTCCTGAGCAGCAGCAGCTCTCTCCCTAGCGGCATCCAGACACAGAATGATCCGAGCAGCGCGGCAGCGGCTAGTCATCCCGGTCACCTGATCTGGCCAGCCAACCACTGCTAACGTGAAGGGTACACACGTCGCTGGGTGGAGTGCAGGTCCCTGGCTTGTGATTGGCTCTGTTTCTGGCCGCCAAAAAGCAAAACGGCGGGAGCTGCCATTTTCTCGAGCGGGCGAAGTATTCGTCCGAGCAACGAGAGTTTTCGAGTAACCCTAATGCTCGACGAGCATCAAGCTCGGACGAGCATGTTCGCTCATCTCATTGTATTAAAGCCATCAAATGATCGATCGCGTCAGTTGGAATCAAGTCTATGAGATTAAGGGGTCACCTAATGCCAATATGCAGAGCTCCTTGTGTTTGGTGTAGTAATTCAATCTCAACTTTCGGAATAAAAATTTCTTCCAACTTTTACAATGGACACATGAAAGATGCCTTCAATAACTTCTTGTCAAGCGTGAGGATACATCCCAATCTCGTGCCCTTGGCAAATCCAAGATGTGTCATAGTTTCACCTGAAGCATCTGATAACTTGGCCAGATACAGTATAATGGAAGTCAAGAGTTGGCTGGCCGAACTTCTACAGCCACTGGGACTTCTAGATGAAGGACAAGCTAGGGCTCTAGTTAATATTTGGAAATGCATATATAAATGAGGAAACCAGTAAAAGAAAACCAATGCCTCCAAGTTATAAAGAGAAAAATCCAAAAATAAAAAACCCCCTCAGTTGTCTTGATGAGCTGGCTCAGCGTTTCCCATTGGTCCCGGTGGAACGTAGGGCCACAACTTCATGCTACTCGTGAAGATGGGGGAAGCCTTGGGCTAGTCTTGGTAACTTAATGATCTAGGGAGACAGGTCAGACGAGAACTTCAAGATCTACAATTATTGTTAATGAGAAGATGTACCAGCATTTCTTTCTTCCATTTCCTATGCATTTATTCCACAATTTTCTTTTTTGGGAGAATGTACTCAATTATTTTTAAGGCGATGGCGTGTATATTCTCATAAAATAGTGTAGTCCGCTACAGCCGGGGACGGGAGATGAGTGCAGCACTCTAGGCGTTATAGGAAGAGAAATTACTTTGATTTGCAAAAACTTTTGCCCTCTATTTTGTGGCGCACAAATACATATTCTGAGAAGTTAATTCGAGTCAAGGTAAATGCGGTAATCGAAGACGACACAAAGGAGTACTGAAACAATGAAAACATGATCAATTATTGGTCTGCCAAGAGTCACATGAGAAGAGGAGAGCAAGCAGATTATACATAGTGTCCTATCTGCAGGAGCATGTTACGAGCAGGAGGAGCAGAGCAGATGTACATAGTGTCCTATCTGCAGGCAGCATGTTATGAGAGGCAGGTGCTGAGCAGATTATACTGTGTCCTATTGCAGGCAGCATGTTATAGAGAGAGGAGCAGAGCAGATTGTACAAGTGTCCTACGATATGAGGCAGCCTGTTATAGAGCAGGTGGAGCTGAGCAGATTGTACATGTGCCTATCTGCAGCAGCATGTTATGGACAGGAGAGAAGAGCAGATTGTTACCTAGTGTCCTATCTGCAGGCAGCAGGTTATAGAGGCAGGAGAGCTGAGCAGATTGTACATAGTGTCCTATCTGCAGGCAGCATGTTATAGAGCAGGAGGAGCTGAGCAGAGCGTACATAATGTCCTATCTGCAGGTAGCATATTATAGAGCAGGAGGAACTGGGCTCATTGTACACAGAGTCCTATCTGGAGGCAGCATGTTATAGAGCAGGAGGAGCTGAGCAGATTGTACATAGTGTCCTATCTGCAGGCAGCATGTTATAGAGCAGTAGGAGCTGAGCAGAGCGTACATAATGTCCTATCTGCAGGAAGCATGTTATAGAGCAGGAGGAGCTGAACAGATTGTACATAGTGTCCTATCTGCAGGCAGCATGTTATAGAGCAGGAGGAGCTGAGCAGATTCTACATAGTGACTCAACCAAAATAATAGACTTAATGGAAAGTATAATGAGGATTTGCTTTATAGCTGCTCCAAATACAAAGTGGCCTCTCAAAGATGCAAAATAATAATACCAAACCAAAAAGATAAAGAGAAAATCACCACAAATCCCACAAAATAAAAATTTTATTAGTACAGAAGTTAAAAACAATTCATACATAAAATAATGCTGTGTATGAAAGCATAGAAAACATTGGTTCTCCCTGCACTGCTCTGACAGAGTGCACCACTTTTTTTTGGTGCACTTTTAACATGGGAAGTGCAATACACTTTGATCAGACATTGCATGATAAATGTGATGTACGGTCCAACTGAGCACCGGAACGTCCCCTATAAGTGACATAATTGGCGTCGCACGAAGAATAGTGAAGCCGTGGCACAAAAGGGTGACGTGTGACACATATGTGGCGCAGGAACTTCTTAAATACCTGTGCAAGCATCTTGTAAATGAAAGGATGTGCAGACAGAAAACTGGTGCATGGACCTTAGTAAATGTGCCCCATTGTGCAGTTTGCACTGTTTTTAGTAAATCTGGGCCATTATGTCAGAGCATTAGTAGGGATGCTGGTTTCCCAGGGTTCAGCACCAATGACCACCCCCAGCTTGTGGTCACCGCACCACATACAGAAGGGGAACTTGGCTCACTTAGCCTCAGGGATTGACACTACACATACTAAGAGTTGTCACACGCTAGAATGTTAGTCATGACAGTACTATCCAGTGGGGTCTAGTATCTCACAAATAACTTGTCTTCTCCTTCAGGTCCAGAACAGTATGACGACTTATTCCTGCCATGACTTATCTCTGCAGAATTCTCCACCAGGTATCTTAAACTCCTGGTAGTACATCTCCACACTGCGCCCCTAAAAATACCACAGTCCCTTACAGTATAATGGGTGCAGAGTATAGGCAGTGTACACCCTCTACGCCCACTTGTTGTGGAGGTTACATAATGGAAGAAATAGGCGTAATTTCTAGCCATGCACCAAGAATTGCTCCTATTTCAGGTTTCAGGTGTACAAGCCATGATAAATGTGACCCATTTGGGGTCATTTACTAAGGGCCCGATTCGCGTTTTCCCGACGTGTTACCTGAATATTTCTGATTTGCGCCGATTTTCCCTGAATTGCCCCGGGATTTTGGCGCATGCGATCGGATTTTGGAGCATCGGCGCCAGCATGCACGTGACGGAAATTGGGGGGCGTGGCCGAACGAAAACCCAACGGATTCGGAAAAACCGCCGCATTTAAAAAAAAAAATGTGTTGCGAAACTTGCACTTACCTTCACTAGGAATAGGCAGGTGAATTTCAGGGCATTCCGGCGAGCCTCGGCGGACGTCAGAGCAGCAGCGACACCTGGTGGACGGCGGAAGAACTACCTTAGTGAATCGCCGGAAGACCCGAATCCACCGCAGAGAATGCGCTGCTGGATCGCGATTGGGCCGGGTAAGTAAATCTGCCCCATTGTTTTCAAATCTAAGGAACACATACCAAATTTCACAGAGACCTATCCGACTATTATCACCAATTTATGTAGCCCTCTACCCATCAATTATCTTTCTCTATCTATAGTAAAGGTGGCAAGGGGTACAGGGAGGACATACTGGACAATGAACCCTAAACTGAGCCCCCCAAAGTTGTCACTTGCCTACTTGCCTCTCCCATCCTAAATCGATACGGGAAAACCACAGAGATGGTCCCTCCCTAAGCCACAGTGCAGACTCACAACAAGACAAACACACGGTCCAAGACGGATAGTCAAAGGTACAACAGCCAAGATCAATAACCAGAGTCAATGATGGCTGGATTTAGACAAAGTGGGGCCCAAAAATAAAACTACTTTAGGAACAGTCACAGTCAGTAAGAGGCTCCTTTATCCCTGCACAATAATACCATACTAGTTGCACACAGTAGTAGGTAAGTATCTGTAATATGGGACTGTAGGAGAATGTTATTGGAGATAAGACAGATGATAGGGAGATGGATGATAGAAGATAAATATGAAAGATTATATAGATGTATAGATGCAGAAATATAAATCTAATATATAAAGTTGGATGTATGTGTGTATGTATGTATGTCCGATAAAGGTATTGGTACCGCCGTGTTTACAATCACCAAATTTTGCACAGTTGTTGTCTAAGACCACGTTTGAGCCGAAATTTTCACCCTAGGCTTTCCAAAATCCACTTATTAACCACCATATACCGGAGCCATTGTCTGCTGCTGCTGTGGCAGTTGGAAGCTGAGCCGTGATTGGTTGCTGTTCTGCCATAGGTCATTAATATGAGCTCTTAGCTTTGATTGTTTACTATAAGTAACCAATGAGAATAAGACGCTTGTGTGTGAGGTAAGCTGGATAGGGATACAGTCGTAGGAGGAGATTATAAGAAATGTCTGAGGTAAAACTGTTCCAGTTAGCCGTGTAATTATATAAACAGCTGAATGAGACTGCCACCGACAGGCAGACAGTCATTGAAAGAGACTGCCGCTGAAAGGCAAACAGTCACTGGAAGAGACTGCTGCCGATAGGCAGACCATCACTGTAAGAGACTGCCGCTGACAGGCAGCCAGTCACTGAAAGAGACTGCCCCCAACAGGCAGTCACTGAAAGAGACCGGCGCCAACAGGCAGACAGTCACTGAATGAGACTGCCGCTAACAGGCAGACAGTCACTGAATGAGACTGCCGCTAACAGGCAGACAGTCACTGAATGAGACTGCCACCGACAGTCTATAGATACATATAAAATATTTTTGTTAACCCATTCTATTTTGTTGTAGCTAAAATAAGTTATTTACTATCACAGACAATGCCAGGAGCTCTAGCTAGTATGATCTATAGATAGATGATAGATTTATAGATGCATAAATATAAAGTAGATTATATATAGATAGCCAGATCGATGACAGAACATAAATAGATAGATACAGTAGAAGAGAGATATAAGATTGGTTGATAGATGGATAAATAATAGATAGGAGATAGATAGGTAGAGAGAGGATATATAGCTAAATAGACAAAATGCAAGGTAATTAAATGGTTAGATAGAGAGATGAATAGACAGGAAATAGACCAGACAGATAGATGATAGATGTATAGACAGGAGATAGATATATAGACAGGAGATAGATGATAGATATATAGACAGGAGATAGATGATAGATATATAGACAGGAGATAGATGATAGATATATAGCCAGGAGATAGATGATAGATATATAGACAGGAGATAGATGATAGATATATAGCCGAGATAGATGTAGATATATAGACAGGAGATGGAGGATATATATAGACAGGAGATGGATGATATATATAGACAGGAGATGGAGGATATATATAGACAGGAGATGGATGATAGATAATCGGAAAGGAGATAGATTATAGACAGGAGATAGATGATATATATAGACAGGAAGATAGATATAAGACAGGAGATGGATGATAGATATATAGACAGGAGATGGAGAATATATAGACAGGAGATAGATGTAGATATATAGCCGGAGAGATGATAGATTATAGACAGGAGATAGATGCATAGATATATAGCCACGGAGATTAGATGATAGATAGATAGACAGGAGATAGATGATAGATATATAGACAGGAGATAGATGATAGATATATAGGACAGGAGATAGTGATAGATATATAGACAGGAGATAGATGATAGATATATAGACAGGAGATAGATATATAGACAGGAGATAGATGATAGATGTATAGACAGATAGATGATAAGCATCTTCACCCAGGCATTCAACCAAGGTGTATAAAAAGAGCAATACATCCTCTGCCCACAAAATTCCACATGCAGGGGGCCCCTTTAGGATAGGGAGCCCTGGGCAAATGCCAGTTTGTCGCCCCCTAATGCCGACCCTGATAACCAGCAAGGTCTTATGGGACTGAGCAGGTCTATAAAGGGGCTCCACTAGTCTGGGGCTGAAGCCTTCTAGGGGGCTCATGGACACTCAAACCACTTACCAAATTTTATACTGAGAAGGACTCCACTCATGAAATCCTCCTCTACCTGTTCCTCCTCTCAATACTCATGTACACAGGAACCAATTTAGGACCTTTCAAGGTCCTGAAACCACAGATTGAAAGTAGCAGAAGAGACACACCCTCCATTCCCCAAGAAGATGATTCTAGTATCAGATATAGGAAGTGATTCCAGACTTGTAGGGGCCATAATATTCTTACAGCTCAGGGCCCAGCGCAGGCTTAATCTGGAGGAGCTGTCCATCACACCAGTAACCCTTTGCCAGAGAGGACTAAACTGCAGAGAGCAGGGGGTGGCTTGGTCAATCAAAACAGAAAATACAACCAAAATTTAACGCACCTAATTAGAGGGATGTCTTGGCATGGATGTTACATCTATCTATTGTAGGAAACTATTGTATAGCTTACGCCAAAATTTGTGCAAATCTCAGATATTGCACACAAAAAAATTGCTCAAAATAGAGCACAATTTATCTAGAAAAAAAAATCGTCCCAAAGAAAAATGTGCTAAAATAAAAACAGGCGCAAATTGCAAGACTAGGACACATCTGCCGCTATGGGAGAGATTTATGGTGCTAAATGCGGAGAATTGTCGCTCAATAGGATGAGAGTGGACGATCCCGGGAATAACCTTCACCATGGGATGAGGTTTAGTCCAGGACAATCCAGTGACATTCAGATACTTTGAGATTTGCCTTCGTTCTGTGATGTAGTCGTCTTCCCTGCCCTCCCTCATATATATATAAGATATATATTAGGTATATTTCCCAGGGGAACAATTCTTCCTTCCTTCGATCACATGGTCATATATTATACGTGCCGCTGGTTCTCGCAGCCTCTCCCTCCCAGGTTTCTATATACTCTGTGACTTCGCTCTCTCTCTCCCTCCCTCCTTCGCTCTCTCTCACTCCGTCCTTTCCCTTTACGATCTCCATAAAAATGTACCTGCATTGCAGTACGGAAGGAAAGAAACGGCACAAATCTGCCTGTAGCGAAGCCAGGTGTGTGCACGAGTAATGGGGAAGCTCTACAGTGTGGGGTAAGGGATCAACTAGTGGGATCGTTAGTGTTTGGGGTGATCCATTCCCGACAGACATGACTTATTACTCTCATTGCTGTCCTATACTCCGATAAACAAGGGAAGAATAAGTTGCAGCAGAATCAAATTAGTTGTTGTAGGCGACTCCAACAATCTGATTTGTGGGGGTTCTGTTCTTATTGATACAGTAACAGGTCGAGCATTCTTACTGCCGTTCCATATAATACTATTGGAGCAGCAGAAATTCCTGAGTATTGTATGGTGCGGTAGTAAGGATGCTCGACCTAAACCTCCATCCATTCTTCAGATCTGGACCCAGTTCTTGTGATCAATGGGTTAGCAGATAGCAATCAAACTTCTTAGTGGGATGATATATCAAGTTGTATACACCAGTCTTAAAAGGGATTTCTAAAAATTACTTTTGATGACCTATCCTCAGGATCCATCAATGGTTGAATAATAATAATCATTCCTTTATTTATATAGTGCACACAGATATCGTAGCGCTGCACATAGCTTGTCAAATCAGTCCCTGTCCCCAATGGGGTTCACAATCTAATCAACCTACCAGTATGTTTTGGAGTGTGGGAGGAAACCGGAAGAGTCGGAGGAAACCCACGCAAACATGGAGAGAACATACAAACTCTTTGCAGACTTGAACCCAGGTCCCCAGCGCTGCAAGGCTGTAATGCTAACCACTAAGCCACTGTTCTGCTCATTGAATGATGGCACGAAGGGGGGGGATACACCAGGCCACTGAACTAATCACCTGTTTAAGGTCATCATTCCAGTTTTGGCTTCCACTGATACTCATTGGCAGCAATGATAAGTATTTGCCCCCCCACCAATCAACTATTGATGGTCTATCCGGAGGATAGGCCATCAATAAAAATTCCTAAAACAATAGAGGGAGCTGTATGCATGATAAATAGTAGTGAAAAATCACAGCGCATTTGCTCACAGCGGAAATTATATTGTGGGTTTAACCCTAAAACAAGCCATGGATAATATGAACCCTAAAAAACGTTAATATGTTGCCTTGCTGGTAAACTATATTGTGAGCAAAAGTGCATAAAAAACAAAAGTAGTGATCCTAATCATATTGATCCACTACCGATCCCTCTCTGACGCCCACTTCCCACCTCTACTTCCTGTTGACTGACAATACAGAGGAAGTGACTGCTGAGACCAGTGATTGGCGGATGAAGTGGTCATTTCCTGTGTGTCAACAGCGACTACACCATAGAAGATAGGTTGCCCTGGAGTCAACGTTCTATGGACCAGAATTGTAAATCACAGCAGTAAGTGTTAAATATTCCTTCAGCGCCGCCCCCCCCCCCCCCCAAAGGAGAAAAGGATATATTGGAGAATTGGAGTCCTCAAGAGACTAAGAAATAATGGAGGAAGTAGCTGCTCTTCAGGCTGTGACATCTAGGCCATGCTATTCTATATCCCTTGTATCACCGGTTTCAATGGCACCCAATGGACCCTAGTGATCGACTTTAATTTCCTTCCTTGAAAGAAAACCATGAAGTTGTTTTCCATGCTCTTATCTGCTACTTCTTAGAGGAGAAAAGTTGTATCCTCTGTAACATGTGCCATTCAAGAGGTATTCCTGTTATCTATTATTATGGGGGGAGTCAGGTTTCCCCCATAGTTTTGTATTGATGGCTGTAATATCACTGGTTACATTCATCAATGCTGAGATCGGCAATGTGAACATAGCCTTATAGCTGCTCTGTTCATAGGATAGGGATAACTTGCTGATCGTGAGCGCTCCAGGGGTGGGACCCACATGGATTATGAGAACAGGGGTCTGTTCCACCCCAAAATAGGGTGCAGTGGGGGTGCGCATTCACCATGTCGCTTTATTCATCTCTATGGCACTAACGTGCAATATTCTGAAACGTTTGCCACTCCCATTGGCAGTATATATATACACAGGGATACAGCATAGACAAATCATATATGCATCCTCATTTAGAGCATATACACATCACAAATACAGCATACAGCACCCAATACTCCAGAAGCAAGGGCCCCCTGACACTGTGGGCCCCATAGTAGCTGCTATGGCTGTTACCCCTGTAGTACTTCCCTGGGAGCGCTGTATAAAACCTGTTATAGTAGGACTGCAGACTGAGAGAGCAGGCATAATCCACCACTAAGAGGAAGGCATTCTGCCTGCTCTTGTTCTTCTGCCATTCAATAGGGGTCATTATTCTTCTGTAGCCTTGAAATCTGTATCTGATGAAGGTCCAGTATTGGACTGGAACCAGTGCCCACACCCAGATCTGCTGGGGGGGCCCACATAAGGCTGTACATAAGGAATCCACAGGAGTGAGGGGGGCTGTATCTAATGAATCCATAGGGTTTCAGGGGGGCTGTATATGTTACATTTTGAAAAAACTGACAACCCCTTTAATTCCTCTATTGTTAGCCCCCCCCCATTAAGCAATCAGGGCTTTGAGTTTCAGCATGGGATAATTAGGCTAATTAGGCTCTTTACTGTAAGGTGGTTTTCTGTAGCTAAGTACCACCCACTTGACAGTAGGGAAGCTATCTGCACTGATTGCTCAGGAATGGTGGGGGCTACATAAAAAATTCCAGAATTACTGATGGGCCACCTGTTGAAGGGTGCAGAGAGTTGTAGATGGCGGAGGTGGTGACATGTTCCCTTTAACAACAGTGCACCTCTCAGTGCTATAGAGAAGGAATCCTGTGTTTGGAAGGAAATCAGAAGCTAAAGCGTTGTGATCCTGTGCCGCGCTCTGCCTCCTGTAACGCGACATCAGAGAAGCAGAAGAAGGGAGATGTTCAGCATAATTAGACTTCATGTTCATTGTCAAGGGGGTTAAAATGTTCTGTAGTACAACATAATTGTCTCCTTAGCATTAGATGAAAATATATGTTCCGAAAACACTGTTAACTTGCGCCCGCATCAAATAATCGAAGAATCAGGGTTTTTTGTTTTCTCGACATAATGAAATTTTGATAAAATAACGACGCCATATGGGACCTGTTAGGTCCCTGGTTTTTAGCAGGTGCAGGAGAGAAATCTAGGGTTTGGAGAGGGGGGGGGGGGGCAGGGCATTCATTGTATCTCGAGTGAAGCACGAGGGAGAATTTTGCACATCAGAAAATATTTGGCTTGTTCTCTACTCCCACGCAATGCAAGATAAATGGCCATTCCGTTTGCCATCTGCATTAATCCAAAACATTATTAAAACCAAGGTTGAGCAAGACAAGAGCGTTGCTCCTGGCAGTGAACCGCACGCGGCTAAATGCCTTACTCACCTACAATGTCAGCGAGTAAGGACACTCACCTGGGAACCGACACTGCAGAACCATTATAAAGGGATCATTATGACTGTCCCAGATAATCACTTACTTAAAATCCCTTTAAAAGATCATCATATGAATAGCTCCCTTAAGCCATTGGGTTCCCAAGATAATACATGTTCTGTTTAGAGGCCTTTAAAGGGAATGGACTATCATCCAAATCACCTTGTATGTAAAATCAATCAATTTCTTTGCAGTTTTCTTGAACACTGTAGTGTGAACACAGCTTTAAAGGGAACCTGTCCCCAGGAGACCCATTTTTAGCCCTCCCCCAGTCCCCACAGAGCATAGTACATACGCTGCCAAAGTGTTTTTGTATAAAAAATTGGTTTTACAGAAAAAAAGATATGTTATATTGTACCTTTCATTAGCATCTGCTATGTGACTAGGCAGTTGCCCACTGGGAATGGCTGGAAAGGAGCAGTTTCCCCCCACCCTTGGGAAACAGCTCCTCGATGTGACCTTTTCAAATATATAAAAACACCCATCACTTGGCTAAGCGACGCCCCCTGCTCCTCTACAGCCAATCCTGAATGAGGGGAGTTATTCATATATTTGAAAAGGACACATGGAGGAGCTGTTTCCCAAGAGTGGGGGGGAAACTGCTCCTTTCCAGCCACTCCCAGGGGACGAGTGCCTAGTCACACAGAAGATGCTAATGAAAGGTACAATATAACATATCTTTTTTTCTGTAAAATCTACTTTATATACAAAACACTTTGGCAGTGTATGTACTATGCTCTGTGGGGACTGAGGGAGTGCTAAAAATGGGTCTCCTGGTGACAGGTTCCCTTTAAAGGGAATGGACTATCGTCCAAAACACCTTCTATGTAAAATCAATCAAGGTGATGACAATTTCCTTGCGGTTTTCTTGAACACTGTAGTGTGAACACAGCTTTAAGCTTGCTTAGCTGTTTGGATGCATTAGCATAACATTTGTCTCTTTTCTGCAGTATAGTTTTGGTGCTTCAATAGTTGTCAGAGTTCTGGCCCAATCAAGTGTTGGGGCCAGGGTTCTGGGATCACATAAATATAAATCTCACCCTTCTTAGGGTGCTGGCTATAGATTTCTTCTTAAAGCCATACCGCTCCTGTGATTGGAATCTTTGTTTTGCTGGTATACTGACTTTAGGCTTGTTTTCTGACTATTTTACAGTCTTGTGATTTTGTACTGTGATTGCCTTCTTTGTTGTAACTCGGGTTTGGTCATGGGCAACCAAATGGCCTGTAGAGTGGTAAATCTCCCAGGGCTCCCAGCCAGGGCGGAATGTCCATTCATGTGGGTGACTAGGGCAACTGGCCGAATAACCCATTGTTAGTCCGGACTTACCCCCAATGTCCTCACCTCAGCAGGACTCTCGTCCCTCTGTCCGGACTGTTCTTGCAATAGAGCACAGAGTTGTGAACTCTGTGCTCTACTACAGAGATCAGGAGACATAGTTATGTCATTGCACAGTGTCTCCTGCTCCGAGAAGCTCAGTACAGCTGCCGGGACCCAACCTGTACTAGGAGAAGAAGAGGAGGCGGGAAGGTGGGAGTGAGGTAAGTATTACTGTTTATTATTTTTTTTTTAATTATTTTACATTCTGAAGGGAAGCACATTTTGTGGGGCATAACTGGGGGTTGTGAAGGACATTATTAATGTCAAAAGACAAAACCCATGTTGTTACTTGTGTAAATAACTTACACATATGCATCTGGGGATTTGTGTTAACTGTTGTGTATCCGCACTTGGTTTCAAAACACAATGCATAATACTAACAACAATAACTAGGGGTTCCTGTATGTAAGCATTGTTATCTAGGTAACATTATACTATGCCTATAACCGGTGACTGTGGTATTTTTAGAGACACAGTGTGGAGATGTGCTGGACAGAGCTGAAGACATGCTTGAAACGTTGCAGCTTAGTTGACCTGACACCCGGACTGTAGTGCAGCACCTGCCTCTCCATTTATTTGTTAGAAAAGTTCCCCCGTTCTCGTAAGTTCCCCCGGCCACTAATCACATTGTTATCCCCTTTCTTGTAGATAGGGGATCACAGTCAGACTTAGTGCAACCCCATTTGAAGCCCCCAATGAACTGCAATGGATATAGGAAGACATCCACAGACACCTCTGCATTCGCCCGGTAGCGAGGAAGAGGACAGGGATCAAATCTGACAAAAATATTTAGATAAAAATATCTCCTTAATCGGCTTTTTATGGATCTACTTTTTACGTCATTGGGGCTCATTCACTAAGGGTCCGCGCCGATTTCCGTTTTGTGCCAAATTGTCCTGGATTTCTGGCGCCGGCTTGCATGTGACAGAAATCGGGGGGTGTGGCCGTTGGACAACCCGACGGATTCGGACAACGTGCAAGATTTAACATTTAGAATTGTGTCGCACAACACGCACTTACAACCAGAAGGAAGAAGCAGGTGAATTCTGGCGGACCTCGGATGCAGGAACTTGGGCGCATCATGAATTGCGCCAGACTTCATCCTCGTCGGACCGTCCAAATCGGGGATCGCGACTGGACCAGGTAAGTAAATTTGCCCCATTATGTCTATTTCTTTTGAAACGGTGCTGGGCTCTGATAACTAACATCAGGACTAACATCCAGGATCATATAAGTTCTGATCCCAGGTATTTAACCCCTTAGACACTGCGGTCAAACATGGACTGCAGTGTCTAAGCAAGTGCAGAAGAAATGAGCTCCCATTGTCACCCATTGGGATCCCACAGCATGGAAACTCAGGGTAGCAATGACGTCACAGGCAGCATAGGGTTACTGTGAGGGACCACTGAGCTACCTGTAGTATCTTTCTATAGCCCAACAGCTTACAGAATAATGCAAGTTTAAAATAGTCTAAAAAAGTTAAATAAACACCAGCACATAAAAATCTCCCCCCAAGGTAAAATCACACACACTTTGTACTTCCACATCCCCTTGCACGTGTGCGTTTGAAAAAAAAAAAAGTACAAACAAAAGACGAAACAAACAATTTTATTGAAAAATCAATATCTGATTTGCTTTCTTTTTTTAATTGTACTGCACAGAAAGAGTTAGTAAAAGTTCAATAGTAGGGTATATGAAACCCTATAATTAACAAGATTAACCCAATTATGTACAGCCTTAAATGGCTCTCTAGAGAAACGCTGGGCCCCGTCACTTGCCCGGGTATTCCCAGTGCTGGCGCTGGCCCTGGTGCAGATCTTTGTCGATGAAGGTGATTAATTAACTGTATTTGGAAAGAGAAGGGCAACCAGTGCAGCGACTGGAATAGACTGGAGGCAACCGTGTAGCACTTGGTCTGAAAGATAAACGGGTTTGGGGCGTGGGCCAAGGTTGCCGACATCTGTGTTGAAATGTTCAGACTGAGGGAGGTGCCAACTCATACAGGGCATGTTTGAGGTTGTGATTATAGTAGTAACGGTATGGTGGTATGGTAGTAATACAGGACAGAGAGGAGATGGGGGACAGTGATGACAGTAAAGTTTCTGTGAGATGTCGAGTATCAATGGCACGTGGGTTCCGGTAAGTGCGATAGGTGTAGAGGCTCTGTAAAGGAGGGAATATACTAACAGTAAATGAGAGAAGTTTATGGTCTGAAACTGGAAAGGTAGTATAAGTCAAGTCAGAGACTGAAGCAAAGACCAGGTCTAGGATGTTTCCCTCCTGGTGAGTAGGAGATTCATAGACTTGTGAGAGTCTTAAAGAGGAACTTAATGATAAAAGGTGAGAGGCCGAAGCGGGATGGGAGTGTTAATGGCAATGTTAAAGCCTCTCACAACACAGGATAGAAAATGAGGAAGCCAAAAAGCAAAGTAGTCTAGGAACTGGTAGGTTGAGCCAGGAGAAGAATATCCTGAGGGTGTGGACATCAAAAGTAAGGTGAGAGTGGGTACAGGAGGAATGACCTGGAAGAAGAAGAGTATGCCTAACCCTCCTCCATGCCCATTGTCAGGTCTGGATGAGTGAGAGAATTGCAAGCCACCAAAGCACAGAGCAACAGTTGTAGCAGAATCATCCTGCTGGATCCATGTTTCAGTGATGGCCAGCAGGAGGAGAGGTAGAAGAATGGACGCACTGAATATTGATGAGGTTTGTAGGGTTTCTATTAGTAGTTTAATGTTTGGAACTGAAAGAATGTTGGACTAGGGTTAGGAAAAACATAACCTGCTGCTAGTAGGACAAGAATAGACAGAGAAAAGAGATGGTTTAGGTATTTTCTCAGCAATAAATTTTAGAAGTTCAGAAGAGCGTCGTAAATGTTATTAAGACAGAGGAACCAATCAAATGAATATACGAGCTAAGCAGAGATGGACAGAGGATTTGCAGGGTTCAAATAGTTGAAAAACACATTGATGGTGAATAAATGAATATATCAGGTGTGCAGAGATGGACATGTCTAATAGTACAGATTTATTGAGAAGTGGCCATCCCCTTTAAAAATTCCTACACACATTGGGCCTTATTTACCAAGGTCCTTCGGCCGCATTTCCGTTGGGGTTTCCGACATTTTCGGGAATGCGTCACACGCGATCAGATTGTGTCACAATCGCGCCGGCTTTCATGCAACACAAATTGGGATCAGGCCGTCGGACGATCCGACGGATTCGGACAACGCACAGGATTTAACATTTCAAATTGTGTCGCAAGACATGCACTCACATACCGGGAAGAAGAAGGTGAACTCCGGCGGACCTGAGCGTGGAAGCGACACATGCAGGATATCAGGCGTATGATCTTGTTAAATCGCGGTAGACTTCATCCTGGTCGGACTACGCACCTTGGGGATGGTGCAGGGACCGGGTAAGTAAATGTGCCCCATTATAATGAGCATATTTAACATGATGCACACCCTTTAATACTCTTCAATACCTTCTTATAGGAAAAGGATATTTTACAGAAGTATTTTTTCCAACTATTGCTCATGGGTCTGAACCTCAATACCACACATGAGTGAAGGTGGCGCTGGGAGCGCGAGTGGACCCTGTAACAAATCTCAGACATCCCCTTTAATTTAAAGCTTGTGAAATCCATACAGTGGTAGCTAAGAATTCAATCACATGCGGCACAGTTACCACTTTCTTATCTTAATATATACAAATGTTCCTTCCCCGGCATAAACTATTTCCATCCACATTATGCTTTATGAGCGGCGTGATACATTGATGAGATTTTCTCTACCTTTAGCTGAGAAATGCGCTGGTACCCCGGCGTTATAGATTATCTAATTATCTCACATAGTCTCTGGTGCTGCGCTGGAAAATGTATATTAGTTATGAATAAATGATGATGGAGAATAATAATCCCTTCTATACAGGGACAAAATATTCCACTTCTGTATTCAGAAATGATGAAACTTTTCAGAAATCCGTTTTTGTGCATCTCAACTTTCATCAAATATTAACTCAGTTTCATTGGTTATTAAAGTTGCATAGGATCAGGAAAAAAAAAAAAGCTTTGACTCAATAAAGTGCCACCCATGACCATAGGTTGAATGTGGTATTGCAATTCCACATACAACGCGGTCAAGTTCTGTTAAAATCATTTCACTTTTAATAGAGTTTTTTTTCTGAATTATTTTTTATTATTTTTTTATTTATCTTTGGGATGGAATTTTCATTAAAATCATATAAAAGATTTGAGTGTGCAAGATATATTTTAATGTGAGAAACAGTAAGTGCAGGTCTTTCAGACTTAAAGGGAAGTGGTCACCAAAAATTAATGTGAATAGTTTTTTTTAATAATTTACGGATTTTATGGGGGATTTTATTTGCTTTACACAATTAAGGGACTATGAATGTTGGAATCATATTTAATGATTGCTACTGTGGCTCATTAAAGGGAGTGTCAGATGTATACTGTGTCATTGCAGAAAGAACATACACCATAGGAGAGTAAAAATTGAGAGCGGACCCTGCTGAAGAACAAGACCTGTGATGACATCATGATGGAGCAGGAGCCAGAGTCCTGATCATATATAGCTGCACTGTTTCTGCATAATACCATGTATAGTATACTCTGGGCCACATTTATCACTTGTTTTTTCTGTTGTTTTTGCGCCTTTTCGTTTAGGCGCACCGTTTTTGCGCCATTTTTGCGATTAAACGTCAAATTAGCCGCGCAGCTAAAATAACCACCTTTCCCTCATCTATCGTTCAATTCCAGATGTTTTGCTGCGCCTAATGATATTCATCACGTGCGACTTTTGCATTTAGGCGCAAAAACGGGCGCAAAAACACTCCAGCCCGAAGGTGGCGTTATCTGAGAAGAAAGCACTGAGCCCCTTTGCAGAACAGCTCATTTCTAGCAGCAAAGCTCAGCCAGACACTAGAACATATAATAGATACATTAGATACTGTGCAGACAGGAGCTGCAGACTTTATTTACAGTTCATCACCTTCTATTTACAAAATATTCTGCAAAACGCTGAGCTCACAGCAAGAGAGGAGAGAACTTTGCACAAGTTTGCAGAAGCTTGCAGATACTACAAACAAGTGTCCCCCATGTAATTCTGCACAGTGTCTGAGGGGGTTATTGTGCAGAATTACAGGGGTGCAGCAGGAGACCATCACTGGGGGATCCCCTCCAGGAGAAGCCACTGCTGAGGAGGTCACTGGGTGCTGGGTGTCACACACCTGGGTGCTGCTGTGAGTGTTATCTTCATGCTGGGCTGTGGGAGAAGCAGAGAGGAGCTTGTAGCAGGATGACATGTAAGTGCCTGAATCTAACATTGCGCCTAAACTGGGCCAAAATTGCGCCTAAACTGTGTTAAAGTAAAGTGATTAATAAGAGGCAGAAAATATACTTATCACAGATGGTTGTAGCTTGTGATAATTCTGGCAAAACAGTGCACCCGAATTTAGGCGCAACTACTACACTTAGGCGCACAAAAGTGATAAATGTGGCCCTCTGTTTCAAAAATTTGTTCTCCTGCTTTGGAGAGAACATGAGCAAGACCATCACCACTTCCCTATTACAACTTCATCAAATGTTCTTTACAATGAAAAAACTAACTGATCCCTGTGCCTCAAAGCGTAACTAGAATGTTAAATGATTTTTACCAAATTATATGTCATTCCCCTTTAAATACAAACAGAACCATGCTCATAGAGGAGGGGGTGCAGCATTAAGTGACAGAGAAAATTCTGAAGAATAACAGACTGGGATAGAGGAATTGATAGAAAAGGGAGGTCTTGTACCTGAGTATTCTTTATAGGAGACTTCTTTATCCACAGCTCTGAACACAATCAGCTCAGCTACACCTTTGTCTGCTACACACAGAGATCACTGTCACATGACCTCCCCCTCCTTGCTCTGTGAACAGGGAGCAGCAGCTCCTTCTCTCTTTCAGTCTGTATCTTGTTTACAACTCTACAGATCGTTCGAGAAATCAGCACAGCCAGGAGACAAGCTAGTGCATAAGTAGGCTAAACTGAGGAGGATAGCAAAGAAACTGTAGCACATAGATAATCAAGATAATAGGCAGAGTTATTCTACATCGCAAGAGCTATTGATTAGTGAAAAAAATGTAGGATTTCCCCTTTAAATTGATATAGTACATAGATGATGTGGCTTAACAGCTGTACATATGAAATTAATTCTATCATTTTTAATATTTTCTAAAATGGGGGGGGGGAATCAACAAAAATACACCATAAAAAGTATTATTTACAATAATTTATGAATCTATATTTTTGTGTAGACAAAAGGTCATAGTATTGGTTGCCAACTCTGTACCATATCGTACCATATTATAAGGTCCTTGGCACCTAGGTGGCCACGTATCTTTTTTCTATACATAGTTCATAAAGCTGGAGAACTACACCAGAACTCTATTTCACATATAGGATATAGGATTCCTTCAGAAAACACTACAAAAAAAAAAAGCCAAATGTAAAAACAGTACAACGTGTCCAATACAGACTGGAGTGCGTTGAGTTAGTGGAACGCTACTCCTCCATAATGTGCCAGGCTGGCACAGAGAAAACTTAAATTGCTCAGCATTTTCTTTACAGATTCTGGTTTGCTATTCTATTACTTGCTACATTTTGAAATGACAAAAACAATTTTTCGCCTCTCATTTGCATTTCACTGCTTCAGTGCACAAGCCAGACAGGCTCCGGAGCAGGTGCGGCTGTTTATCATACAAAGTATAGCCGCTTTCTAACTATGGCTTCTGATACAAGAATGTCGCCAACCCTACAGCATAACAATACAACACAAAGTAATTCACAATGTCCTGCATAAGAAACATAGGGGGTCATTTACTAAGGGCCCGATTCGCGTTTTCCCGACGTGTTACCCGAATATTTCCGATTTGCGCAGATTTTCCCTGTATTGCCCCGGGATTTTGGTGCACACGATCGGATTCTGGCGCATCGGTGCCGGCGTGCACGCAACAGAAATCGGGGGCGTGGCCGAACGAAAACCCGACGGATTCGGAAAAACCGCCGCATTTATAAAAAAGAAAAGTGTCGCAAGACTTGCACTTACCTTCACTAGGAATAGGCTGGTGAACTTGAGTGCGTTCCGATGCTCTTCAGTGCAGCAGCGCCACCTGGTGGACGTCGGAGGAACTGCCTAATGAATCCCGGCCGGACCCGTATCCACTGCAGAGAACGCGCCGCTGGATCGCGAATGGACCGGGTAAGTAAATCTGCCCCATAGTCTTAAGGCTGTTTCTACCAGTCATTAGAGTGGTGGACCCCATTGGATATAGTCACCTAAGGCCAGATTATGGGAAGGGCTCTGGGGTCTGCACCCTGGGGCGCCTAGTGGATTATAGTGTGGGTGATTCTGGAGGTTGCATGGATTGAATCGGGTTAAAACAATAGATGGTTCAGAAAGCCAAGCGGTAGCCAGAAACTGACCCAGATCCCCCCACATGCTGGAACAATATACTCCTTGCTCTGCCATAGGCCAAGGAGCGCACAGGAGTCCTGGTGCAGTCGGCGCAGTAACTGATAGAAGAGGAGGAGAGTGCCCTACGCTTAAGTAATGTTTTATTGTGTTATTTTACTGGGGGGCTGTATAAATGTTTTTTTGGGGGCTGTAAATTTATATGTATTACTGGGAGGGTGTATATATACAGTGGTTATGGAAAGTACCGGTATTCCGACCCCTTTACATTTTTTACTCTTTGTTCCATTGCAGCAAATTGGTTAGACCAAAAAAAGTTTGAGCTTTTTTTGCTCATTAATGTGCACTCTGATAAGTATTCAGACCCTTTGCTCAGTGTTGAGTAGAAGCAGCTTTGGAGCTAGTACAGCTATGAGTCTTCTTGGGAAGATGCAACAAGTTTCTCACCCCTGGATTTGGGGACCCTCTGCCTCTTCCTTGCAGATCGTGTCCAGTTCCAACAGGTTGGACGATGAATGTTGGTGAGCGCCATTTTCAAGTTGATCCCCATTGGGTTTCCATTAGGGCTCTGGCTGGGCCAGTCAGGAATGGTCACAGAATTGTTCTAAAGGTATTTTAGCTGTGTGCTTAGGGTCATTGTCTTGTTGAGGTCCAGAGCACTCTGGAAGAGGCCAGGCCATGGAAGAGTTGTGGTTGTCCCAAACTTCTTCCATTTAAGGATTACGGAGGTCACTGTGCTCTTAGGAACCTTGAGTGTTGAATGCTTTTTCTCCATTCATTTTCTATGGGAGTGTAGGAAATTAAACTATCTCTGCCATTATTACAGTACATGAGAGTGCCATAGATACCCCAGGGCTGTGCTTAGGCATTTTTGATACTCCCATAGTATTTTATGAAATGGTATAATGTCTGTACCCATTAGTGATCAGGGGATCGTTTTCCAGATTGCCGAGAGTCTTTACGATTGATGAAGATCCCAAGGTCAGATTGTTAACCCCTAAACTGTGAATAGGGGATAACAACCCAACTTGATACAACCACTTGAAGTTCCTTATTGTCACTGAGATATGGAAGAAGATTACATAATTGGGAATCAATGAGGTCGGATCCTATCAACGTGGTTATAAACAGGAACAGTTTCCGATGGGGGCAAATGTTTTGGATTTGAATGGAGCCTTACAGTTCTGTGTAATGAATACAAAAAAGAACATTTTTCCCCCATGAATGGTTCCACAATGGACTATGTTTTTGTAACAATACGAGGCATGATAACAAACCATAGACAACAGTGGCAATGAAAGAATCAGGGGCATAGACGGGGTGGGTAACAGTGACAGGGTTTGAGTGTCAGGGGGCACCAACATACCCCTTTGTTTTGCTCAAGGTATTTAAACAAAGGTTCAGAGGAGAAAACTGAACAATTGTCCTAGGAGCAAGAAAGCCAAGCTCCAGCTCTTCTTCTAAATGCGATTTTTGGTGGTCCTGGCCAAGGGTTACATCCCAACTTATTGATGACCTGTGGAGAGATTAATTCTTTAGGATGAGGTAACATGGCTTGTCCTAGCGGACTCCCCAAGTCAACAAAACAAAAGGGGACCACATGTCCAGTTATGGTTCCCTTGTACTACCAACTTGGATCCATTGGATTGTCCTGTGCTCCACAAGACCAACTTCTGTAGGACTTCTGTCTCTTCTCACAGGATGAAAGAATGCCACACATTGGCAATATGGAGCCTCAAAGTGGGACTTTGAGCTTCTTTTTCTCCATGATTATACATTTTTTCCCTCATTCTGTTGTAAACAGGGTTTTCCCTAACAAAAACTCTTGGTCCAGAATACCTAATAGTATATGATTAAAGTTGTGGAGACACCAGGATTCTCCAGACAATACTTCCCCATTGCTATAGAGCAGTGGTGGCGAACCTATGGCACGGGTGCCAGAGGTGGCACTCGGAGCCCTCTCTGTGGGCACCCAGGCCATCACCCAGCACAAAGGTCACCATTTAGGACTCCTCCTCCTGCAGTCACAGGTAGCCCAGAAAGTGCCGTGTTCTGCACTATTTTATAGAGATTTGAAGTAGAGGAGGAGTAAAGAGGTGTGGATAGAGCTGGATTATCATTGAAGCACCTCAGTTCCTGTGATTCATCCTGTTCGGGGTCCATCTTTCTACCGTATTGGTGTCCTCAGGACGCCAATACGGTCGAATCTGTGACACAGCAGGGAGCAATAAGTTACTTTAAATTGGCATTTGGCACTTTGGTAAAAATATGTGGCTTTTGGGTGTATTCTGGGCACTCAGTCTCTAAAAGGTTTGCCATCACTGCTATAGAGTTATGATATTACTACGCTCATTCCGAATTATTTACCTTTTTGCCTTCGATACATTTCGGAAGAGTCAATTTGTTCTTTCAATGTAAAACAAGAAATTTATCTAACAAGAAATGTATATAAACCAGAAAATACAAATGACATGAGAAAAGACTGATCGTCTTCTGCTGGAAGCATTTCCTGTTATGCAAGAACTGATGACCATTGCACCAATTTCTAAGAAAACACATAAGGAATCAATAACGAGAACGAGCCTGGAATACCGAAGGATTGATCTCTCACTTTCTGCTTAAAAACCCAGGTACAGTCGGCATCAATTATTTTGCTGCATTCACAAATGTGAGATCCTAAAATCATCTTGTGGTCTTAACCTTTAGGCCCCCGTCACATGAGCTGGAGGGTTAATACATGTGTAGCGTTTGAGCATTTAATGTTATGTAATGACAATGTATTTGTATAAAATGTGGAAATGTCACTTGAATATTTAAGTCCTGCTAGGTAGAAAAACCTTTCCATCACATTCTAGACATAGATAAGACTGGTAGGACAAAATGGGCAACACCAATGTAGAAAGGGGTGTGGTCTAAGTTGAGTTATTGGGAATGGAGATCTAGCTGCTGCAACTCACCTCTTCCAATCCCCTCTCCAATGTCATCTGACACGTCGGTCAGCTGCTCTCCATCTTGATATAAGGCAACCTTGGTCTCCACAGACGTTCAATGTCACATTGCTGGTCTCCATAGTCTTTCAAAATTGTTTCCCTGGCTTAAAAAGTCTCTCAATGCTGATTCTATGTTCTCCACAGTCTTTCAATATTGCATCTCTGGTCTCCAGAAACTTTCAATGCTTGATCTCTGGTCTCCACTGACTTTCAATACTGGATTCCTGGTGTCCACAGACCTTCAATGTTGTATCGTTGGTCTCCATAGTCTTTCAATGTTGCATCCTTGGTCTAAACAGTCTTTCAATGCTGAATCTCTGGTCCTCACAGTATTGCAATGCTGTCTCCCAGGTCTCCACAGACTTTTTATATAATCTGTGGTCTAAACGGTCTTTCAAAGCTGCCTCCCTGGTCTCCACGGTCTTTTAGTACTATCTCCATGGTCTTCACAGTCTTTTAATATCACATCCATGGTCTAAACCAGTGATGGCAAAACCTTTGACTTTAACCGGTTCACACGTGCGTTCTGATGCATGGAGAGGGCTCGCGGGCCGAGCCCTCTCCATAGCCGGTAAGTCTCTGCTGCATATTGCAGCAAAGGCTTACCGGTAACACACGGTAACACACGGGTGTTTTCTTGCTGATCGCCGCCGGCAAAGCCCATACTATAGTATGGCAGTATATGGTAGGATCGATCAGACAACCTAGGGTTAAAGTACCCTAGGGAGTCTGAAAAATAGTAAAAATAAAAATTAAAAAAGTAAAAAAAAAATTATAATAAAAAAACCAAAAAATTCAAATCACCCCCCCCCCCTAGAACTGATATAAATATTAATAAACAGTAAAAATCATAAACACACTAGGTATCACCGCGTCCGAAAATGCCCGATCTATCAAAATATAATAACGGTTTTTCACTGCGTTTAACCCCGTAACGGAAAATTGCGTCCAAAGTCAAAAGTGGCACTTTTTTGCCATTTAAAAAAATATTAAAAATTCTATAAAAAGTGATCAAAAGGTCGTACAGTCCTAAAAATAATATCATTGAAAACATCATCAAAAGTTGCAAAAGCTGAAACCACCCACAGCTCCATACAATGAAGTATGAAAAAGTTATTAGCGCAAGAAGACGGCAAAATAAAAAAAAAAATTTTGTACATGAGGTTTTAATTTTTGTAAATGTATGAAAACATTATAAAAATTATACATATTTCATATCCCTATAATCATATTGACCCAAAGAATAAAGTAGACCTGTCATTTGTGGCGTGAAGTGAAAGCCGTAAAATCTACGCCCACAAGAATACGGCGCAAATGCGTTTTTTTTTAACCATTTTCACTGCATTTGTAATTTTTTTCCCGCTTCCCAGTACATGGCAGGGAATATTCAATGCTATCTCTATGAAGTGCAATTTGTTACGCAAAAAGCAAGCCGTCACATAGCTTTTTACGTGTAAAAATAAAAAAGTTATAGATTTTTGAAGGTGGGGAGTGAAAAATGGAAATGAAAAAAACGGAAAAGGGCCCGGTCGTTAACCGGTTAATGCTGCATCCCTGGTCTCCGCAAATGTTCAATGTTGCATCCCTGGTCTTAATAGTTTTTCAATGCTGAATCTCTGGTTTCTACAGTTGGGTGGCTTAGAGGAACTGGGCCTGTTGGAGCTGGCATCCCATTACATACAGAAGAGTGGGGGTCAGTCAGACGTAGACAAGTCTAGTCTAAAATATGGAGGGGAGGAAACTGGCTAATATTCTCATATACTGTATATGAATGTCATATAGCAATAACATCATATTTTATAAGCAGTGGAGGAAGTACTCATGGCCTGAACCAGCGATTTACATGATTATAGTGATATTAGCAGGGCGGGTTATAGGTTATAATAAGTGTACACAAGACAGTTTATAGATGATGAAATAAATCAATAACTGTTAACCCGGGCCATATAAATAACGTCTGGATGGGACGTATGTATGTGACCTTGTCTGATCTAACATCCTCCTTGTATCTCAGGCCGGGCCCATAAATAGCCTGTGATTGCCCCTAATCATTTCATCTCAACCTCTGCTGATAAATGTAATGTGCTGCTGCTTCTATGGCGCTGGGGCTAAATTGATGTATTGTGCTATCTGTGGCGAGTCTCAGCACTGGCCGGGTACGTGGCTGGATGGCATATATCTTATAAGGGCAGAGAAGATGAAATTTCAGCTATTATGATGTGGGCACCTTGTCCGCCACAAATACTTGGTAGTTCCGGTGATATGGCTACACTATAGGCAACCAGGTTACATGGGAGCCATAGGAGGAGATGTATCATACGCCGATGATCCATGTGGCGGCTTATGATGAAGGCCCCACTCCTCCACCGGATACATCAGGAAGCTCCGGTCTCCTGATGTATCTGCCGGGCGACTGGCGTTAGAGTATGTTTCTAAACCAGGACCTGTTGTAGAATTGCGCTATAGCCTGTGAACATTCAGGCCTGAACATTTTCAGGTTAGAGCCAGAGCATAGGTGCAAGGCAGGAGCACCCACGCCAAACCCACTCTGCCGCCAGTCGTGCCCTCTCCACGCCCCTTCATGCCTACTTGCAATAGAGGTGGCATAAAGGAGGAAATAAGTAATTGTGATAATTTCAAGGCCTACAAACCCTGATCAATAATAGCCTCTATGTGTTGGTGTACTAGCAAGACTAGATTGTAAGCTTCACAGGCGCTAAACAATTACATTTAGCCAGATAATAGATAAAAAATGTTCCTTTGTGAAGATAATTTCATAAATGTGACTCATAAATGTAGTCATATGGTCCCTTAGAAACAAGACCGAGGCCTTGGATACGGCCACCTCTGCTGGAGTGATAGAACAAAGAAACAAAAGTTTTTGTATATGAAATGTCTGGAAGCTACTGCATGTCCCATAGACATCCTGTGATAATGATCGCTGCATACAGGTGGTCAGGCAGGACTCAATAGCACATGTCAGGCCACCGCGGCCAGAGTGCAGGGTGGTCGTATCCGAGGAAGCTATCTCGTTTCTAAGGGACCCTATGACTACATTTATGAGAAATTATCTTCACAAAGGAACATGTTTTTTAATAACATCCAATTGAAGAAATGTTTACATATGAAAAATAAATGTAATTACATGTAAATGACCGGAAGGGAATACCCCTTCAAGTATCCAACTTGGATGTGAAACTTCTGCTCCAAAAATTCTAAAAAAACAAAAATACTCAATTGGTGAGATTCGGTCATAGCTGATTACATATTACGAGTGTAGGTGCAATGTGTTCACTCCAATAAACATAATGATCATTGTTAATGATTCCAATGGTGATTGAATTTTATATTTATGGCTGCCATAAGTTTATGGGGTGTGAAATAGGTTATAATTTTAGGGTTATGACCTTCCCTAGAGGATGTATAAGACATGATTTAGATGTATCTGGTGGTACTGAAATAACCTTCACACATGTGCGTTCACTTATTGTTCCTCTTGGCTGTATATATCCAGCCAGATAATGTGTGTAATCACCAGTTGTGTCACATAGTGATCTGGATTGTGTATCTATGAGTCGCCCCCTAGAGATCATGTTATGAATTCTTCACCAAATCCATTCCAGTTAAGGCTGGACACATCCTACCTCATAACCAGTAGAGCTTTGACCTTCACAGAATGCTGAGAGGGGAGGTTACCCATGGTGTCCTCAAAGTTGGGGAGAGCTTCTGCTTCAACTGGTTGCCTTTCAGACAGAGGGAGCTCTAATTCCAAACTATCTGTCTCAAGAGTCACTGGTATAAATGAATCTTTAAAGTGAACCTGTCATTTTTAGCTGGTGACTTGTTCCAAAAGCCTATGCTATTCTAGTTTTCAAAATGTCTTTGTCAGTACTTGGAATCCTTTAGTACTTTATAAAACTTTATTTCACATTACCTGGCTCCCTGCCAGCTGTGTGTGGTGAGTCCCCCGAGAGGGGAAAGCTGCAACCAATGTGTACCTTTGACTAAGGCTACATTCACACTGACGTATGGGGGACGTATATACGGGCAACGTATATATACAGCCGATATACGTCCCCCCATAGACGGCAATGGCCGCACGGCGCCCAACGGGAGCAGTACGGTGCAGCACACGTGCGGCACCGTACCGCCGCGTACCCCGGAAAAAGATAGGACATGTCCTATCTTTGTCCGTAGTACGCCGCCGTGTGCCATATCTTCCTATGGAGAGGGGCGGGGGTGAGCTGCGCTCACCTCCTCCTCCTCTCCCCGTGCGCTGCCGTTGCCCGCTACGGTGAATGCAGCCTAAGTCTCCTCATTCATTCTTCCTCTACTCCACACCATCACCCTCCCCTGCCGGATTAATGCACATGACATTAATCGTCTATATATGCTACCAAAAAAAGTTTCTTGGGAAAAGAAGTTGGGTCCCTTCTGTTATCTTTCGGTTCTCCAGTTTAAGGACCTTTGGAGGAACTTCAAGGGCTCTTGTATAAATGTGTGTTAAGAACAGGTATGAGAATTTCAGGGTTGGAAGTCCCTCTCTTTATCATCTTTGGGTTGGTCGTTTCCCCCTAGAAGTCATGAGCACATGGTTACCATCCAAACTGCCCATATTACAATGTTCTACTGGTCTTATTACACCAAAAAATGGACAGGGAGGATGAGAGTTTTCACCCTGCTCCTCCCAAATTTCTGGGATTTTCCCTCTAACATGTCACCACTGTATGAGCCCACCGTGGTCTTCAGGAGCCCCAAACAGTTGTAAGGTATGCGCTATGAATAAATCTTATCTATTCCCCACCTTCACCAACCCCAACCCATTGTTCAACTGATTTCGGAATAGGTTCCGCCTGTTCCCAACATTCTTCAGTAATCAGTGTTTATATTTTTGGATGTCTCCTGTTATATGGGAGGAACCAGACTGTCCCTTACAGTCCAGGACCTCCCACCTGACAGTAGGGAGCTTAACTAGCATATTAACATGGTAGTTTCAGTATATAATTTGCTACTTAGCCACTCTACTATCAGATGGGTGGTCCTGGAATGGAGCTGACAGCCTGTCTCCGCCCACTTGACAGTACAGATTCGGAAATAATAACATTGATTACTTGAGAGAAAAATCCAGCTACTCCTGGATCAGGGGAGCAGCACATATTCAAAGATATTCAAGAGTTGGAGATGATGGAAGTGGTGAAAGGTCCCTTTTAACCCAAAAAGCCAGCATAAGATGTTTTATAAACTGCAGAGGATTCTGGACATTTATTGACATTTTTCTATTGGATTTTTAGAAGAAATAACAAAAAAATACTAAAGATTTCCTGATCCTTAACAAAGGTTTTAGAAGCAAACAATCCCCAGATCCTCCCAAAGCTGCAGATACATAACTATGGATTTGTCATTAGATGGAGAAAGCAGAAGTTACAGTATTTGTGACTCATAAAAGGTGACCTTTCAAAGAGAGAACGCAATGAGAAAACTGTAAAAGTCAATAGCGTAGAATAGGCAAAAATAGACCTTCTGTATGAAAACAGATTACACGGAGAAATAGATGAGAGAATTAAAAATGAGATAAGTGTACGGAACAGATGTTCCCTGAGAAGTCCCTCTCCCCAGGGGAGCCGGTTGTCCGCTGGGCTTCAGTACAATATCTGGCATTGTCCGATAGGCCTTTTTGTTAGATGCCATTGATCCGTGTATGTAGAAGTCAAGATTTGTCCATGAGTATTTATGTAAAAAATATTGATGTCTAGCACAATTTAGTCTTGTGATCCCTTAAATACCTAATGTTCATACTTGTTTAGGCTTAAAGGAAATCTATCACCAGGATGAAGGAATGTAAACCAAGCACACTTACATACTGGTGTGCACCCCCTCTGGCAGGAACTGCTCTTTTTTTTAGTTTCTTATTTCCTTGTTTTTACAAAAAAGCAGGATTTTCCAACTATGCAATTGAGGGGTTCAGGGCTCCATCGCTGTTAATTTATCCCAAGGCCCCTCGGGCTTTCACCAGCATAGAAGTGTACTTGGTTTACAATTCTTGATCCTGGTGGTAGATTTCCTTTAAAGGACTTCTCCCACCAGGATGAAGGATTGTACACCCAGCACACTGACATACTGGTGTGTGTCCCCTCTGGCAGGACCTGCTCTTCTTTAAGCTCCCTATGCCCTTATTTTTAAGGATTTGTTTTTTAAACTATGCAAATGAGCCTGAAGGGCTCCAGATCCCATCAATAACTATGGAACCCAGAGACCCTCATGCTTATTTGCATAATTTGAAAAGCCTTTTTTTGTATTAAAAAAAATCAGCGCATAAGAAGCATAAACAAGAGCCCCTCTGCGAGAGGGGGCATGCACCAGTATGTCAGTGTGCTTGGTTTACAATCCTTAATCATGGTTGTAGATGTCCTTTAACATTGATGACCTATTAAAAAATACCTGTATATAAGATTGGTGGAGGTCTAACATATGGAATAACTATTCTCAGCAGCTAATATCCAGGGAATGAAACAGGAAGCAGCCACTGCCATTCTCTGTGTAGTGGCTAAACTGACTAACTGCAGTTTAGCACCCATTCCAAAGAAAGATGGCCGCTTTCTGTTCCATTTTCTGAGGACATCTGATCTAATGGGTTGTTACGTGTAAGAAGATACAGAAGAGCTATTCTATAGTATTTTTAGTCTTGAAAACCCATTTAAGCTAAAAGGGGTTCTAGAGAAATCTTGAAACCGTTAGGAGTCCAGGTTGGGAAAAAAAAACTAAAGCATACTTACCAGCGTGGCTCTGGTAATTCCATTATTTGAGTGACCCTCTTGGAGCAGTGAGCAACAAAAAAAAGTAACATCCCCTGGTATACGGAAGTGGCATCCCATGATCCAAGGAGACCACTCATTAGCAAAATAGGGAACCACAATCTTTCCCGCATCCCGACACCTCCAGCTCAAGACTGAAAACAGAAAAACTGGGGAGGGATGAGTAGGCTCTCTTTTTTCCCTACGAGACTCCAGCTCGCTAGGGCTTTTCCCGATTTCTGGAAAACATCTTTCAGAACTGGCTTTGATCAACACTCACCTGCCACTTTATTAGGTACACCTGTCCAACTGCTCGTTAACACTTAATTTCTAATCAGCTAATCACATGGCGGCAACTCAGTGCATTTAGGCATGTAGACATGGTCAAGGCAATCTCCTGCAGTTCAAACCGAGCATCAGTATGGGGAAGAAATTATGATTTGAGCCTTTGAACGTGGCAGGTTGTTGGTGCCAGAAGGGCTGGTCTGAGTATTTCAGAAACAGCTGATCTACTGGATTTTCACGCACCAACCATCTCTAGGTTTTACAGAGAATGGTCCGAAAAAGAAAAACACATCCAGTGAGCGGCAGTTTCTGTGTGCCGGAAATGCCTTGTTCTGATGCCAGAGGTCAGATGAGAATGGCAGACTGGTTCGAGCTGATAGAAAGGCAACAGTGACTCAAATCACCACCCGTTACAACCACGTAGGCAGAAGAAAGAGCATCTCTGGAACGCACAGTAACGTCGAACTTTGAGGAGATGGGCTAACAGACAGAGACCACTCCGGGTCCCACTACCTTTCACAAACAGGAAAACTGAGGCTACAATTTGCACAAGCTCATCGAAATTGGACAGTAGAAGATGGAAAAACGTTTGCCTGGTCTGATGAGTCCGATTTCTGCTGCGACAATTTCGGATGGTAGTTAGTACGAATTGGCGTCAACAACATGAAACCATTGGATCCATCCTGCCTTGTATCACAGGTTCAGTCTGGTGTGGTGGTTGTCATGTGTGGGGAATATTTTCTTGGCACTCTTTGAGTGCCCTTGGTACAAGCCCACACGCCACCTGATATTGTTGCTGCCCATGTCCATACCCTTAATGACCACAATGTACCCAACTCTACTGGCTACTTTCAGCAGGATAATGCGCCATGTCATAAGCTGGAATCATCATCAGACAGTTTTCTTGAACATGACAATGATTCCCTGTACTCAAAGGCCTCCACAGTCCCAGATCTCATCCATGAGATCTTTGGGATGGGGTGGAACGGAAGATTCGCATCATTATGAGTGCGCCGACAAATCTCTGGCAACTGTGTGATGCCATCATGTCAATATGGACCAAATTCTCTGAGGATCTCCAGCACACCTTGTTGAATCTATGCCACGAAGAATTGAGGCAGTTCTGAAGGCAAAAGGGGGTCCAACCCGTTACTAGCATGGTGTACCTAATAAAGTGGCCGGTGAGTGTATGTCAGTCTCTAGAGTCAAAATATATTCAGGGTCTAACTCTTGTTGATCGGCCCACAGATCCCCAGTTTTCATTTTTTTTAGACGTAGCCCCCAATATCTGTTCTTCCATAGTATGATGCCAGCAATCTTCCATAGGATCATGGCCAATTCATTGGGGCACATTTACGTACCTGTCCGAGTCGCGATCCCCGAGGTGCGTTCCCCGAAGATGATGCACTGTAGATGATCCACGTAGATCCAGCGGCCGATATCCTGCATGTGTCGCTCCCCGCTCAGGTCCGTCGGAGTTCACCTTCTTCTTCCCGGTGCATGTAAGTGCTTGGCTTGCGACACAAATTTGAATGTTAAATCCTGCGCTTAATTCGAATCCGTTGGATTGTCCGACGGCCCGCCCCCCGGCACGATTCCCAAAAAGTCGGGAAACCCAACGAAAAATGCGGCCGCGGGACCCTTAATAAATAAGCCCCATTGTGTCATGATTGGAGCATGATAGGATGAAGCATGGATAGTGCAATTGTTTCCAGGGCTATGCGTGAATCTTCCAAAATTTCAAGCCATATTTAATACCTGGTTTCATAGGAACGTCTGCCTAGTTAGTGTAGTCCTATGAACACCTTAAATTGTCACTAATCTTAACCACTTCATAACTCAAAGGTGGAGATATCATATGTGCTACCTGATGCCTACTATAGGTAAGGGAGTTCATATTAAAAGAACATTTACAGAGGTTATACAGGTATCAGTCACATCAGTGTCCTCTAAGGAGACAAACCCCCTTGGTCCTATGAGAAGACACCAATGTGTCTTAGTCTTGTGCCAGAACTTTGATACTCATAATACATCGGGGGATATTTTAGGATCCAAGTGGCTGAGGCTGTAATAATTTAATTTGAAGGAACAGTGAACTGTGACTAATATTGAAATAAGTTGAACTCAGTGACTCAGCTCCTAATCTTCATTATAAGTGGAATTTAACAATTATGCTAAATATTTTAAGCAAATAAGCAACTGATTTGAACATGCGACCCAGACATATTGCCGGATTGGTGGCCAAAGAGCCAACCCGGCAAATTGACACCCCTAGCAACTAACCATGTCTATGATTGGCCAGTGGGACACTCATGCCTCCAGTCCGGCAATGTGTCTGCCTCACGCATCTGAATCCGAACCTCAAGTATGAACACTAAGTCCGCTCTTCTCTATTAAGGATCTACACTCACCGGCCACTTTATTAGGTACACCTGTCCAACTGCTCGTTAACACTTAATTTCTAATCAGCTAATCACATGGCGGCAACGCAGTGCATTTAGGCATGTAGACATGGTCAAGACAATCTCCTGCAGTTACCTCTCCTCATCCTCATAGACTGTATCTTGTTCACCCCCCTCATCCTCATGACTGTAAGCTTTGTGTCACCTCCCCATCCTCATAGACTGTAAGCTCTTGTGTCACCTCCTCATCCTCATAGACTGTAAGCTCTTGTGTCACCTCCTCATCCATAGACTGTAAGCTCTTGTGTCACCCCCTCATCCTCATAGATTGAAGCTCTTTGTGTCACCACCTCATGTTCATAGACTGTAAGCTCTTGTTGTCACCCCTCATCCTCATAGACTGTAGCTCTTGTGTGTCACCACCTCATGTTCATAGACTGTAAGCTCTTGGTTCAACCCTCATCCTCATAGAGTGTAATCTCTTGTGTCAACCCCTCATCCTCATAGACGTAAGCTCTTTGTCACCCCCTCTCTTCATAGACTGTAAAGCTGCTTGTGTCTCTTGGTCCTCCCTCTCCTCATAGACTGTAACCTCTTGTGTCACCCCCTCATCCTCATAGACTGTAAGCTCTTGTGTCACCCCCTCATCCTCATAGACTGTAAGCTCTTGTGTCACCACCTCATGTTCATAGACTGTAAGCTCTTGTGTCACCCCTCATCCTCATAGAGTGTAATCTCTTGTGTTCACCCCCTCATCCTCATAGACTGTAAGCTCTTGTGTCACCCCCTCATCTTCATAGACTGTAAGCTCTTGTGTCCTCCCTCATCCTCATAGACTGTAACCTCTTGTGTCACCCCTCATCCTCATAGTCTGTAAGCTCTTGTGTCACCACCTCATGTTCATAGACTGTAAGCTCTTGTGTCACCCCCTCATCCTCATAGACTGTAAGCTCTTGTGTCACCACCTCATGTTCATAGACTGTAAGCTCTTGTGTCACACCCCCTTCATCCTCATAGACTGTAAGCTCTTGTGTCACTCCCATCCCTCATCCTCATAGACTGTAGCTCTTGTGTCACCCCTCATCCTCATAGATTGTAGCTCTTGTGTAACCTCCTCATCCTCATGACTGTAACTCTGTGTCACCCTCTCTCATAGACTGTAAGCTCTGTGTCACCCCCTCATCCTCATAGACTGTAAGCTCTTGTGTCACCCCCCACCCCTCATCCTCATAGACTGTAGCCTCTTGTGTCCACCCCCTCATCCTCATAGACGTAAGCTCTTGTGTCCACCCCCCTTCATCCTCATAGACTGTAGTTCTTATGTAACCCCCTCATCTCATAGACTGTAGCTCTTGGTCAGATCCTCATCCTCATAGACTGTAAGCTATTGTGTCATTCCTCATCCCATAGACTGAAGCTCTTGTGTCATCACCACCATCCTCAGACTATAAGCTCTTGTGTCACCCCCCTCATCCTCATAGACTGTAAGCTCTTGTTAACCCCTCATCCTCATTACTAGCTTTGGTCACCCCCTTCATCCTCCTATACTGTAACTCTTGTGTCCAACTCCCTCATCCTCATAGACTGTAAGCTCTTGTGTCACCCCCTCATCCTCATAGACTGTAAGCTCTTGTGTCACTCCTCATAGACTGTAAGCTCTTGTGTTCCTCCTCATCCTCATAGACTGTAAGCTCTTGTGTCACCCCTCAGCCTCATAGACTGTAAGCTCTTGTGTCACCCCTCATCCTCATAGACTGTAAGCTCTTGGGTCCCCCCTCATCCTCATAGACTGTTAGCTCTTGTGTCGCCCCTCATCCTCATAGACTGTAAGCTCTTGTGTAACCCCCTCATCCTCATAGACTGTAAGCATCTTGTGTCACACCCTTATACCCATAGACTGTAAGCTCTTGTGTCAACCCTCATAGACTGTAAGCTCTTGTGTCACCCCTCATCCTCATAGACTGTAAGCTCTTGTGTCACCCCCTCATCCTCATAGACTGTAAGCTCTTGTGTCACCCTCATCCTTATAGACTGTAAGCTCTTTGGTCACCGCCCTCACCTCATAGACTGTAAGCTCTGTGTAACCTCCTCATCCCATAGACTGTAAGCTCTTGTGTCACCCCTCATCCTCATAGACTGTAAGCTCTTGTGTCACTTCCCCTCATCCTCATAGACTGTAAGCTCTTGTGTACCGCACCCCTCATTCCTCATACACTGTAAGCTCTTGTGTCACCCCTCATCCTCATAGACTGTAAGCTCTTGTGTCACCCCTCATCCTATAGACTGTAAGCTCTTTTGTCACCCCCTCACCCTCATAGACTGTAAGCTCTTGTGTAACCCTCATCCTCATGACTGTAAGCTGTCACACTCTTAGACTGTAGCCTCTGTGTCACCCCTCATCCTCATAGACTGTAAGTCTTGTGTACACCCCCTTATCCCCATAGACTGTAAGGTTTGTGTCACCCCTTCCTCATAGGACTGTAAGCTCTTGTGTCACCCCTCATCTCATGACTGTAAAGCTCTTGTGTCACACCTCATCCTCATAGACTGTAACTCTTGTGTCACCCCTCATACTCAAGACTTGTAAGCTTGTGTCACCCCCTCATCCTCATAGACTGTAAGCTCTTGTGTCACTCCTCATCCTTATAGACTGTAAGCTCTTGTGTCACCCCCTTCATCCTCATAGACTGTAAGCTCTTGTGTCATCCCCTCATCCTCATAGACTGTAAACTCTTGTGTCAGATCCTTATCCTCATAGACTGTAAGCTCTTGTGTCATCCCCTCATCCTCATAGACTGTAAGCTCTTGTGTCACCTCCTCATCCTCATAGACTGTAAGCTCTTGTGTCACCCCCCTCATCCTCATAGACTGTAAGCTCTTGTGTCACCCCCTCATCCTCATAGACTTATAAGCTCTTGTGTACCCCCTCAATCCCATAGATGTAAGCTCTTGTGTCACTCCTCATCCCATAGGACTGTAAGCTTTTGTGTCCTCCTCCTCATCCTCATGATCTGTAAGCTTTGTTGTCCCCCTCATCCTCATAGATTGTAAGCTCTGTGTCACCCCTCATCCTCATAGACTGTAAGCTCTTGTGTCACCCCCTCATCCTCTAGACTGGTAAGCTCTTGTGTCACCCTCAGCCTCATAGACTATAAGCTCTTGTGTCACTCCCTTCATCCTCATAGACTGTAAGCTCTTGTGTCATCCCCTCATCCTCATAGACTATAAGCTCTTGTGTCACCCCCTCATCCTCATAGACTGTAAGCTCTTGTGTCACTCCTCATCCTCATAGACTGTAAGCTCTTGTGTTCCTCCTCATCCTTATAGACTGTAAGCTCTTGTGTCAGCCCCTCATCCTCATAGACTGTAAGCTCTTGGGTCCCCCCTCATCCTCATAGACTGTAAGCTCTTGTGTCACCCATCTCCTCATAGACGTAAGCTCTTGTGTAACCCCCTCATCCTCATAGACTGTAAAGCTCTTTGTCACCAACCCTTATTACCCATAGACTGTAAGCTCTTGTGTCACCCCTTCATCCTCATAGACTGTAAGCTCTTGTGTCCCCCCTCATTCTCTAGACTGTAAGCTCTTGGTCACCCCCTCATCCTCTAGACTGTAAGCTCTTGGTGTCCCCCCCTCATCCTCACAGACTGTAAGTCTTGTGTAACCCCTCATCCCCATAGACTGTAAGCTCTTGTGTCCCCCCTCATCCTCATAGACTGTAAGCTCTTGTGATCAGGACCCTCACTCCTATTGTTCCATATGACTGTCTGTACTCTGTAATGTAATATTATATTTGTATATGTCCCCTATGATTTGTAAAGCGTTACGGAATATGATGGGGATTTTTAGGGGATACGGGGAAATAATAAATTTTTTAACAGGGATACCACCTAGCGGAGAGCCATTTATATAGGTGATATAGGTGATCTATGGTAACTGCCCATTGGATCACTGTTATCATTGATTTGTATACTAGACAATCAGAGTGTGATGCGCTTCAACATCTTACCTTCTGCTCAAAATGAGCTGCTGTGACGGGGATTGATAATATTGGCTCCGGTCACATACCATACAGGATTGGGCTATCACACATCGTGCAGGGAAGCACACTACCATTGGAGAACTTTTCACTGATCAAGCCCACGGCCACAACAGAAGTCATGTGAACAAGTATCTGAGCTCACATGACCTTCTATCAGAGCCACAGCAGTGAGGAGCAGGAATCTGCTGCAGCCTGCTGTCCAACACGCAGAGGAAGGGGTGCAGGGAAGGAAAAGTCCCTTTAATGGGACATTTTTGAAGAGTTTAACTGCCTCTACAAGCGTCATAGATACTTGTACAGGCGTTAATGCAACCTCTGTGTGTAACCACAGGTGGATTTCCCTATAGATTATCCTACACAACTTTGAGGGCCAATAAAGACACAATGATGTTTGCAAGTTCATTGGACAGGTAGGTCAGGAAATGAGGAATGAGGTGGACACCCCCACCTGTCCATCTTCTTTTGTAATGCAGCGCTGCCACTTTTCAGCTTCTCTTCTTTTCCCAAAAGGAAGGAAAGGGGACCAGAAGGAGAAGGGTAGGAAGGGGATATCACCACATCCCATCAAGGGGTTTAGTTTAGCATTATGGAAACCCCAAAATGTTGTTTACAGTCCCCCCTAATGCCAAATCAACTGCTACAAGGAACCAATCAACACACACATTTTGTACGATGCTCATAAAACCCTTATCGAAAGCTCATCATCTTTGACAGACAAAGGGGCACATTTACTAAGGGTCCGAGGCGTGTTTTTCCACCGGGTTTTCCGACTTTTAACACCGTCCCCGGGTTACATACAAGATAGGGTCTGTAGGTTTGTTCTTAAGTCGAGTTTGTAACTGTATATTTTATCATTGTAATCCCAGCCAGAATTTTTTTGGTCTCTGTGACAATTGGATTTTAAAAATGTTGGGTTGTCATAAGAATGAATATATAACACTAAAGTTTCATTACAGACACCAGTGATAACTGTTACAGCTGATCATTGTAGCCTAGAAATAAAGTACAATAAATTACCAATATCCAGAGGTCGTATGTAAGTCAAGTGTTCTTAAGTAGGGGACCGCCTGTATATACATATATATTATAATATAATAATAACATATAATATATAAATATAGTTTCTTGTTTCTTTTCCTCATGTTCTAGTTATTATTTATTTCTGATTATCCATTTGAATATATAATTTTATAATAGATGAGCAACTTCTAAAGATAGCCTGTATATATGCATAGTTACTATAAGAGAACATATAACATCAGATATGTAACTCTATGATCTAAGATGTATGCAACCAGATGTTCAATTTTTTCTTGTACAGGTAGTCCGCGGGTTACATACAAGATAGGGTCTGTAGGTTTGTTCTTAAGTTGAATTTGTATGTAAGTCGGAACTGTATACTTTATAATTGTAAACCCAGCCAAAATTTTTTGGGTGTCTGTCACGCATGTATTTTTAAAAATGTTGGGTTGTCATAAGAACCAGGATTAACAATAACGCTTCATTACAGACACCTGTGATAACTGTTACAGCTGTTTATTGTTGCCTAGGACAAAAGTGCAGTAAATTACCAAAATCCAGAGGTCCGTTTGTAACTAGGGGTTGTCTGTAAGTCGGGTGTTCTTAAGTAGGGGACCGGCTGTTCTTACTAAGTGTACTGGATTTCATGCTTTAATTTGTTAAAACCAATAAAAATGATTGAAACTGAATATTTTTCTATGTCCTGCCCTGATGAAGGCTTATAGCCCCTGCGCACACACACAGATCCATGCAAGTTGTAATAAATGGCTCTATACTTTTATATATAATATAATTGGACAAAAGAAATAGTGAACCGTCATTTCGACTACAACAATTGTACAATGTCTCATACATTCAAATACTTTGTGATTCTAATTATTTTTTCCATTTCTTTCAGCTTCCTTTTGCTGAAACATTATATCATTTCTATGACAGCGGAGCTACAAAGACCAGAAGAAAACGCAGTACCAAAGGCAGAAACCACTTAGAAATGCATCCCAAGGTGAGCTCGCAAGGCTGGATTTTGTTTTATATCATATGGCTCAGCTATTGAATTAAAACACTTGAAAAAAATATTATTTTGCTTAGATTGAATAGTCCAGAAAAACTTCTGCTATTGTAATTTTATTTATCTTCTGAATGTCTATCTATCTAAAAAACACAAAGGGTTCAGCTGCACAGGTATAGGAAAAAATCAGGTGCTCTGTTTGGGGTTTGTTAAGTCCTTCTGACTGCTATCTATCATAACTTACAGTGAGGAAATAACCCAATAATGTATATAATGGCCCAAAATGAGACAAGGGAAAGGATGAGGATGAGGGGGTGACACAAGAGCTTACAGTCTATGAGGATGAGGAGGTGACACAAGAGCTTACAGTCTATGACGATGAGGGGGTGACACAAGAGCTTACAGTCTATGAGGATGAGGGGTGACACAAGAGCTTACAGTCTATGAGGATGAGGAGTGACACAAGAGCTTACAGTCTATGAGGATGAGGGGGTGACACAAGAGCAGGGTCTGCCCGCCTCTAATTCAGGTGCCATCTGGGCACTGTCACGACCAGCTTCGGTCTGCAGATTTTTGGCTGAGGAACTTCATGCCCTGCTGAGTAGGTGAAGCTGTGAACAAAAGATAGCTTTCTTTACATCGAGGATTCCCTGATCCCCTGTGATCCATCTGCTGTGGGAGGAAATGTTTCTGACTCCCAACGAGGGAGGGGATCTCATGCGAAGATGGATCATTATCTGTCAATCATCAATCATCCCATAGACAGCCACGGCACGGACCACCATTTCTGAGGACGAAGCAGATAAAGCCTGACTCTCAAGGACGGAGCTTTCTCCGCAGAGTCCACATACTCCCGTCTACATAAGAGCTCTACACGCCCTACTGCACAAGTCTTCATAGGACATGACATTATTTCATTCTTCGTACTCTTGTAGTGTGTTATGGCTATACTCGCGGTTTAAGATGGGTCAGAAGGGACAGGTTGTTTAGACCCCAGCCAAGTTAGAAGGCCTTAAAAACAAATGAATGTGCAATTCGTCTATACAAATCCTAAGGGGTCATATTAAACCGGCCCGACTTTCATTAGACTTAAGTTGATGGGCATACCCGGCGTTTCGAGTCGGGGTCTGGGTTCCGGCCAAGACCTCTGCAGTTCTTGGAGTAATGGGGGTCGGAAGTGATGTCGTGTGGGTCCCCAATAATTTTGGGGGAGTGGGAAGTCCCCAACTAATTTTGTAACTGGGAAGAGATCCAAATACACTCACCAGCACTTATTTAGGTTACCCATGCTAGTAACGGGTTGGGTGACCCCCGTTTTGCCTTCAGAAGCTGCCTCAATTCTTCTGGATAATTCAACAATGGTGCTGGAATCTCTCAGGAGATTGTTGGTCCATATTGACATGATGGATTCACACAGTATGCCGCAGATTGTTCGGGGCTCTGCACATTCACTGTCGATAATCTCCCGTTACCACCAAAATCCCGCAAGGAGTCCTCTTTGGATTTAGATTGGTGACGTGGCGACTTAGTTAGTAGTGACAGCTCATTGTCAGTTCAAAAACCAGTCTGTAGATAGGTTCCAGCTTTATGACAGAGTTGCGCATTAATCCTCTGAAAGTAGCACATAGATGGTAACGGGTACATGGTGCTCATGTAAGGATGGAACATGGCTAGCAACAATACTCAGCTAGGCTGTGGCGTTGCAACGTAGCTCAATTGGTGCCAGTGGGGCCTCAAAAGGTGCCAAGAAAATATTCCCCACACAGGACACTCACCACCATCAGCCGAACGTTGATACAAGGCGGCATGGATCCAGTGCTTTCAGTTGTTGACGCTCCCAATTTTCTGACCCTACCATCCGAAATGTGCCGCAGAAATCGAACTCATCAAGACCAGGCAACTTTTTTCAATCTTCTACATGTCACATTGTTCGATGAGTCTTGTGCAAATGTGCTACTCATTTTCCGTTCTTAGCTGAAAGGAGTGAGCACCGGTGGTGGTCTCTGCGACTGTAGCCCTTCTGCTCAAGTTCGACGTACTGGTCAGTTCCAGAGATGCTCTTCCTGCTACCGTTGGTTGTAACGGGTGCGATTGAGTCGCGTTGACCTGTTCTAGCAGCTCGACCAGTGCACATGTCTCCTTGACCTCTGGCATCCAACAAGGCATTTCGCCCAAGAATGCTCCGCTCTCACTGAGTTTTTTTCTTTTCGACATTTTCTGTAAAACCCTAGAGATGGTGGTGCTGAAAATCATAGTAGATACATTTCTCGAAATACTGCTGACCAGGCCACCTTCTGGCACACAACAACACATGCCACGTTCAAAGGCCACAATCACCTTCTTCACCCATACTGTATGCTACGGATTTGTTGGACACAAGAGCTTACAGTCTATGAGGATGAGGGGGTGACACAAGAGCTTCCAGTCCATGAGGATGAGGGGTGACACAAAAGCTTACAGTCTATGAGGATGAGGGGGTGACACAAAAGCTTACAGTCTATGAGGATGAGGGGGTGACACAAGAGCTAACAGTCTATGAAGATGAGGGGTGACACAAGATCTTACAGTCTATGAGGATGAGGGGGTGACACAAGTGCTTACAGTCTATGAGGATGATGGGTGACACAAGAGCTTACAGTCTATGAGGATGATGGGGTGATACCAGAGATGATATTCTTGTCTGTGGGGGGAGAGGGGCAGCGTCAGTAATAGTCTGGATAGGGGGGTCAGGGCTTCAGCCATAGTCGAAGAAAAGACAACAAAAATAGTTCTGCACGATTTATTTAATACATTGTGTAAAATTATTGTAACTGTCTCAAATTGCTATTTAAGCAACACTGGCTGCAGGGGCGTAACACCATGTGACTGGGCCCTGTGTTAGAGAGGCGGCAGATTCTGGCTTGAGAGATGGTATACATAATCAATTGCATATGTGTCTTTAAGACACACATATGATTGATTAACAGTGCGACACAGACAGAGACGCGTCCACACGGAGTGACAATGCACAGTATGGCTTTAGCCAGTCAGCAAAGACACACCTATTGACCAGGGCAATGGTGACACCCAGTTGTTATTCTACATCTTATGGGAATAACAGAGGAATGGCACAAATCAGAATTATTTTTTAGCCAGGGGTGATATTTTTTTCTTTTTGCTTATCATCTTATCTTATTCTATGTGTCTTATTAATGAGTTTGTGCCATGCACTGTAATGCTGGAGAGTCATCATTGTAAGGATTAAGGTAGCGTCTGATGCTTGGAGTCAGTTTGTCAGCATAGCAATGTCTGCGTCTCTTTCATTCTCCGGCACAATGTCCCCGCGCCTGCTGTGCTCTGTCCCTCCGCCAGTGCTTTGTGCTGCATTACTACTCAGTATTCCAGTCATCTTGGAGCGGGGTGAAGCGAGCGGCTGCTGCTGCAGCAGTGTCAGCCTGACAGACGGGACCTTCTAAAGCCCCTCCCGAGGGTAGAGCCACCCTATGTTATGTTCCTCAGCCCATGTCTTCTCCCGGATCCCAATCCCTGACCCTGAAAGAGAAAAATGGGTTCTCTACTATCCCATCTGCCCGGCTCCACAGCCTCCGATGTTCTTGGCCAAATTACTTGTACAAGGACGGGGTTAATGTGATGATTGGTTCAGCGAGAGGGGCCGTGGGTTATACGTCTTAGATCTCTCGTACTTCAGTCACCTATGTAGCTTGTCACTTGTGATACATCACTTTGCCCTTGACTCTCTCCGCGGCCCATCCTACATAAATCTCGCTTGCCTCTCAGCGTACGAATAAGTCCCCCGTAACTTACAACAATCGCCCGATTCTTTTTTTCAATCCTTCCAATTGCCCCTTTGTTTCTAAGCTTGTTTTTGTCTTATCTTGTCTAAGTCTCATCTTTTGCCTCCCCCCTCCGTCCTTTCCTCTGACGTCATAATGGTTGCATGCAACAGCTACAGTGTGCAATTCCCCCATCCCGACTCATCATCAATATCCAAAGCACATTATATATTCAGACCGAGTCGCTTTTTTTTTTTGTGTCTGATTTGGTCTATTAGAGACTGCAGCCAAGTAAGACAGCAGGCTCCCTTACAAGCACATACGGCTCTGCTACTTCACTACAGTCCTGATCTGCAGCATCCGCCAAATATTCCAAGACTGACCCTTCAGCATATGGGTGTCAGCGCATGTCAATCATGGGAGTTTGGCAGAAGGCAAAGTCATTTTCCCCATCAGACTGAACTAGTTGTCACAGCACGTGAAATTGTGCTCATATCTGGTAAATAAAGGGGTTCTCCGGTCATAGCAAGTTAGGCCCTATCCACAGGATCAATGTAGGTCTCAGTGATGGGCAGATCGCAAGAATGGGTGTCCATTGCACCCCTTTTGCACCAAAAGTGATCGTCGCACATGCGTCAGCTCCTCCGTTCAGTCTATGGCACTGACAGCGATAGCCAGCGGATGCATGATCCAGTCAACTCGGTTGCAAAGTGGGTACAACAAACTCTTGTTCTCATGTTCTCCTGGATAGGGCCTAACTTGCTATGACTGAAGAACCCATGTAAAAGGCCATATTTACAGCTCACCCTGACTTTAGCACCAGGTCTAAGTGGGCCTTCAGTAAGGGTTCAACAGTAGTGGATTATAAAATAGATGGTTTGGGCAGTAGCTCAGGGACCGAGGATGGGCCCGTCTGACAACTAGCAGCAAGGCAGGGGCCTCCGTCCGGACTGGAAGCTCCTGCCCATGATTGAATAGTGCTTGATGTGGTCGCTCGACCACTATTACTGAAGATGGAGCAATGTGACTGGAAGACAACCCCGGCACACATAGCTTTTTGAAAACAACATCCCCCACCAGGGTCTAGCCTTTTCCTGTGGGCCTAGAGACAGTCGGGGCACAGAAAACTGGAGTGGCTGGCTATTGCGGTCTTGGGCACGCTGATGTTATGGTGCTTGGCATGGGGACCGGAGGGCTGTCCTACAGCCTGGCAGGTCTCCAGCAGGTGGTGTGTGCAAGAAATAAGGAGGGAGAGGCTGATGCAGTGGTTTCTCTCAGGGGCAACCACTGAGGTGTCTGTAGGATGAGTCCCTGGGTGATGGATGGGGAAGTCCGTGGTGGTAGATAGCTGTATCCAGGGATCAGACGGAGGCAACATTGTGCAAATCAACTAACAGTTCTTTATTGAATGGCAGGCAATGGCCAAAACTATGAACAGCAGATTCTTTATGCTGGAAAGTTCATGGAGAGTGGTCTGCAGGAAAGGTGCACGCAGCCTGATAGTAGGTAGAGGCTGGGCTGGTTCAGATGGAACTGAGTCCATTTGGTGAAGTCTCCAGACTCGCCCTGTGTGCCAGGCAGTAGGGCCTGTGGCACTAGAAGTTCCTGGGATTAATGGCTGTGGCAGCACTGAAGGTGCACTGCTCACTCTCTCGCTATTTACTATACAGTCTGACTTTAAGATGGAGTCTCCCACTCTGACACTGACTGAACCATGTGCTTCCACCCAGCGGTCAGGTGGTGGCACCTCTCCAATCACCTTCCAGCTTGTGTAACAGAAACACCATTGGATAATTACATTACACAAATCTCCCAAACAGCTCCTGACCTGGAGAGGGTGCTATTAGCTACTACCAGCCTGCCTATGCATTGGCAGGGGTGTTGCACATATATTGTTGTGGGAGGGGGCCCAGCATCAGCTGCCTTGCTGGTGGAACCCCATCTTAAATGAGGTGTTCCATACCAATGGGACCCTTAATCTAGCCTACCCAATTTGGGCACTGTGCCATGGGTGCACCATCACTGATATTGACTATTAACGCCGGGGTCCCTAATTCTGTATACTGTCACAGTCCTATATCTGCTACTCCTTTAGATTGTGACACCCCTGTGCACTATGTGCTCTGCACCGAAAGGGGGATTTCCGGTGCCAGTTCGGACCTCCCACAGCAAAAAACAAAATACAATCCTGCTCCCTAGGATGTACCATCCACATGTAAAACTTGCTGCTTCTCACCTGTTTTCTGATCTTTAAGAGAACTCAAAATAAAAAATACGTCTCAAGTCACAAGCTCAGTACCGAGGCTAAAAATAGGCTCAGAATGTCACAAAAAAGGAATAAAAAAGAATATATGATTAATATAACCGCAGTCAGAGATGAGTCAAGACTACGTAGAGCTCCGCACAAAGAGTTGTTCCAGACAAGAGGCTATTTATACATAAAGGGAATCAGGATACAAATATAAAAAGAGCAAAAAGAGGGATTAAACAAAAAAGGATAAAATCCTGTAAGGCGCTAAAGTGAAAAAAATAACCTTGGGTGATACTGATTCCCCATAAATGTCTATAAACCGTAGATAAAGCCACTGGTGACTTCTTAGTCTTCTACAGGAGAGGGTCCAAGTGGAAGGGCAGAGGGTCATGGTTTGAAGGTCCTGGGTCTCCAGGGGACCCCATTACCAGGTGATAATTTATAAAAGGGCTATCTTATGTGGTAGAGATTGAAGCCTTAGGACACACAGTGATGTCACAGGACAGAGATAATACACACAGTGATGTCACAGTAAAGAGATTATACAAACAGTGATGTCACAGTACAGGATAATACACACAGTGATGTCACAGTACAGAGATAATACACACAGTGATCACTGTGTGTATTATCCCTGTACTGTGACATCACTGTGTGTATTATCACTGTACTGTGACATCACTTGTGTATCATCTCTGTACTGTGACATCACTGTGTGTATTATCCCAGTACTGTGACATCACTGTGTGTATTATCCCTGTGCTGTGATATCACTGTGTGTATTATCCCTGTACTGTGACATCACTGTGTGTATTATCCCTGTACTGTGACATCACTGTGTGTGTTATCTCTGTACTGTGACATCACTGTGTGTATATCCTGTACGGTGACATCACTGTGGTATTTATCCCTGTACTGTGACATCACTGTGTGTATTATCTCTGTACTGTGACATCACTATGTGTATTATCCTTGTACTGTGACATCACTGTGTGTATTATCTCTATACTGTGACATCACTGTGGGTATTATCTCTATACAGTGATATCACTGTGTGTACAATCCCGGTACTATAATTCAGGGATTATACACACATTGATGTCCCAGTACAGTAATAACACACACATTAATGTCAAAGTGCAAATAAACCTAATACAGTTATGTCATAGTGCCTGGCAGCTTGAGGTCTTAGATTATCAGGGTCCAGGTTTATCTACACTTTCGTTTAACTTCTGAACGATCTACTAGTATCTGACACATATAAAAAGAGATGAGACAGATCAGAACCATGAGATGGATATAAGAGCAATAAAACACTCAGCTCTGCTATCTCACCTTTACCACACACACAGTCATCTCTGCTATGCCTCCCCCTCCCCAAGGATATATACATTATCTTGCCTGTAGCTTGTAGAATAAGTCTATGCACTCAGCTGCTTGCCAGCAGGAAGTGCCTTTGTCTGAGTTGGTTTTGTAATGTAAGGGGGGGGCAGGAGGCAGAGAGCACTGCAGTGTGCAGAGAAGAGAGGCTAGAGAACCCAACCACAGTCAGAATATTTATGGTCAGATCCAAGGACAACCAAATAGTAAACACCAAGACTGATAGAAATAGTTATGTGAAATGCTGTATTTTTGGTAATAACAGTAACTTAGAGAATGTGTTTTTTGTTATCTTGAGTATATGTAAGAATCCTGTGTTCAAAGGGAATACCCCTTTAAGCCATTGCAACATCCTCCACCAGGGCCTAGCCTTTTCTTGTGGGCCTGGAGGCAGCCGGGGCCCAGAATATCGGAGTGGCTGGTGGTTGCGGCCTAGGCACGCTGTTGTCACGGTGCTTGGTATAGGGGCAGGAGGGCTATCATACAGCCTGATAGGTCTCCAGCAGGTGGTGTGTACAAGAAATATGGAGGGAGAGGCTGATGTACAGGTTCCCCCTAGGGCAACCCTTGAGGTGTCTATAGGATGAGTCCCGGGTGATGGATGGGGGAGCCCGTGGTGGTAAGCAGCCGTATCCAGGGATCAAACAGTGGCAAATCAACTTACAGCAGGGAAACGTCCAGAATGGGTAACAGCAGGTTTCAGATTACTGGAGTGGAGTGGTCCTTAGGATAAGGCACCAGCCTGATAGTAGATGGAGGCTGGGATAGTTGAGGTGGAGCTGTGTCCAAATTGTGGAAGCTGCAGCTCTGGGTTAGAGTCTCCTGACTCAGTTCCTGGGATTAGTATCTTTGGGAGCACTGAAGGTGAGATGTTTATACTCCCCCTGATCAGGTGGTAGCACCTCTCCAATCACACTCCAGCTAACAATACAGCCACATAATTGGATAATTACTTACACCAATTTAACTGTTGCCTTTCCAGGCAGAATCTACAGCTGCAATTACATCAAGTTCAGAAGGATTATCTTCTGGGTGAGTTGAACAGACTCACCATATAGATCCTGACATGGAGAGGACGTTATTCGCAACTACCACCTTACCTATACGTTGGCAGGGGCGTTGCAAAATCACCAGGGGCGTAACTTAAGGTGGTGCAGAGGTTGCGATCGCGATCCAGCGGCGCGTTCTCTGTGGTGGATTCGGGTCTTCCGGCGATTCACAAAGGCAGTTACTGCGACGTCCACCAGATGTCTCTGCTGCGTTGAAGTTCCCCGAGGTCCGCCGGAGTGCACCATTCTATACTTGGTGAAGGTAAGTGCGTGTCCCGTGATACTTTTTTTTAAAAAATGTGGCGGTTTCTCCGAATCCATCAGGTTATCGTACGGCCACGCCCCCCCCCCCCCCCGATTTCCGTCACGTGCATGCCGGCGGATGCGCCACATTCCAATCACGTGCGCCAAAAACCCGGGGCAATTCAGGGAAAATCGGCGCAAATCGGAAATATTCAGGTAACAAGTCGGGAAAATGTGAATCAGGCCCTTAGTAAATGACCCCCATTGTATAGTGGAGAAGAAATGTTAATCCACTTTATTCGGAAGGCGTCCGTGATGCCAGCACTGATGGAGTAGACGCTGCTTCCATGACTGGGAACCTTGCCTCACTCCGACACCTGCTTACATTATTCGTGCTGGAGACAGATGCACACAGCTTGCCTCCAATGCCATGAAGTGATATAACTAAGAGAAGGTATCTCTCCTTTATGTTTGCCGGTTTGTTACTGACGTGTTTTCACCTGCCTGTGGTTTCAGCGATACTTTCTCAGTGTTCATAACGGTAGAGCAGATGTCAGTGCTGAAGCTGGAGGGGCTAAATAATATCATATCAGTGATAGAAGAACATATATAATATTATTATGGGGGAGATTTATCAGAAGAGTCTGAGGTAAAACTGTTCTAGTTGCCCATGGAAACCAATCAAAGCTCAGCTTTAATCTTATAAACAGCTGTGGGAAAATGAAAGCTGAGCTCTGATTGGTTACCGTGGGTTCTGCTCTAAAACACTTCTGATCAATCTCCCCCAATTATCTCCATCAATAGAGGGCACTCGGCCCGGGATGGAAGTCTCAACCCAAGTACTCAAAAGGTTGTCCACTCCGACCAATGCATTTTGGACAACCATTGAGTACTTGGGTTATCTTCTACTCCAAAGATCCAGGACCCCCTTTAATTTTAGAAACAAAAGAGACAATTAGATATTTGATACCCCAGCAAGTAATGTGTGAGGGGACTATGTTTTAGGCTATTTCCAGAACATGGCGCCATCTTGAAAGCCGCCATATTGGATCATGGTCACATTTTTTCAATTGGGAATGGCTCGTGTCACGTATCAAAGAAATGACGTAAAATATCTCATGAATCGATTGCCACAATCAGAGAATGTAACGCCTGCTCACCCCCCGATTTCTAGGTGTTGTGGTCAGGTTCAACAGGTTACTAGATACCTGCCCCAAATATATACAATGCTATACATGAAGGGGTTAACCCGCCCTGGTTGGTATTTATAGATATTTTTACCTTATAAAATCTATATTGTACAGCTGGAAGCTCCTTCTCTATATGACTCACATAGATATGCAGATCATCAGAACGCCGCATGTCATCTCTCTGGAGCCCTCCGAACATGTGGTCATTACATGAGTCAGTGATGTGCCTATTAACTAATGAAGTGATATGCTACGTCCTGATTATACTGGAACACATTATGGCCGTACCCACTGTGTGTAAGCAATGATGCAGACTGCTCCATCATAATTAACAAAGCCTTTACACAAATCCAGAACAGATCAGATTTTCATAGTCCAATCGAAAATCCTTTAGAGTCAGTGTAAAGAACCTGTCCAGCAACAGCGCAACCACAAACAGGATTGGGGCTAGCTGTCAGACTGGGTAAGTGGTGGTGGACTACCCCAGCCACGTCCCTGTGGGCTCTGGTATATATACCAGAGTTTAGACCAATGCACCTAATTTGACAAATTTATTAGATCTTAGACCATAATAAAAACAAGTGATATTATTTAGCAAAAATAGGTAACGCGTTTCGGACATTGCTGCTAGGCTGTCCTTAGTCAGACCAGTACCCCCCCTTTAATAAAATATTCACACAGAGCTCCCCCTTTAATGAAATGATCACAGCAGAACCCCCTTTAATGAAATGTCAACAGCAGAGCCCCCCCTTTAATGAAATATCCATGGCAGAGCCCCCCTTTAATGAAACATCCACAGCAGAGCCCCCCTTTAATGAAATGTCTACAGCAGAGCCCCCTTTAATGTGATGTCCACAGAAGAGCCAGATTTTAATGAAATGTCCACAGCAGAGCCCCCCCTTTAATGAAATGTCCACAGCAGAGCCCCCCTTAAATGTAATGTCTACAGTAGAACTTCCCCTTTAATGAAATGTCCACAGAAGAGGCCCACCCCTTAATGAAATTTTCACAGCAGAGACTCCTTTAAAAAAATAAAAACTCTATACTTACCTTTGTCTTCTTCTCTTCCTGGCAAAATGGGCAGAGGCACGTCTATGCACCCTGCCCACATGCACACACTATGACGTCACACGCCCGTGACATCGCTGTCTCATAGTGTGTACATGCGGGCAGGGTACATAGACGTGTCTCGGCCCGTTAGACTAGGAATAGAAGAAGACCGAGTTGGAAGGAGTAGAAGATGGAGGCAAGTATGGACCAATAGTAGTTTTCGTTGGCATAGATGACATTTTTCCATCCATGATACTCATCCTAGTCTATGGCGGAGACCCATGTAGATAGTCCATACCTGCTGTCTGTATATATATATATATATATATATATATATATATATATATATAATTTTTGGTGCAGTAGTTGTGGCTTCATTGTTTAGTCTTGCCCTATCATAGTTATCATAATAAGTTTGGGAAAAGACACAGGTCCACAATATTCAACCAATAGGACTTGCCACTGCTTGCTAGGGCTGTTTTCGGGTGATCACTAATGAAAAATAGACAAAAAAAACTTTTTGACTGTCATCTAAGTCTAAGGAACCAAAAAATGATGCTAAACAAGAATAGCTAAATTAATAGTGACTTCCACACTATAAATAAACCAAAATAATTGGGGTCTCTGTGGGTTTGTTAAAGATTAACAAACCCACAAAAAAAAATCAAGAGGGAAAAACAATAGTTTCAACCATAGGCCCCTTTTATTCACTGTTGACCATGGCGGCCATTTTGAAGTAGGCCATTTTGGATCCAACTTTATTATTTGGCAGAGGATCATGTAAAACATGAAACTTACATAAAATGTGTTCAAAATGCTGCCCATTGTGTTGGATTGTCAATGTAACCTTCTTCTCCCACTCTTGTGTATTTTCAAAGATAAAAGTCTAAGGAGGTCAGGTCGAGAGACCTTGGTGGACATTCAATTGACCCACGACGACCAATCCACTATCCAGGGAACAGTTCATGTATGAATGTTCGAACCTCACACTCATAATGTGGTGGCACACCATCTTGCTGGAAAAACCTCAGGGAATGTGCCATCTTCAGAGGCAACACAACATCATAGAGCAATTTCAGATATGCGGTGGCATTGAGGTTTCCATTGATAAAGAATGGCCCCCACTACAGCTCCTCCTATTCATCAGAGCTCAGGCATGATAAACATCCAAAGAGAGTTTGCAGACAGCACTAAAGTAAGAAGCAGGACTGCTGAATCCCTTGATGAACATTCAGATATTAATATTAAGTAAAGTAAGGCAGTAAAGGTACATGGGCAACTTATGTAAAAGAGTGGCCAACCCCTTTTAGGCCAATAAAAGGTTCAATACAAAGGGCTTAAAGTAACTCTTTAATCAGAAATCAAAATTTGACTATAAAGTTTATAAGGTATCAATAACCAACAAACTCTCTGTTCCACTTTGGGTAGCTTTATTGCCACTGACTTCAACAGGGAAGTTGCTGTTAAGTTACAGACACACCCCCGGAATCAAATCCTCCTCCTGCAAACCCAGGCAGCCATGGATGTGCCGCGTTTAGTGATATTTTAAAGCGACATATCCTTAGCTACCTGGGACTACAGGAAGACAGGGCTTGGTTATCATTGAAGCTCCTGCTCTGGGCTCCTTAATTCTTCCTGCTCAGGGGACCCTGGATGGAAGCTACAATGATAATCTCAATCTCTCCTCCTTCTTTCTACTGTATTGCTGTCCTCAGGATGCCAATACGATTAAAAGCTGTGACAGAGCAGGTAGCAACAAGTTTCTGCTTAAATTGCCACGTTGGCACTTTGCAACTATAAAAAAGGGTTTTGGGTGTAGTTTGGGCACTCGGTTACCTAGAAGGTTCGCCAATGCTGGTCTATATCCACCATTAGTCCTATGACAGGAAAGATCATTGTTGCCCATCAAGATCTATCTTATATCAATCGCTAAGGACCCAGACCATGCCCTTCAGGGTTAAGTAAAGGGATTTTCCAAACGACATAATGTGTAGACAGTTGTTTGCGGAGCAGATTAGCTATTTCCCTGCCAAGAGGTCCCTGTAATCCCTTTCAGGAGGCATGTGGTGCGCTGCAGGGGTTAAGCAGTCCGCTGCCACTCTCTATTCCACAGATCACGTTCTGGCAATTATTTAGATGACATTTATTAAACAGCGCTGAGCTCCAGGCACCTCCATTAGGGATCACAGTATTGAAAAAAAAAAAAAAAACACACCACGAAAAAAAAAACCCTCCCGCTTCTCGCTGGAAATAGCCATCAGTAATCAGTCTCATTTCATGAACTCTTTGAAAAAGGAACAAATGAACGAAATAAATGGAACACAAAAGGAATGAGAATGAGTTAGATGGCGCGCGTCAGCAGTTCTACTCCAGTGGGCACGGCGAGCGGATGGCAGCTGCGTAGAGTCTCACACCCACAAACAGCTCCATTAGGAACGTCCTGTGTTGTCAAACACTAGAACCAGGGGCCGGGATAAAATTATGGAGGATCTATCAGGGAGGAGATGACGCGTTCAGAGGAATAATACAACGATGGCTCACGAGTGGACGGAGGATACTAACAACTCCGGAGCCATTGGCGAAGGGGGAACATGGCGATGGTAAGGGGGGACCTATATCGCCTGAATTTTATGTGCTACTATTGATGTAAGATGGTCTTGCACCCTATAAAGAGGCTTACATAGAGATTGATGAGGTCTCCCTTTGTTTTTTTTATATCCTGTGACTGGCCAATGGCGATTTTTTATTGGTTCTGGTTAAAGGAACACTTCACACGATCGTACACATAAGATTAATGATGGCGACCGAGGCTGGACCAGCTGAGCAAGTAATATGTACACGTGTGGTGGAGGATGTTCAGGAAAAGCGGTGGACATGTTGAATTTCAATGTCTAGTCTTGGTTTTCAGGGGAGATAAGCCGCCATCTGATGTACGGAGGTGCATTAGAACACCAAGTCATATTGTGCATGCAAGTCCCATGGCGGATCTTCATATAGGCAATATGGGCCAGCGCCCGGGGGCACCTTCCTCTCCCATGCTCGCATGACGTCACCTCAGATGGGAGAGGGAGGTGCAGGGGCGTGCATAATTAACAGCCTGGAGTGCCGGACATCTTGTCCCAGCTCTCCGTGCTGCTAATTATAAGTTTCTTTTCTAGGTGATCACAGCGTGTCAAGACTAGCGATGGACAGCACCAAGATCAGTGTCCCATGGGAGTGGACAGCACCAAGATCAGTGTCCCATGGGAGTGGCCAGTTACCCCCCCCCCTCCCTTGAGAAACCCGTCCGTCATGCATCTATTATAAATAGGAGGCATATGGGTGTTTTTTAATTTGAAATAGACAAATGAAGGAGGGGTTTCCCTAGAGTGAACCGCTTCTCGCTGGCCACTCCCATGGGACACTGCTCTGCGGAGAGAAAAGTAAACTTTCAACTAACTTTTCTTTTTATCGGAAAAGTTTTATTATAAAAACACTTTGGCAACGTCCTATCTATTCTCTATGGAGACATGGGGGAGCCAAAAAAAAAGGGCTCCTCGTGACAGGTTCCCTTTAAGCTCATTCTTATTTTATGTTATTGTATGACGCAGATTATTATGTTTTATACAGAGGATAAGGCTGGGCCTATGATTCCACCTCCGTAATTACAGGCAACAATTGCGAACCTCTTGTAATATATAGCCATGGGAATCCAGGATTTTAATTAAAAGTGATAGCTGAATGCACTTGATAAAAACATCTGTTTTGGTTACAGCGGCATCACACTTAATTCCCTTTGTCATTTCAAAAGCTTTTCCATCAATTATGTAGCGCTACATATTATAAGGAGATACTTGAGAGACTGCGAGGCGGTACATTAGTGGTGGTCTGAGTATATTAGCATGGAGACAATAACAATATCAATAGATTCTTGACAACTTTTCCAAATTTGTTACTACAGAATTAAAGTAAATTTTTTAAATTTTTCCGTTTCCCAGTCCAAAAATAAGTGGGGCAAATGAAATCCCACCCCAAAGATCATGACATATCTGATTTAGGGGTTGGATCAAGTTTTCCCTAAGAATAGGAAGATGTTTACAGCACCTGTCTGGGGAAAAAAATTGAAAAATATATTAAAATTTATGAATTTTATGAAATTCAGTCTTAACTGCTGAATCTTTGCAAATTTTGGAAGATTCTATAGACTCTTAATTAAAAGACAAGAATGGAATACACCTCACTCTTATAATCACAGTTGATTGCTGCAAGCCAGGGGTGCACCAGCCTGAGGTGAGTTGAGCCTCTTGCCTCAGGCAGCACCACCTGCAGCAAAATGGGCGGCGACATTGGTGGTGCAGTCAACTACAACAATGCAGGATCTGACTCTTAGAAATAGTGTCTCTTCATACCAGTAACTAAAAACAACCTGTTAATATAACTTTTGGATGGAGCATAGAAGGTGCTGTTCTATAGCTCATTTCAGCGAGCAGATAGTTTAGTTTCATCCCTTGTAAGTCCAAGTAGTGAATAACCTGCAATCATCTTATTGTCAGGGTAGACTTCTAGGACACAGATCTGATAAGCCCTCTAACTTTAGGCCTACACATGCACAGTACAACCAGGTTCTCCACAGTCATTACACATGCCCAGGCCTCCGTCCATGCCGGGTATTCATGAGATTTCAGACTAGGGATTCATGAAGAAGGGCAGAAGAAGGATCTTCTCTAAGAAGAAAGTGGTATTGCCTACAGATGATGGTAGTAGTTTGGGAATCAATAACGTTCCCATAGGAGTGAGATACATGTGCCAATTTATATACGGAATAAAAGACATATGGGATGCTAATCATGTTCATCATCACTATCGTGGCTTGACGAACCCTGTGGGTGGCGAACTATAAGCTTTAGGGATTTGGTAGACTCTCTTCCATGATACTCTCTCGCGGGGAGAATAGGTGGGGGCCCTGTGCTTCCCACAACATCTGAACCTACCTACTCGCTGGCCCTGGCTAAATTGCAGGCGACAACTGGATGGTAGCCCATACACTGATAAGTGCATAGTAACACTAAACAAATATACAAAACAAATACAGACATATCGATCAAGGTCAAACAAACTGGGTCAGAACCAAGATAGCAGAAAGGTACAAAATCGTAGTGCCAACGTAAAGGTCAGTATCACAGCAAAGCATAGTAGATTGTACAGGTTTAGAAGACCGTTCTTTAACAGGTACTGAATGAATTGATAGGCGACTATAAATTAGGTGAGTATATAGTATAGATAGTATAAGTGAGTGCCTGGACTCCGCCCCAACAGATGATTGGTGCGGCTGTCTGTCACTCCAACTGGCACCTGTGAAACATCCCCAGCACAGAGAGACAGCTAGGTTGTCCATGACATCCTCAAGCAGAGCAGAGCCCTGGGTGTGGTCACAAGTCCCAAAACACTGCCGCAAGAATCCATTGAGAGAGTTCTGACACTCCCGTTAACTTCTATGTCAACAGAATAAGGTCAAGTTATGCTTTTTGAGATACAAATTATCACCTGTGCACTCAGAAATACATATACATGGATCCAGAATAGATGACTAAGGCCAAACTGTAAAGTGCTTTACCTCATTGACAAGATAAGGGGCAGTTGTAGGTTGGTGAGGGTCCCTAGAAGGGCTATTTAAATTAAAGGGTGTACAAGGTATCATTGAGAAGTGGTTGACCCCCACCATTCTCCTACAATGATATATGAACCTGAGCCGGACTATAGATCACCAACATCTCTAGACTTGGTCAATCTGGAAAGGACTTCCACGAAATCTTACGTCGCTTGTATTACATACCTTAGTACTTGCCACGTGAGCAAGAACTCAATTGTAATTGTAATACCAACGTTTGCCTTAATGATTGTAATCTGAATTACTTTAATAAAAAAAAAGTTTAGATAATTCCCTAATAATAATTTAAGGTAAGAAACAAGACCGAGACCCGACTCTAATCTAACATCCTTTACCAGGTATGTTCGCTGTGTTTTGATATAGGGAACACACATTTTCCCAATATTTTATATTAGAGGCTGCCGGCATCCCTGGGAAAAGTGCCATTTTCTGACAACTACTTTAATTTTAGGTCTCTGCTTGCAGCCAAATGTGCACAGCTTGTAACCCAGAACATAACGTGTGATATTACTTAGGAAGGCACCTTGGTGAAACCGCTGTGCTCCAACCACCCACACACCGAGCGCGCAGCTCCATCTCGCCTGATATCTCCTTGACGTTTAGGCGCCACTAATAAGTGCGAGAATTGCCAACAGAGGGAACATAAAACACGCGTACAATGTATAAAGTGGCCTTTTCGCAGCTCGGGGTGTTACATGAATCTGGGCAGTTGTCTCTATCGATGATTCTTGAGTTTACATAATAGGATAAAAAGTTATTTTTAAAAATGGAGAAATTTTACATTTTTCACCGTGAAACAGATGATTTGGCAGATTTTTAAGCCTGTATGTATTGTATATAATTGGTTAGCTCACATTATTTAGAGTATGACATACAGGGGCACACTTACTAAGGGTCCGAAGGTCGCACTTTCGTCGGGTTTTGCAATTATTTCCGTTTTGCGCCAAATTTCCCCGTGCTTGCGATCGGATTGTGGCGCATCGGCGCTGGCTTGCATGTGACAGAAATCGGGGGGCGTGGCCGTCGGACAACCCGATGGATTCGGACAAACTCGGAACTCGGGCGCACAATCTTAGTGAATTGCGGCAGACCCGAATCCTTGTCGGACAACGCACCGCGGGATTGCGACAGGACCGGGTATGTAAGTCTGCCCCATAGCAGTCACACTTGGACCTTTATAATGTGCCTACTTCAACCCTAAATAATAAAACATTTTTAGTATTTTTGCCACACAGAAGCTTAAGATCCCAAATTTTGGGGGGGGGGGGGTTGGCGCATAATCAACATTATTTACAATTTTTTTAAATTTCATTTTTAGTTAAAAAAACCCGTTTTCAATGTATATTATATGATTTGTTTTCATTGTCAAATTGACAAGAAAGGAAACATAAGAAATTAATTTCCTATAGTCAGAAGTTCAATTTCGATATATAATGGGGCACATTTACTTACCCGTCCTGACGTGTTCCCCGAAAGTGCATTGTCCGACGATTATGCTCTCTGCCATGATTCACTAGATCTGCCGGAGTTCACCTCTTCTTCCTGGTGCATGTAAGTGCTTGGGCTTGCGACACAATTTAAAGTTAAATCCCGACTCAGTCTGAATCCATCGGATCGTCCGACGTCACACCCCGATTTTTGTGACATGAAGCACACAGCTGTGGCACAATCGATCGCGTTGTGACACAATCCCAGCCCAATACTGTCACAGCCGCGCAAAACCCGAAAAACGAAGGAAAGCGCATCCATGGACCCGTAGTAAATAAGCCCTAAATGGTTGAATGTTTAATTTTTTAACTTTGCATGTCCCACATTTTCACCCCCCAAAATTTTTGCTTCTCAGGGGTGAACTGGATCTGATAAGACAGGTCCAATGGAGGTAGGGCAATGTAGTGAAGACCATTTCGGCCATCCCTCCAGGGTCTCCAGCTGTCTTTGGCAGGAAGTGCCTGTGTCTGTGCTGGTCTTGTAATGCAGGGGGGAGGAGCAGGAGGCAGAGAGCACTGCAGTGTACAGAAAGGAGAAGCTATTATGAGAAGAATCCATCCATAGTCACAGACTTACAGTCATGTCCAGGGACAACCAAAATAGTGTTACATAGGACTGATAGAGATGCGTTGGAATTATAATAGTGAAATGTGTATTGTGTAATTAGAAAATGTGTTATTGTGTATCCTGAGTACATATAAAAACTTGTCTTTTGTGGGACCTCCTTTTAATCCTTAATTTATGTCAAACAGTTCACAGTAACATGGTATTGCTTAAAATATGAATTGCTTGGTCTACAAGACCCGGGGAATGTAGTGTTTTTCCATTCAACTGTGTTAGTTAAAAATTTTTACAACATGTGCTGATAGCACATTGTAATGAATGAGTTAAAACAAGAGAGCCTCGGGTTTCGAAGACCCAGGCTGTCATGGCAATGGATGAAGTCACGGGGAAGGACGATCCGCGCGAAAGATCCGCCATGCGCCGCCATCTGTTTGAAGCGCGGTGATCAGTGGGGGAAAGCACCGATTGCGGGTGTTACCGGTAAGCCTTGCTGCAATATGCCGGAGCCCTCTCCATGCACCGGGACCCGGCTCTACGGCGCAAGTCGGGAAGGGGTTAAAGTGTGGATACACATGCCTTGCCACGGATATTTTACCACCCTACCACGCCCCTGCTGATAGACTAATTTCAAGTAAAACAGGAACAGAAACACCAACACCACAGCACAATGCAACCACACCTAGAAAATAAATATACCACAGCGCAGCACTAAAAACCGCCCCAGAAACCAAACAAATATTGCAGACCAATGAGAAAATACAGACCCCGGACAATAAATAATATAGAAATCAGACCAGAGATTTAATATTGAGACCCCAGACCAGACAAACAATAATAATAGCGATTGTAGACAAGACAATAAAATATACAGTGCTCAAACCAGACAATAAATAATAAAAGAGAACTAGACCAGACATGACAATGCAGACCCCAGAGCGGACATTAATAATGGAGGCCACTGAGCGAAATAATAATGGTGACAGCGACTAAATGGGGATCATATCCAATGTCTTAGAAGTGGAGTCCAGATTGTTTGGGGTTGCATGGTTACTTTTTTGACCCTTTCATTCCTCAAAAATTCCTGCTCCAGTGCTTTGTTGGTGGCTATTGATCTTGGCATATAGACCTAAACTAGACCTAAAATCTTTTTTCTGTTCCAGTCAAGTATTTTGGCCCAAATTTTCTTCCTATGGCTTCCTGGCTCAGGTTGCAAAGATGACCAGTGCTCCTGGATGATGTCAGGGCAGCTAAACTTACTCAAAAGATCTCAGATTCTGGTGATTTACTGTATATACTTTCCTCCATAGGCTTTGATACTCTCTTGTTCATTCGACTTCTTGGTTCTGGCCTGCTCCTACTGCACAATCCTGGTTATCCTCTGACTTTATACTTTCTGCCTTACTGCTTGGTGACAACCCCTGGGTCCGTTCCTAACCAGACCTATGTTCCTCAGTGCTGCCATTGCTGACCCAAGACTGTTTTAGGAACCACAATGTGAAGGCTTTTCCTGGAAGTAAAAAGATACCAAAAACTGCACCATCTACTCTGTGCCAATCAGAGTCCAAAGTCACCCAATATCCTGAACATGCGGGGTGAGGTGTAGTGCCCACTCATTAAAACCCATAGCAGCAGGTCCACAACACGTTACCCCACAGTTAACCCAAATATATTTCATCCCCTAATCAACAGTCTTTTCAGACCACACGATGACACTCGTGAGGAGACATTCTGTGGTTCAAGAAGTTCACTTGGTGTCCCATAATGCCCTAGTACTGTACTTCCAGCGGGGTGGAGGTGTCAGAAGCCCAGAAGCACCAGAACTATGTGGGAACCGGAGCAAGGTAAGAAGTCCTCTTTTGTCACCTCTGCTCCTGCCCACTTGAAACCCCCTTTAAGGGTATATTTTGCATAAATATTAATAAAAAACTTAGAAGCAGGTGAACTCCGGCGGACCTCGGCGCAGAAGTGACGGATGCAGGAACTCGGGCGCACAATCTTAGTGAATTGGGGCAGACCCGAATCCTTGTCGGACAACGCACCGTGGGATTGCGACAGGACCGGGTATGTAAATCTGCCCCGTAGCAGTCACACATGGACCTTTATAATGTACCGACTTCAACCCTAAATAATAAAACATTTTTAGTATTTTTGCAACACAGAAGCTTAAGATCCCAAATTTTGGGGGGGTTTGCGCATAATCAACATTATTTACAGTTTTTTTTAATTTAATTTTTAGTTAAAAAAACCCGTTTTCAATGTATATTATATGATTTGTGCAACAGTACAGTGTGCAATTCCACCAATCCGACTCATCATCAAATCCCAAAGCACATTATTATTCAGACCGAGTCGCTTTTTTTTTTTTTGTGTGTCTGATTTGGTTATAGAGACTTGCAGCCAAAGTAAGACAGCAGGCTCCCTTAAACGCACTACGGCTCTGCTACTTCACTACAGTCCTGATCTGCAGCGATCGCCAAAATTCCAAGCCATTGACCCTTCAGCAATGGGTTGTCAGCGGCATGTCAATCATGGGAGTTTTGGCAGAAGCAAAGTATTTTCCCCATCAGGGACTGAACTAGTTGTACAGCACGTGAAATGTGCTCATTCTGGTAAATAAAGGGGTTCCCGGTCATAGCAACGTTAGGCCCTATCACAGGAATCAAGGTAGGTCTCAGTGATGGGCAGATTCGCAAGAATGGGTGTCCATTGCACCCCTTTTGCACCAAAAGTGATCGTCGCAACATGCGTCAGGTCCGTCCGTTCAGTCTTATGGCAATGGACCAGCGATAGCCAGCGGATTGCAGATCCAGTTCAACTCGTAGTTGCAACGTAGTGGGTACAACAAACTCTTGTTATCATGTTCTCCTGGAGTAGGGCCTAACTTGCTATGACTGAAGAAACCCATGCTAAAAAGGCCCATATTTACAAGCTCACCTGGACTTTAGACACCAGGTCTGAAGTGGGCCCCTTCAGTAAGGGTGTCAACAGTAGATGGATTATAAAATAGATGGTTCGGGCATAGTTTTAGCTCAGGGACCGAGGATGGGCGCCGTCTGACACTAGCAGCAAGGCAGGGGCCCCCGTCCGGAACTGGAAGGTCCATGCCAATGATGAATAGTGCTTGTGTGTCGCTCGACCATATTACTGAGATGGAGCAATGTGGACTGGAAGACCAACCCGGCACACATGCTTTTGAAAACAACACATCCCCCACCAGGGTCTATAGCCTTTCCTGTGGGCCTAGAGACAGTCGGGGACACGAGAAAACTGGAGTGGTGGCTATGCGGGTCTGGTTGGCACGCGAGCGTTATGGGCTTGGCAATGGGACCGGAGGGCTTGTCTACAGCTGGCAGGTCTCCAGCAGGTGGTGTGTGCAAGAATAAGGGAGGGGGGAGGCATGATGCAGTGTTTCTCTCAGGGCAACCACTGAGGTGTCTGTTAGGATGAGTCCTGGGTGATGATGGGAATCTGGCGGAAGTCCGTGGTGGTAGATAGCTGTATCCAGGGATCAGACGGAGGCAACATTGTGCAAATCAAACTAACAGTTCTTTATTGAAATGGCAAGGCAATGGCCCAAAACTATGAACAGCAGAGTATCTTTACTGCTGGAAGGTTCATGGAGGTGGTTCTGCCGGAAAGGTGCACGCAGCCTGATAGTAGGTAGCATGGCTGGCTTGGTTCAGATGGAAACGAGATCATTTGGTGAAGTCTCCAGAACCGCCCTGTGGCCAGGCAGTAGGCCTGTGGCACTAGAAGTTCCTGGGAGTAATGGCTGTGGCAGCACTGAAGGTGCACTTGCTCACTCTCTCGCTATTTAACTATAAGCAGTCTGACTTAAGATGGGGCCTCCACTCTGACACGATGAAACCATGGCTTCACCAGCGGTCAGGTGTGCGGGGTGGCCCTGCCCAATCACCGTCTCAGCTTGGTAACAAGAAACACCATTGATAATAATACACCAAATCTCCCAAACAGGGCTCCTGACCTGGAGAGGGGTTGATTAGCTGACTACCAGCCTGCCTATGCATTGGCAGGGTGTTGCACATCTATTGTTGTGGTGGGAGGGGGCCCAGCAATCAGCTGCCTTGCTGGTGGAACCCCATCTTAAAAGGAGGGTTCCATACCCATGCGGGACCCTAACTAGCCCTACCCCAATTGGGCACTGGCCATGGGGCACCATCAATGATATTGACTATTAACGCCGGGGTCCTAATTCTGTATACTGCACAGTCCTATATCTGCTACTCTTTATAGATTGTGGACACCCCTGTGTGCCACTATGTGCTCTGCACCGAAAGGGGGATTTTCGGTGCCAGTTCGGACCCCACAGCAAAAAAACAAAATACAATCTGCTCCCTAGGATGTACGTCTCACAATGTAAAACTTGCTGCTTCTCACTGTTTCTGATTCTTTAAAGAGAACTCAAAATAAAAAAATACGGCTCAAGTTCACAAGATCAGACCGAGGCCAAAAATAGGCTCGAATGCTCACAAAAAAGGAAATAAAAAAGAATATATGATTGTAATATAACCGAGTCAGATGAGTCAAGATACGTAGAGCTCACGCAAAAAGGTTGTTCCAGACAAGAGGCTATTTATACTAAAGGGAAATAGGATACAATATTAAAAAGAGCAAAAAGAGGGATCTTAAACACAAAAAGGATTAAATCATCTGTAAGGCGCTAAAGTGAAAAAAAATAACCTTGGTGATTAGAATGATTCCCCATAAATGTCTATAAACCGTTAGATAAGCCACTGGTGACTTCTTAGTCTTCTACAGGAGAGGGTCCAAGTGGAAGGCGAGTGGTCATGGTTGAAGGGTCTCTGGGTCTCCAGGGGACCCCATGTCCAGGTGATAATTTATAAAAGGGCTATCTTATGTGTAGAGATTGAAAAGCTCTTAGGGGACACACACAGTGATGTCAACAGGACAGAGATAATACACACAGTGATGTCACAGTAAAGGAAGATTATACAAACAGTGATGCACAGTACAGGATTATACAAACAATGATGTCACAGTACAGAGGATAAATATCCACAGTGATCACTGTGTTGTATTATCCCTTGTACTGGACAATCAACTGTGTGATATTATCACTGTACTGTGACATCACTTGTGTACATCTCTGTACTGTGACATCACTGTGTTGTATTATCCCAGTACTGTGAATCACTGTGTGTTATTATCCCTGTGCTGTGATATCACTTGTGATTCTGTAGGTACTATCCTGTACGTGTGATCACCTGTCTGTGTTAGCCGCTGAAATCACGTGTTGTTATTATCTCATTGTACTGTGACATCACTGTTGTATTATCCCTGTACTGTGACTTCACTGTGTGTATATCCCTGACATACTGTGACATCAATGTGTGTATTATCTCTGTACATTGTGACCTCATGTGTGTATTATCCCTGTACGTGACTCATGTGTGTATTATCTCTGTAATGTGACTCACTATGTGTATTATCTGTACTGTGACATCACTGTGTGGATTATCTCTATACTGTGACCTCACTGTGGGTATATCTCTATAAGTGATATCACTGTGTGTACAATCCCGGTACTATAATTCAGGGATTATACACACATTGATGTCCCAGTAGTACAGTAATAACACACACATTAATGTCAAAGTGCAAATAAAACCAATACAGTTATGTCATAGTGCCTGGCAGCTTGAGGTCTTAGATATCAGGGTCCAGGTTTATCTACACTTTCGTTTAACTTCTGAACGATCTACTAGTATCTGACACATATAAAAGAGATGAGACAGATCAGAAACATGAGATGGATATAAGAGCAATAAAACACTCAGTCGCTGCCTATCTCACCTTTACCACACACACAGTCCTATCTCTATGCACTCCCCCTCCCCAAGGATATATACATATCTAGCCTGTAGCTTGTAGAATAAGTCTATGCACTCAGCTGATTGCCAGCCAGGGAAGATGACTCTTGTCTGAGTTGGTTGTTGTAATGTAAGGGGGGGGCAGGAGGCAGAGAGCCACTGCAGTGTGCAGAGAAGAGAGGCTAGCGAACCCAACCACAGTCAGAATATTATGGTCAGCTCCAAGGACAACCAAATAGTAAACACCAAGCTGATAGAATATTATGTGAATGCTGTGTCTATTTTGGTAATTAACATACTTAGAGAATGTGTTTTTGTTATCATTGAGGATAGGTAAGGAATCCTGTGTTCAAAGGGAATACCCTTTAAGCCATTGCAACACCTCCAATGGGCTAGCCTTCTTTGGGCCGGAGGCAGCGGTGGCCAGAATATCGGTAGTGGCTGGTGGTGCGGCCTAGGCACGCTGTTGTCACGGGTTGGTATAGGGGCGGAGGGCTTCATACAGCTGATAGGTCTCCAGCAGGTGGTTTGTGTACAAGAAAGATGGGGGAGAGGCGTGATTGTACAGGTTCCCCCTTAGGGCACGGGCACTTGAGGTGTCTATAGGATGAGTCCGGGTGATGGGGGGGAGCCCGTGGTGGTAAGCAGCCGTATCCAGGGTCAAAAGGGGCAATAACTTACAGCAGGGAAACGTCAGAATGGGACAGCAGGTTTCAATTACTGGAGTGGAGTGGTCTTAGGATAAGGCCCAGCATGATAGTAGAGGATGGGGATAGTTGAGGTGGAGCGTGTCCAAAATTGTGGAAGCTGCAGCTCTGGGTTAGGTCTCCTGACTCAGTTCCTGGGATTAGTATCTTTGGGGAGCACTGAAGGTGAGAGTTTATACTCCCCCTGATCAGTGCGTAGCACCTCTCCAATCAACTCCAGCTAACAATACAGCCACATAATTGGATAATTAATTACACCAATTTAACTGTTGCCTTTCCAGGCAGAATCTACAGCTGCAATTACATCAAGTTCAGAAGGATTATCTTCTGGGTGAGTTGAACAGACTCACCATATATCCTGACATGGAGAGGACGTTATTCGACACTACCACCGTACCTATACGTTGGCAGGGGCGTTGCAAAATCACCAGGGCGTAACTTAAGGTGGTGCAGAGGTTGCGATTCGCGATCCAGCGGCGCGTTCTCGTGGTGGATTCGGGTCTTCCGGCGATTCACAAAGGCAGTTACTGCGGACTCCACCAGATGTCTCGGCTGCGTTGAAGTTCCCCGAGGTCCGCCGGAGTGCACCATTCTATAACTCTGGTGAAGGTAAGTGCGTGTCCGTGATACTTTTTTTAAAAAATGTGGCGGTTTCATCCGAATCCATCAGGTTATCGTACGGCCACGGCCCCCCCCCCCCCCCCGATTTCGTCACGTGCATGCGGCGGATGGCCACATTCCAATCACGTGCGCCAAAAACCCCGGGCAATTCAGGGAAAATCGGCGCAAATCGGAGGAAATATTCAGGTAACAAGTCGGGAAAATGTGAATAGGCCCTAGTAAATGCCCCATTGTATAGTGGAGAAATGTGTTAATCCACTTTATTCGGAAGGCGTCGTGATGCCAGCATGATGGAGTAGACGCTGCTTCCATGACTGGGAACCTTGCCTCACTCCGACACCTGCTTACACTTATCGTGCTGGAGACAGATGCACAGCTTGCCTCCAATGCATGAAGTGATATAACTAAGAGAAGGTATCTCTCCTTTATGTTTGCCGTTTTGTACTGACGTGTTTTCACTGCCTGTGGGTTCAGCGATGACTTTCTCAGTGTTCATAACGGTAGAGCAGATGTCAGTGCTGAAGCTGAGGGGCTAAATAATATCATATCGTGATAGAAGAACATATAATATTATTATGGGGGAGATAATCAGAAGAGTCTGAGGTTAAAACTGTTCTAGTTGCCCATGGAAACCAATCAAAGCTCAGCTTTAATCTTATAAACAGCTGTGGAAAATGAAGCTGAGCTCTGATTGGTTACGTGGGTTCTGCTCTAAAACCTTCTGATCAATCTCCCCCAATATCTCCATCAATAGAGGCACTGGCCGGGATGGAAGCTCAACCAAGTACTCAAAAGGGTGTCCACTCCGACCAATGCATTTGGACAACCATGAGTACTGGGTATCTTCTACTCCAAAGATCAGGACCCCCTTAATTTTAGAAACAAAAGAGACAATTAGATATTTGATACCCAGCAAGTAATGTGTGAGGGGGACTAGTGTTTAGGCTATTTCCAGAACATGGCGCCATCTTGAAAGCCGCCATATTGGATCATGGTCACATTTTTTCAATTGGAATGGCTCGTGTCACGTAATCAAAGAAATGAGAAAATATCATGAACGATTGCCACAATCAGAGAATGTAACGCCTGCTCACCCCCGATTTCTAGGTGTTGTGGTCAGGTCAACGGTTACTAGTACCTGCCCCAAATATATACAAGCTATACATGAAGGGTTAACCCGCCCGTGGGTATTTAGATATTTTTACCTTTAAAATCTATATGTGTACAGCTGGAAGTCCTTCTCTATATGACTCACATAGATAGCAGATCATCAGAACGCCGCATGTCATCTCTGGAGCCCTCGAACATGTGGTCATTACATGAGTCAGTGATGTGCCTATTAACTAATGAAGTGATTATGCTACGTCCCTGATTTACTGGAACACATTATGGCCGTACACGTGTGTAGCAATGATGCAGGACCTGCTCCATCATAATTAACAAAGCCTTTACACAAATCCCGAACGACAGATTTTCATAGTCCAATCGAAAATCCTTTAGAGTCAGTGTAAAGAACCTGTCCAGCAACAGCGCAACCACAAACGAGATTGGGGCTAGCGTCAGACGGGTAAGTGGTGGTGGACTACCCCCAGCACGTCCCTGTGGGCTCTGGTATATATACCAGAGTTTAGACCAAGCACCTAATTTGACAAATTTATTAGAATATTAGACCATAATAAAACAAGTGATATTATTTAGCAAAAATAGGTAACGCGTTTCGGACATTGCTGCTAGGCTGTCCTTAGTCAGACCAGTACCCCCCCTTTAATAAAATATTCCCACAGAGCTCCCCTTTATGAAATGATCACAGCAGAAACCCCCTTTAATGAAATGTCAACAGCAGAGCCCCCCCTTAATAAATATCCATGGCAGAGCCCCCCTTTAATGAAACATCCACGCAGAGCCCCCCTTTAATGAAAGTCTACAGCAGAGGCCCCGTTTAATGTGATGTCCACAGAGAGCCAGGATTTTAATGAAATGTCCACAGCAGAGCCCCCCTTTCTTAATGAAATGTCCACCAGCAGCAGCCCCCCTTAAATGTAATGTCTACAGTTGAAATTCCCCTTAATGAAATGTCACAGAAGAGGCCCCACCCCTTAATGAAATTTTCACCAGCAGAGACTCCTTTAAAAAAATTAAAAACTCTATACTTACCTTTTGTCTTCTTATTCCTGGCAAAATGGGCAGAGCACGTCTATGCACCCTGCCACATGCACACACTATGACGTCACACGCCCGTGACATCGCTGTCTCATAGTGTGTACATGGGGCGGGTTACATAAGTGGGGGGAAACGTGTTCGGCCCGTTAGAATAGGAATAGAAGAAGACACGAGTTGGAAGGAGTAGAAGATGGAGGCAAGTATGGACCAATAGTAGTTTTCGTTGGCATAGATGACATTTTTCCATCCATGTACTCATCCTAGTCTATGGCGGAGACCCATGTAGATAGTCCATACCTGCTGTCTGTATATATATATATATATATATATATATATATATATATATAATTTTTGTGTGCAGTGTAGTTGTGGCTTCATTGTTTAGTCTGCCCTATCATAGTTATCATAATAAGTTTGGGAAAAAGACACAGGCCACAATATTCAACCAATAGGACTTGCCACTGCTTGCTAGGCTGTTTCGGGTGATCACTAATGAAAAATAGACAAAAAAAACTTTTTGACTTCATCTAAGTCTAAGGACAACCAAAAATGATGGCTAACACAGAATAGCAAATTAATAGTTGACTCCCACACTATAAATAAAACAAAATAATTGGGGTCTCTGTGGGTTTGTTAAAGATTAACAACCACAAAAAAAAATCAAGAGGGAAAACAATAGTTTCAACCATAGGCCCCTTTTATTCACTGTTGACCATCGGCCCATTTTGAAGTAGGCACCATTGGATCCAACTTTATTATTTGGCAGAGGATCATGTAAACAGAAACTTACATAAATGTCAAATTCTGCCCATGTGTGGATTGTCAATGTAAACCTTCTTCTCCCACTCTTGTGTATTTTCAAAGATAAAAAGTTAGGAGGTTAGGTCGAGAGACCTGGTGGACATTCAATGACCCACCGACCAATCCACTATCCAGGGACAGTCATATGAATGTTCGAACCTCACACTCATAAGTGGTGAAACACATCTTGCTGGAAAAACCTCAAGGGAATGATGCAATCTTCCAGAGGCAAACACAACATCATAGAGCAATTTCAGATATGCGGGGCATGAGTTTCCATTGATAAAGAAGGCCCCCCACTACAGCTCCTCCTATTCATCAAGCCAGGCATGATAAACATCCAAAGAGAGTTTGCAGACAGCACTAAAGTAAGAAGCAGACTGCTGAATCCCTTGATGAACATTCAGATATTAAATATTAAAGTAAAGTAAGGCAAGTAAACGTACATGGGCAAATATTGTAAAAGAGTGGCCAACCCCTTTAGGCCAATAAAAGGTTCAATACAAAGGGCTTAAAGTAACTCTTAATAGAGAATCAAAATTTGACTATAAAGTTATAAGGTATCAATAACCAACAAATCTCTGTTCCACTTTGGGTAGCTTTATTGCCACTGACTTCAACAGGGAAGTTGTGTTAAGTTACAAGACACACCCCCGGAATCAAATCCTCCTCCTGCAAACCCAGGCAGCCAGGATGTGCCGCGTTTAGTGATATTTTAAAGCGACATATCCTTAGCTACCTGGGACTACAGGAAGACAGGGCTTGGTTATCATTGAAGCTCATGCTCTGGGCTCCTTAATTCTCTGCTCAGGGGACCCTGGATGGAAGCTACAATTGATAATCACTCAATCTCTCCTCCTTCTGTTCTACTGATTGCTGTCTAAGGATGCCAATACGATTAAAGTCGACGAGCAGAGGTCGGTAGCAACAAGTTTCTGATTAAATTGCCACGTTGGCACTTTGCAACATAAAAAAGGGTTTTGGGTTAGTTTGGGCACCGGTTACCTAGAAGGTTCGCCAATGCTGGTCTATATCCACCATTAGTCCTATGACAGGAAAGATCATTGTTGCCATCAAGATCTATCTTATATCAATCATCGCATAAGGACCCAGACCATGCCCTTCAGGGTTAGTAAAAGGATTTTCCAACGACCTATAAGTTGTAGACAGTTGTTGCGGAGCAGATTAGCTATTTCCCTGCCAAGAGGGTCCCTGTAATCCCTTTCAGGAGGCATGTGGTGCGCTGCAGGGGTTAAGCAGTCCGCTGCCACTCTATTCCACAGATCACGTTCTGGCAATTATTAGATGGACATTTATTAAAACAGCGCTGAGCTCAGGCACCTCCATTAGGGATCACCAGTATTGAAAAAAAAAAAAAAAAAACACACCCCGAAAAAAAAAAACCCTCCCGCTTCTCGCGGTGGAAATAGCCATCAGTAATCCGTTCATTTCATGAACTCTTGAAAAGGAAAAATGAACGAAATAAATGGAACACAAAAGGATAGTAGGAATGAGTTGATGTGGCGCGTCAGCAGTTCTACTCCAGTGGGCACGGCGAGCGATGGCAGCTGCGTAGAGTCTCACACCCACCAAACAGCTCCATTAGGAACGTCCTGTGTTGTCAAACACTAGAACCAGGGCCGGGATAAAATTATGGAGGATCTATCAGGGAGGGAGGATGACGCGTTCAGAGGAACATAATACAACGATGGCTCACGAGTGGACGGAGGATAATAAACACTCCGGAGCCATTGGCGAAGGGGGAACATGGCGATGGTAAGGGGGGACCTATATCGCCTGAATTTATGTGCTACTATTGATGTAAGATGGTCATTGCACCCTATAAAGAGGCTTACATAGAGATTGATGAGGTCTCCCTTTGTTTTTTTTTATATCCTGTGACTGGCCAATGGCCGATTTTTTTATGGTTCTGGTTAAGGAGACACTTCACACGATCGTACACATAAGATAATGATGGCGACCGAGGCTGGACCAGCTGAGCAAGTAAAGTACACGTGTGGTGGAGGATGTTCAGGAAAAAGCGGTGGACATGTTGAATTTCAATGTCTAGTCTTGCTTGGGTTTCAGGGGAGATAAGCCGCCATCTGATGTACGGAGGTGCATTAGAACACAAGTCATATTGTGCATGCAAGTCCCATGGCGGATCTTCATATAGGCAATATGGGCCAGCGCCCGGGGGCACCTTCCTCTCCCATGCTCGCATGACGTCACCTCAGATGGGAGGGGGGGTGCAGGGGCGTGCATAATTAACAGCCTGGAGTGCCGGACATCTTGTCCCAGCTCTCCGTGACTGCTAATTATAAGTTTTTTTCTAGGTGATAACAGCGTGTCAAGGACTAGCGATGGACAGCACCAAGATCAGTGTCCCATGGAGTGGACAGCACCAAGATCAGTGTCCCATGGGAGTGGCCAGTTACCCCCCCCCTCCCTTGAGAAACCCGTCCGTCATGCTCTATTATAAATAGGAGGCATATGGGGTGTTTTTTAATTTGAAATAGACAAAGAAGGAGGGGTTTCCCTAGAGTGAACCGCTCTCTCGTGGCCATCCCATGGGACACTGCTCTGCGGAGAGAAAAGTAAACTTCAACTAAACTTTTTTTATCGGAAAAGTTTTATTTATAAAAACACTTTGGCAACGTCCTATCTATTCTATGGAGACATGGGGGAGCCAAAAAAAAGGGCTCCTCGTGACAGGTTCCTTTAAGCTCATTCTTATTTTATGTTATGTATGCGCAGATTATTATGTGTTTATACAGAGGATAAGGGCTGGCCTATGATTCCACCTCCGTAATTACAGGCAACAATTGGGAACCTCTTGTAATATATAGCCATGGGAATCCAGGATTTTAATTAAAAGTGATAGCTGAATGCACTTGATAAAAACATCTGTTTTGGTTACAGCGGATCACACTTAATTCCCTTGTCATTTCAAAAGCTTTTCCATCAATTATGTAGCGCTACATATTATAAGGAGATACTTGAGAGACCTGCGAGGGCGTACATAAGTGTGGTCTGAGTATATTAGCATGGAGACAATAACATATCAATAGATTCTTGACAACTTTTCCAAATTTGTTACTACAGAATTAAAGTAAATTTTAAATTTTTCCGTTTCCCAGTCCAAAAATAAGTGGGGCAAATGAAATCCCCCCAAAGATCATGACATCTGATTTAGGGGTTGGCAAGTTTTCCCTAAGAATAGGAAGATGTTTACAGCACCTGGTTCTGGGGAAAAAAATTGAAAAAATATATTAAAATTTATGAATTTTAGAAATTCAGTCTTAACTGCTGAATCTTTGCAAATTTGGAAGATTCTATAGATCTTAATAAAAGACAAGAATGGAATACACCTCACTCTTATAATCACAGTTTGATTGCTGCAAGCCAGGGGTGCAAAGCCTGAGGTGAGTTGAGCCTTTGCCTCAGGCAGCACCACCTGCAGCAAAATGGGCGGCGACATTGTGGTGCAGTCAACTACAACAATGCAGGATCTGACTCTTAGAATAGTGTCTCTTCCATACCAGTAACTAAAACAACCTGTTAATATAACTTTTGGATGGAGCATAGAAGGTGCTGTTCTATAGCTCATTTCAGCGAGAGATAGTTTAGTTTCATCCTTGTAAGTCCAAGTAGTGAATAACCTGCAATCATCTTATTGTCAGGGTAGACTTCTAGGACACAGATCTGAAAGCCCTCTAACTTTAGGCCTACACATGCACAGTACAAACAGGTTCTCCACAGTCATTACACATGCCCAGGCCTCCGTCCATGCGGTATTCATGAGATTTCAGACTAGGGATCATGAAGAAGGGCAGAAGAAGGATCTTCTCTAGAAGAAAGTGGTATTGCCTACAGATGATGTAGTAGTAGTTTGGGAATCAAAACGTTCCCATAGGAGTGAGATACATGTGCCAATTTATATACGGAATTAAAGACATATGGGATGCTAATCATGTTCATCATCACTATGTGGCTTGACGAACCTGGTGGGTGGCGGAACTATAAGCTTTAGGGATTTGGTATAGATCTCTTCCATGATACTCTCTCGCGGGAGAATAGGTGGGGGGCCTGTGCTTCCCACAAAATCTGAACTCCTACTCGCTGGCCCTGGCTTAAATTGCAGGCGACAACTGGATGGTAGCCCATACACTGATAAGTGCATAGTAACACTAAACAAATATACAAAACAAATACAGACATATCGATCAAGGCAAACAAACTGGGTCAGAACCAAGATAGCAGAAAGGTACAAAATCGTAGTGCCAACGTAAAGGTCAGTATCACAGCAAAGCATAGTAGATTGTACAGTTTAGAAGACCGTTCTTTAACAGGTACTGAATGAATTGATAGGCGATATAAATTAGGTGAGTATATAGTATAGATAGTATAAGTGAGTGCCTGGACTCCGCCCCAACAGATGATTGGTGCGGCTGTCTGTCACTCCAACTGGCACTGTGAAACATCCCCAGCACAGGAGAGACAGCTAGGTTGTCCATGACATCCTCCAGCAGAGCAGAGCTGGGTGTGGTCACAAGTCCCAAAACACTGCCGCAAGAATCCATTGAGGAGAGTTCTGGACTCCGTTAACTTCTATGTCAACAGAATAAGGTCAAGTTATGCTTTTGAGATAAAAATATCACCTGTGCACTCAGAAATACATATACTGGATCCAGAATCGATGACTAAGGCAAACTGTAAAGTGCTTACCTCATTGACAAGATAAGGGGCAGTTGAGGTTGGTGAGGGTCCCTAGAAGGGCTATTTAATAAAGGGTGTACAAGGTATCATGAGAAGTGGTTGACCCCCACCATTCTCCTACAATGATATATGAACCTGAGACGGACTATAGATCACCAACATCTCTAGACTGGTCAATCTGGAAAGGACTTCCACGAAATCTTACGTCGCTTGTATTACATACCTTTAGTACTTGCCACGTGAGCAAGAACTCAATTGTAATTGTAATACCAACGTTTGCCTTAATGATTGTAATCTGAATTACTTAATAAAAAAAAAAGTTTAGATAATTCCCTAATAATAATTTAAGTAGGTAGAAACAAGACCGAGACCGACTCTAATCTAACATCCTTTACCAGTAGTGTTCGCTGTGTTTTGATATAGGGAACACACATTTTCCACAATTTTATATTAGAGGCTGCCGGCATCCCTGGGAAAAGTGCCATTTTCTGACAACTACTTTAATTTTAGGGTCTCTGCTTGCAGCCAATGTGCACAGCTTGTAACCCAGAAATAACGTGTGATATTACTTAGGAAGGCACCTTGGTGAAACCGCTGTGCTCCAACCACCCAACACCGAGCGCGCAGCTCCATCTCGCCTGATATCTCCTTGACGTTTAGGCGCCACTAATAAGTGCGAGAATTGCCAAAGAGGGAACATAAAACACGCGTACAATGTATAAAGTGGCCTTTTCGCAGTCGGGGTGTTACATGAATCTGGGCAGTTGTGTCTCTATCGATGATTCTGAGTTTACATAATAGGATAAAAAGTTATTTAAAAAATGGAGAAATTTACATTTTTCACGGGTGAAAAAGAGATTGGCAGATTTTTAAGCCTGTATGTATTGTATATAATTGGTTAGCTCACATTATTTAGAGTATGACATACAGGGGCACACTTACTAAGGGTCCGAAGGTCGCACTTTCGTCGGGTTTTGCAATTATTCCGTTTTGCGCCAAATTTCCCCGTGCTTGCGATCGGATTGTGGCGCACGGCGCTGGTTGCATGTGACAGAAATCGGGGGGCGTGGCCGTCGGACAACCCGAGGATTCGGACAAACTCGGAGACTCGGGCGCACAATCTTAGTGAATTGCGGCAGACAACCGCATCCTTGTCGGACAACGCCACCGCGGGATTGCGACAGGACCGGGTATGTAAGTCTGCCCCATAGCAGTCACACTTGGACCTTTATAATGTGCCTACTTCAACCCTAAATAATAAAACATTTTTAGTATTTTGCCACACAGAAGCTTAAGATCCCAAATTTTGGGGGGGGGGGGTTGGCGCATAATCAACATTATTTACAATTTTTTTTAAATTCATTTTAGTTAAAAAAACCCGTTTTCAATGTATATTATATGATGTTTTCATTGTCAAATGACAAGAAAGGAAACATAGAAATTAATTCTATAGTCAGAAGTTCAATTTCGATATATAATGGGGCCATTTACTTACCCGTCCTGACGTGTTCCCCGAAAGTGCATTGTCCGACGATTATGCTCTCTGCCATGATTCACTAAGATCTGCCGGAGTTCACCTTCTTCTTCCTGGTGCATGTAAGTGCTTGGGCTTGCGACACAATTTAAAGTTAAATCCCGCACTCAGTCTGAATCCATCGGATCGTCCGACGTCACACCCCCGATTTTTGTGACATGAAAGCAGCACAGCTGTGGCACAATCGATCGCGTGTGACACAATCCCCAGCCAATACCTGTCACAGCCGCGCAAAACCCGAAAAACGAAGGAAAGCGCATCCATGGACCCGTAGTAAATAAGCCCCTAAATGTGCTTGAATGTTTAATTTTTTAACTTTGCATGTCCCACATTTTCACCCCCCAAAATTTTTGTCTCAGGGGTGAACTGGATTTGATAAGACAGTCCAATGGAGGTGAGGGCAATGTAGGAAGACCATTTCGGCCATCCCCAGGGTCTCCAGCTGTCTTTGGCAGGAAGTGCCTGTGTCTGTGCGGTCTTGTAATGCAGGGGGGAGGAGCAGGAGGCAGAGAGCACTGCAGTGTACAGAAAGGAGAAGCTATTTATGAGAAGAATCCATCCATAGTCACAAGACTTACAGTCATGTCCAGGGACAACCAAAATAGTGGTTACATAGGACTGATAGAGATGCGTTGGAATTATAATAGTGAAATGTGTATTGTGTGTAATTAGAAAATGTGTTATTGTGTATCCTGAGTACATATAATAAACTTGTCTTTTGTGGGACCTCCTTTTAATCCTTAATTTATGTCAAACAGTTCACAGTAACATGGTATTGCTTAAAAATATGAATTGCTTTGGTCTACAAGACCCGGGGAATGTAGTGTTTTTCCATTCAACTGTGTTAGTTTAAAAATTTTTACAACATGTGCTGATAGCACATTGTAATGAATGAGTTAAAACAAGAGAGCCTCGGGTCTTCGGAAGACCCAAGGCTGTCATGGCAATGGATGACGTCACGGGGAAGGACGATCCGCGAAAAGATCCGCCCATGCGCCGCCATCTGTTTGAAGCCGCGGTGATCAGTGGGAAAGCACCGATTGCGGGTGTTACCGGTAAGCCTTTGCTGCAATATCCGGAGCCTCTCCATGCACGGGACCCCGGCTCGTACGGCGCAAGTCGGAAGGGGTTAAAGTTGGATACACATGCCCTTGCCACGGATATTTACCACCCTAACCACGCCCCTGCTGATAGACTAATTTCAAGTAAACAGGAACAGAAACACCAACACCACAGCACAATGCAACCAACCACCTAGAAAATAAATATACCACAGCGCAAGCACTAAAAACCGCCCCAGAAACCAAAACAAATATTGCAGACCAATGAGAAAAATACAGACCCCGGACAATAAATAATATAGAAACTCAGACCAGAGATTTAATATTGCAGACCCCAGACCAGACAAACAATAATAATAGCGATTGTAGACAAGACAATAAAATATACAGTGCTCAAACCAGACAATAAATAATAAAAGAGAACTAGACCAGACATGACAATGGAGACCCCAGAGCGGACATTAATAATGGAGGCCATGAGCGAAATAATAATGGTGACAGCGACTAAATGGGGATCATATCCAATGTCTTAGAAGTGGAGCCAGATTGTTTGGGGTTGCATGGTTACTTGTTTATGACCCTTTCATTCCTCAAAAATTCCTGCTCCAGTGCTTTGTTGGTGGCTATTGATCTTGGCATATAGACCTAAACTAGACCTAAAACTCTTTTTTCTGTTCCAGTCAAGTATTTTGGCCCAAATTTTCTTCCTATGGCTTCCTGGCTCAGGTTGCAAAGATGACCAGTGCTCCTGGATGATGTCAGGGCAGCTAAACTTACTTCAAAAGATCCAGATTCGGTGATTTACTGTATATACTTTCCTCCATGGCTTTGATACTCTCTTGTTCATTCTGACTTCTTGGTTACTGGCCTGCTGCCTACTGCACAATCCTGGTTATCCTCTGACTTACTTTCGCCTTACTGCTTGGTGACAACCCCTGGGTCCGTTCCTAACCAGACCTAGTTCCTCAGTGTGCCATTGCGACCCAAGACTGTTTTAGGAACCACAATGTGAGGGTTTCCTGGAAGTAAAAAGATACCAAAAACTGCACCATCTACTCTGTGCCAATCAGAGTCCAAAGTCACCAATATCCTGAAAAATGGGGGGGGGGTAGTGTAGTGCCCACTCATAAACCCATAGCAGCAGGTCCACAACACGTTACCCCACAGTTAACCCAAATATTTCATCCCCTAATCAAACAGTCTTTTCAGACCACACGATGACACTCGTGAGGAGGACATTCGTGGTTCAAGAAGTCACTGGTGTCCCATAATGCCCTGTAACTGTACTTCCAGCGGGGTGGAGGTGTCAGAAGCCCAGAAGCACCAGAATATGTGGGAACCGGAGCAAGGTAAGAAGTCCTCTTTGTCACCTCCCTGCTCCTGCCCACTTGAAACCCCCTTTAAGGGTATATTTTGCAATAAATAATAAAAAAACTTAGAAGCAGGTGACTCCGGCGGACTCGGCGCAGAAGGAGGATTGCAGGAACTCGGGCGCACAATCTTAGGAATTGGGGCAGACCCGAATCCTTGTCGGACAACGCAACGGTGGGATTGCGACACAGGACCGGTATGTAAATCTGCCCCGTAGCAGTCACACATGGACCTTATAATGTACCGACTTCAACCCTAAATAAAAAAACATTTTTAGTATTTTGCCAACACAGAAGCTTAAGATCCCAAATTTTGGGGGGGGTTTGCGCATAATCAACATTATTTACAGTTTTTTTTAATTTAATTTTTAGTTAAAAAAACCCGTTTTCAATGTATATTATATGATTTGTTTTCATTGTCAAATTGACAAGAAAGGAAACATAAGAAATTAATTTCCTATAGTCAGAAGTTCAATTTTGATATATAATGGGGCACATTTACTTACCCGTCCTGACGCGTTCCCCGAATTGTCCAATGATTATGCTCTCTGCCACGATTCACTAAGATCTGTCGGAGTTCACCTTCTTCTTCCTGGTGCATGCAAGTGCTTGGGCTTGCGACACAATTTAAAGTTAAATCCCACGCTCAGTCTGAATCCATCGGATCGTCCGACGTCACGCCCCCGATTTTTGTGACATGAAAGCAGCACAGCTGTGGCACAATCCGATCGCGTGTGACACAATCCCCAGCCAAATACCTGTCACAGTCCCGCAAAACCCGAAAACGAAGGAAAGCGCGTCCATGGACCCTTAGTAAATAAGCCCCTAAATGTGCTTGAATATTTAATTTTTTAACTTTACATGTCCCACATTTTCACCCCCCAAAATTTTTGCTTCTCAGGGGTGAACTGGATCTGATAAGACCCAGGAGCTCTGCTTAACCCTACAATACCTAGCATACAGGTCCAATAGAGGTAGGGCATTTCGGTCATCCCTCCAGGGTCTCCAGCTGTCTTTGGCAGGAAGTGCCTGTGTCTGTGCTGGTCTTGTAATGCAGGGGGAAGGAGCAGGAGGCAGAGAGCACTGCAGTGTACAGATAGGAGAAGCTATTTATGAGAAGAATCCATCCATAGTCACAAGACTTACGGTCATGTCCAGGGACAACCAAAATAGTGTACATTAGGACTGATAGAGATGCGTTGGAATTATAATAGTGAAATGCTGTATTTGTGTTAATTAGAAAATGTGTTATTTTGTTATCCTGAGTACATATAATAAACTTGCCTTTGTGGGAACATCCCTTTTAATCCTAAATTTATGTCAAACAGTTCACAGTAACATGGTATTGCTTAAAAATATGAATTGCTTTGGTCTACAAGACCCGGGGAATGTAATGTTTTTCCATTCAATTGTGTTAGTTTAAAATTTTTTACATAGATTTTTAACATTTGCATGCAAGGTCTTGTGGCTGCATAATCCATCTTGCTTTAAATTGTGTTGTCACAATTGGGGCCTTTCCCAGTCGTGCTCTGTAGCAGGGGTACACAACCTTTATTGCTCAGGGGGCCGCACTGCAGGGGTGTCGCTATGTCAAAAGATCCGGGGCTCGTGCCCGCTGCCCGGGCATTCCTCCCTTTTCTCACATTACTGTGCATTACTTTCCCCTGCTGGTCCTAGCCCCCGAGAGAATAATACTCCCGGAGCCTGCAGGACCTGTGATGATGTCATGATCAGAGCTGCATGAGTGAGGTAAGGAAGAAACATAATAGCAGCTACCGGAAGGAGGACAACATGGGGGTAACTGTGTGGGCTATTTTCCGTTACGGGGTAAAATACTGTGAAAAACCGTTATTATATTTTGATAGATCAGGCATTTTCGGACGCGGTGATACCTAATGTGTTTATGATTTTTACTGTTTATTAATATTTATACAAGTTCTAGGGAAAGGGGGGTGATTAAAATTTTTAGCTTTTTTTTTATTATAATTTTTTAAAAACTTTTTATTATTTTTACTTTTACTATTTTACTTTAACCCTAGGTTGTCTGATCAATCCTATCATATACTGCCATTTATGGGGATTTTCCTCCTCATTCATTACAATGTGCTGATAGCACATTGTAATGAATGAGTTAAAACGAGAGAGCCTCCTGTAATGGCAACGGATGACGTCATGGGGAAGGACGATCCGCAAAAAGATCCGCCCATGCGCCGCCATCTTTTTGAAGCCGCGGTGATCAGTGGGAAGCACCGATTGCGGGTGTTACCGGTAAGCTTTTGCTGCAATATGCCCGCGAGCCCTCTCCATGCACCGGGACCCGGCGCAAGTCGGGAAGGGGTTAAAGTGTGATACACATGCCCTTGCCACGGATATTTTACCACCCTAACCACGCCCCTGCTGCATAGACCAATTTCAAGTAAACAGGACCCAAGAAACACCAACTACCACAGCACAATGCAAAATCCCACCCTAGAAAATAAATATACCACAGCGCAGCACTAAAAACCGCCCCAGAAACCAAAAAAATATTGTAGACCAATGAGAAAATACAGACCCCGGACAATAAATAATATAGAACTCAGACCAGAGATTTAATATTGCAGACCCCAGACCAGACAACAAATAATAATAGCGATTGTAGACGAGACAATAAAATATACAGTGCTCAAACCAGACAATAAATAATAAAAGAGAACCTAGACCAGACATTGACAATGCAGACCCCAGAGCGGACATTAATAATGGAGGCCACTGAGCGAATATAATAATGGTGACAGCGACTAAATGGGGATCATATCCAATGTCTTACTGAAGTGGAGTCCAGATTGCTTTGGGGTTGCATGGTTACTTGTTATGACCCTTGCGTTCCTCAAAAATTCCTGCTCCAGTGCTTTGTTGGTGGCTATTGTCATCTTGGCATATAGACCTAAACTAGACCTAAACTCTTTTTTCTGTTCCAGTCAAGTATTTTGGCCCAAATTTTCTTCCTATGGCTTCCTGGCTCAGGTTGCAAAGATGACCAGTGCTCCTGGATGATGTCAGGGCAGCTAAACTTACTCAAAAAGATCTCAGATTCTGGTGATTTACTGTATATACTTTCCTCCATGGCTTTGATACTCTCTTGTTCATTCTGACTTCTTGGTTCCTGGCCTGCTCCTACTGCACAATCCTGGTTATCCTCTGACTTTATACTTTCTGCCTTACTGCTTGGTGACAACCCCTGGGTCCGTTCCTAACCAGACCTATGTGCTGCCATTGCTGATCCAAGACTGTTTTAGGAACCACAATGTGAAGTCTTTTCCTGGAGGTAAAAAGATACCAAAAACTGCATCATCTACTCTGTGCCAATCAGAGTCCAAAGTCACCTAATATCCTGAACTTGCGGGGTGAGGTGTACTGCCCACTCATTAAAACCCATAGCAGCAGGTCCACAACACGTTACCCCACAGTTAACCCAAATATGTTTTATCCCCTGATCAACAGTCTTATCAGACCACACGATGACACTCGTGAGGAGACATTCTGTGGTTCAAGAAGTTCACTTGGTGTCCCATAATGTCCTAGTACTGTACTTCCAGCGCGGTGGAGGTTTCAGAAGCACCAGAAGCACCAGAACTATGTGGGAACCGGAGCAGGGTAAGAAGTCCTCTGCTCCTGCCCACTTGAAACCCCCTTTAAGGGTTTATTTTGCATAAATATTAATAAAAGCCGTGCTACATGAAACCAACAAACTTCTAAACCCCATAGTGGAAAAGTGTCACTTATCTTGCCACCTAGCGCACTAATCTCTGGACACTATAGTATATTATAAAAGGTCTGGCCAGATGTATACTGTATTTTAGGAGGGAAAGATTGTGTTTTATTCCGTTAAATCACTGCCATTTTTATGCTTTAGAGTCCAGTGAGTGAGAGGTAGTAAGAAGAGATGATAATACCAGATGTCCACATTTGGGTTGGGGTTCGGCCCCGTGACCTAGACATAATGGGGGTCATTTACTAAGGGCCCGATTCGTGTTTTTCCGACGTGTTACTCGAATATTTCCGATTTGCGCCGATTTCCCCCGGGAATTTTGGCGCATGGGATCGGATTGTGGTGCATCGGCGCCAGCATGCACGTGAAGGAAATCGGGGGGCGTGGCTGAATGAAAACCCGACGGATTCGGAAAAAACGCCGCATTTTAAAAAAAATGTGTTGCGAAAACTGCACTTACCTTCACTCGGCCTGGCTCGGTGTATTCCAGTGCGTCCCGATGCTTTTCAGAGCAGCAGCGCCACCTGGTGGATGGCGTAGGAAGTGCCTAAATAAATCCCGGCCGGACCCGAATCCACCGCAGAGAACGCGCCGCTGGATCGCGAATGGACCAGGTAAGTAAATCTGCCCCAATGTTGGATTGGAGGCCGAGCAACCAATCTGGCAAATTGACGCGACAAGCTATGGCTATGATCTGTCAGGGGTGCTGCCATCGTGCACCAATCCGGCATTATGTCCGAACACTGAAACCGGACAAGGACATGGGGTCCTCTCATCTCTCGTTGTAAGCAGTGACTCCAATGGAGGGCAGCAAAAAAGCCACTTTTCTCCAGAAAAAACATCAGGGACAGACTGATATTCTGCACAAGGTACAGGGAGTGGACGGCTGAGGACTGGGGTAAAGTCATTTTCTCTGATGAATCCCCTTTCCGATTGTTTGGAACATGTGGAAAACAGCTTGTTGGGAGAAGACAAGGTGAGCGATACCCCCAGTCTTGTCTCATGCCACCTGTAAAGCCTCCTGCAGCCATTCATGTGTGGGGTTGCTTCTCAGCCAAGGGAATCGGCTCTCTCACAGTCTTGCCTAAAAACACATCCATGAATAAAGAATGGGACCAGAATGTCCTCCAAGAGCAACTTCTCCCAACCGTCCAAGAGCAGTTTGGTGACAACAATGCCTTCTCCAGCATGATGGAGCACCTTGCCATAAAGCAAAGGTGATAACTAAATGGCTAGGGGAACAAAACATAGAGATTTTGGGTCCATGGCCTGGAAACTCCCCAGATCGTAATCCCATTGAGAACTTGTGGTCAATCATCAAGAGACGGGTGGACAAACAAAAACCAACAAATTGTGACAAAATGCAAGCTATGATTGTGCAGGAATGGACGGCTATCAGTCAGGATTTGGTGCAGAAGGTGATTGAGAGCTGCCAGGGAGAATCGCAGAGGTCCTGAAGAAGAAGGGGCAACACTGCAAATACTGACTTGCTGCATTAACTCAGACTGCAGGGATTAACAAACCCAAACCTTAAATTTGGTACTTGCCCCTGTACCTTGATAAACCATCCAACCGTTTGGTACTTGACCTCGTACCTTGATCAACCATCCAACCGTTTGGTACTTGACCTCGTACCTTGATCAACCATCCAACCGTTTGGTACTTGACCTTGCACTTTGATCAACCATCCAACCGTCTGGTACTTGACCTTGTACTTTGATAAACCTTCCATCCGTCTGGTACTTGACCGTGTACCTAGACTAACCACCGATCCGTCTGGTACTTGACCGTGTACCTAGACTAACCACCCAACCGTCTGGTACTTGACCGTGTACCTAGACTAACCACCCAACCGTCTGGTACCTGACCGTGTACCTAGACTAACCACCCATAAACAGACTGGGAAACTAAATGTTTGGGTAATGTGGGAAGGCCACAGCGTTTATTAACAACTAAGATAAATTATTAAATAACGTTATAAATTAAAACATTTCCCAACTTGCTAGGCCCGCTTGGCATCTTCAAAATCTTGAGAACCAACTCGCCCGAAATGGCGGCTGCGGCCCTGCAGCCGGCATGTGGGCATCTTCCAGCGCCTTAGGGCCTGTGTAACTTCCGCCTTCGCTGTGACGTCTGTAGGAAAACAGAAGGAAACAGCCAGAACCAAGGAAAGAAGAGCTGAAAAGAAATAATTCTGAGGGCAGGGTGGGAGGGTGACTTCTCGCCTCTTCGGTCAGTGGGCCGAAGAGAAGGAAAGAGGCCCCCCCACGTGCTTCGGACTTTAAAAACCACCGGCGGGTCCTTACCCGCCCCACAAAACCACCTCCTGTGACCTCACACAAGGAGGGAGTAAAGGGGCAAGCCCCACCGCCTACCAGAAGGCTTGAAACACCCCCTACAGTCCTCAGCCCCTTCGCTATTTGCTTTGGGGCTTGTTATTCTGTCCAAAATAGCTTTTATTCCTCATGATATGATTGCACTTGTATTTCTGTATGTGATAAAAACATCTGACAAACCAGAGGGCAACAAATCATGTGACAATATAATATTTGTGTCATTCTCAAAAATGTTGGACTGTACACCAAAGTGACCACGGATGACACAACGTGGCTAATGAGACAAGTCCCCTTTAAGGACTCCCATGGTTTCCTTGTGTTTCCAGCCTTCTCTCCCACACAAAACCTCATCATGTAATATTGATCCATCAGATCACATTGGAAGCAGTCACGCCGCAGCGTCCTGCATTGATGAGCCCCCGTCCCTCAGCTGCTTCTCTGCGGTCCTCACATATAATGGCTTCTCCCTGCCTCCCCGCATCACCCTGTGATAATCACCACTCTCCCCCTTACATTCACTGCTCACCCCTGTGTGAGGTAGGTACAAATGGCCTCACGCTGTGTAATGATACGGCGCTGCCTGTTCTCTGCCACTCACAGCCACGGGATCTCCACCTATTCAGCTAACAAAATTAAGGCCGCCATGGATTTCCCGTTTCCAGGTGATTAACCATTTTGTTCTGTACCTGTCAGGCTCTGGAGGTGGGCAACTAACACACAAAAACTGTTTCTTGTGCTTAATTCAGGTCAAAGGTAGATTATAGATTAGTCGAAAGCACAAGTGAGGCAATAGACAAAAAATATATAGGGAATTCTTCACATTGAACATGGTGTCTGAGCAGCAGGCAGTAGTTATAGAACAAGATGAGCAGATTAGATTGTACATAGTGTCCTATCCGCAGGCAGCATGTTATAGAGCAGGAGGAGCTGAGACAATTGTACATAGTGTCCTATCTACAGGCAGCATGTTATAGAGCAGGAGGAGCTGAGAAGATTGTACATAGTGTCCTATCTGCAGGCAGTGTGTTATACAGCAGGAGGAGCTGAGCACCTTGTACATAGTGTCCTTTCTTCTGGCAGCATGGTATAGAGCAGGAGGAGCTGAGCAGATTGTACACAGTGTCCTATCTGCATATAACATATTACAGAGCAGTATGAGCTGAGCAGATTGTACATAGTGTGCTAGCTGCAGGCAGCATGTTACAGAGCAGGAGGAGCTGAGTAGGCAAAACTCTCTTCAGCTGTTGCAATGCGTTTTGAAACGCAAGCATTGAATGCGGTGTTGGCGGGGTAATCAGGACTCTCACTGCCAATCACTGTGTGTGGAAGGGGTAATCAGGACTCTCACTATCAGTCACTGTGTGGGTGGTGTAATTAGGACTCTCACTGTCAATCACTGTGTGTGGGCGGAGTAATCAGGACTCTCACGGTCAATCACTGTGTGTGGGCGGAGTAATCAGGACTCTCAATGTCAATCACTCTGTGTGGGCGGGGTAATCAGGACTCTCATGGTCAATCACTGTGTGTGGGCGGAGTAATCAGGACTCTCACTATCAATCACTGTGTGCGGGCAGAGTATTCGGGACTCTCACTGTCAAGACTGGGAGGTAGTAAACATTACCCATTTAACTCCACATTAAGGCACTTTAGTAAAGATACATAATCCTACCCGTAACATTAACCCCATAAACCATTTATAACTAAACATAACTAAGAAATGATGACACGATGCTCCTGTTGGGCAGAAAAGGTCACAGCTATTTATTGCTGATAAACACAATTATTATTATTTATAGTCTCAAAATTAACCCAATCTCTGTTCGTTTCTTGGAACAATAGCTGCCGAAGCGGTTTGTTCATCCGACTCCCGAACCACCACTTCGACTTCCGAAAAAATCCACATCAATTCTCTTTCTCCGCCAACTGTACTTGAGATGATCACCGAAAACCATTATACTTTAATACCAAATTAACCACAAACTCCGTCCTCTCTTTAAACCATAGCTGCCCGCAAGCGGTTTGCTCAACCGACTCCCGAATTAGCACTTCGACTTCCGGGCAAATTCCACATCAATTCTTAATTCCTTCAGCTGTGACTTGAGATGATCTCCGAAAACAATATTACTTAATACTTTTAAAAATTTAACCCAATTTTCATCCACTCTTTGGAAACCAGCCTGCCCGAAGCGGTTGCTCAACCGGACTCCCAATCAGCACTTCGACTTCCGGGCAAATACAATCAATCACAATTTCCGTCAGCTGTGACTTGAGAGATCACTGAAACCGAAATCATCAAAAAAACAAAAACCAAGTAACAGTAGGGAGGGAGGGAGGGACAGCTTGAAGATGGCGCGGGCAGAGGAGTGCAGCGGCCCATTGCCTCCCTATAAAGGCTCAGCTATGGGAGGCACTGAGCAGCAGCAGGGAGGAGAAAGGAAGCAAATAATACGCCCCTATTAAAGTGCAAATGTCCCATGTAATAAATTGCAACACTAGGAACCCCCAGTCAGTGGGCGCCCTCTTATGGCAGTCGGCACCCTCAGACTGGGGGTGTAAACATTACCCATTTAACTCCCCATTAAGGCCTTTAGTAAAGATACATATCCTACCCGTAACATTAACCCCATAAACCTTTATAACTAAACATAACTAAAAATGATAACACGAGGCCTCCTGTTGGGCAGAGAAGGTCACAGCTATTTGCTGATAACACAATTATATTTTAATATTCTCAAATTAACCGCAAGCTCTGTCGTTTCTTTGGAAACCATAGCTGCCGAAGCGGTTTGTTCATCCGGACTCCCGAACCACCACTTCGACTTCCGAAAAAATCCACATCAATTCTCTTTTCCGCCAACTGTGACTTGAGATGATCACCGAAAACCATTATTACTTTAATACTCAAAATTAACCACAAACTCCGTCCGTCTCTTTGTAAACCATAGCTGCCCGAAGCGGTTTGCTCAACCGGACTCCCGAATTAGCACTTCGACTTCCGGGCAAATTCCACATCAATTCTTATATTCCTTCAGCTGTGACTTGAGATGATCTCCGAAAACAATTATTACTTAATACTTTTAAAAATTTAACCACAATTTTCATCCATCTCTTTGGAAACCAGAGCTGCCCGAAGCGGTTTGCTCAACCGGACTCCCGAATCAGCACTTCGACTTCCGGGCAAAATACACATCAATTCACAATTTCCGTCAGCTGTGACTTGAGATGATCACTGAAAACCGAAATCATCAAAAAACAAAAACCAAGTAACAGTAGGGAGGGAGGGAGGGACAGCTTGAAGATGGCGCGGGCAAGAGGAAGTGCAGGCCCAGTGCCTGCCCTATAAAGGCTCAGCTATGGGAGGGACTGAGCAGCAGCAGCAGCAGGGAGGAGAAAGGAAGCAAATACCACCCCTATTTAAAGTGCAAACGTCCCATGTAATAAATTGCAACACTAGGACACCCCCAGTCAGTGGGCGGCCTCCTTATGCAGTCGGGGGCACCCTTCAGACTGGGAGGTAGTAAACATTACCCATTTAACTCCCCATTAAGGCACTTTAGTAAAGATACATAATCCTACCCGTAACATTAACCCCATAAACCATTTATAACTAAACATAACTAAGAAATGATAACACGAGGCCTCCTGTTGGGCAGAGAAGGTCACAGCTATTTATTGCTGATAAACACAATTATTATTCGCTATATTATTGCCTGTGCATAAAACAATTCTGATTATGCTTATATTCTCGAACCATAGCTGCCGAGCGGTTTGTTCATCGGACTCCCGAACCACCACTTCGACTTCCGAAAAAATCCACATCAATTCTCTTTTTCCGCCAACTGTGACTTGAGATGATACCGAAAACCATTATTACTTTAATACTCAAAATTACCACAAACTCCGTCCGTCTCTTGTAAACCATAGCTGCCCGAAGCGGTTTGCTCAACCGGACTCCCGCATTAGCACTTCGACTTCCGGGCAAATTCCACATCAATCTTTATATTCCTTCAGCTGTGACTTGAGATGATCTCCGAAAACAAATTTACTTAATACTTTTAAAAATTTAACCACCATTTTCATCCATCTCTTTGGAAACCAGAGCTGCCCAAGCGGTTTGCTCAACCGGACTCCCATCAGCACTTCGACTTCCGGGCAAATACACATCAATTCACAATTTCCGTCAGCTGTGACTTGAGATGATCACTGAAAACCGAAATCATCAAAAAACAAAAACCAAGTAACAGTAGGAGGGGGGAGGGACAGCTTGAAGATGGCGCGGGCAGAGGAGTGCAGGCCCAGTGCCTGCCCTATAAAGCTCAGCTATGGGGAGCACTGAGCAGCAGCAGGGAGGAAAAGGAAGCAAATACCATACCGCCCCCTATTTAAAAGTGCAAACTTCCCATGTAATAATTGCAACACTAGGAACCCCCATCAGTGGGGCCCTCCTTATGCAGTCGGGGCACCCTTCAGACTGGGAGGTAGTAAACATTACCCATTTAACTCCCCTTAGGCACTTTAGAAAAGATCATAAATCCTACCCTTAACATTAACCCCATAAACCATTTATAAAAACTAACATAACTAAGAATGATAACACAGGCCTCCTGTTGGGCAGAGAAGGGTCAGCGTATTATTGCTGATAAACACAATATTATTATTTTAATATTCTCAAAATTAACCGCAATCTCTGTTCGTTTCTTGTGGAAACCATAAGCTGAGCGCCGCAGCGGTTTGTTCATCTGGACTCCCGAACCACCACTTCGACTTGCCGAAAAAATCCACATCAATTCTCTTTCCGCCCTAGGACTCCGAGTACTCCTACTCGGAGCTCGACCCCCACCCAACAGGAATGAGGGCCGCTTAAAAACCAAAAACAGCAACCTAACAAAAAGGACATAGCCTCAGTAACAGTAACAAAGGGAAACCAGCTCCGAGCCTGCACATAAGCAGACCCAGGTTCTCCTCCCATAAAACTTACAACGGGAGATTCGTTGCCACCCTACAGGACTTATACCATCTCCAGCCGTGAGAAACCCCAGAGGAAGTGCCCTTGTACAGGCACCTAAAGGACCCAACAAAAGCCAAAACACACCTGCGACGTTACTCAGCAGTCCAGCCCCTGCACGGCCCTCCCTTATCACACAGACGCTGCTTTATCTGTAAGAAATCTCTGATTGTCTCTTAAACCAGAGGCCCTTACAGGAGACGACTACCTAAATCCTTGCCTATGATGTACAACGCTACCGCGCATGTTGTAAATACAGTATACCATTATAGGCGAGCGGCATGTTTATCCCACAATATTGCACATCCACCACTCATGTAACATACATTATATTGAGTGTGCAGAAGTATACATGGGCACTCCCTAATACATAAGGACACAACTACAGGCCATATACATCTATATATCTATATCCTACGCACACAAATACAGTTTTTCGCCAATAACTACAAAAATCAGTAGACAAAGCCACGTACAAATGCACAACTACAACAAGCATCTAAATGCGGCATATGGTGAACATATAGCAAAAGGTTAGTGATAGGTATTACTTTCAGAGTCACCAAAAACTCCCATACCCCCAATTTACTCTGTAACGGTCAATGCTGGACCACATGAATGTGGGGACCTGCACCTATATGGTCAATCGATACCATAAAGTGTGAGACACATGATTACGGAGAAACTGGATGAGATAATAATAGACCCGTACATTATCACAGAATGGCGCCGCACTATTACATGTGCTCTCTCCCGGCAGCCCCTCTACATAGTGTAAATACATGTGACCTCCCCCGTAACAAGCGAGTAATGGAGGATATCTACCCCCCTTCCAGAAGCTCCAGTCGAGTCTCGTGTTGTCACCATGTTCGGCCATTAGGACTAGTAACTACCGTAGCCATGTGCACATGGATGGAAGGTACAAATAACCTGTGTAACATTACATGTATATACATGAGTACTAGCACATGTAAACAGCAAACATATCCAGCGTCTGAGGTCCAATGTCTGAGGTAAACAACCCTCATGTAGATCAGTGCCATGTACAGCGTGAGGAAACTACACCCTCATATATACCAGTGATATGTACCGTGTATGAGGAAACTACAACCTCATATTACCAGTGATATGTACATTGTATGGGTGTAACTACATCCTCATATATATCATGATAGTATACAGTGTGTGGGTAATACCTCCTCATATATATCAGTTGATGTGTACAGTGGTAGGAGTAACTACACCCTCAAATATATCAGTGATAGTACCAGTGTAGAGGTACTACACCCTCGATATATACCAGTGGTATGTACCAGTGTATGGGGTACACTAATCCTCATATATATAGTGATATGTACAGTGTATGAGGTAAACTACACATCATATATACCAGTGGTATGTACAGGTGTATTGGGTAACTACACTCATTCATATATAGCACGACATATACAGCGTCAGCGACATGTCCTGGTTCCGGTAAATATCCTCATGTAGATCAGTGCTGTGTACTGTGCGTGAGGAACCTCCCCCTCATAAAACAGCAACATATACCACGTGTGAGTAAACAATGAATGTACACAGCGTATGAGCTAAATACACCGTCATATATATCAGCATTGTATAGTTGGTTATGTAACTATCATATATACAGTGATAGGTACACAGCGTATGAGGTAACTACACCCCCATATATATCAGTGATATGTACAATGTGTGAGGCAATTACAACCCCTCATATATATCAGTGAATAATCAGTGATATGTACATATCTGTGTGGTAACTACCCCTAATACATCCTCCCAACATTTGTTGAAAGGAAAGAGGACAAAATGGCGGCACTCAAAGCGTGCCGCGGCGATCCCCCTAAGCCCACCCCCCAATCACCCTTGCCACGCCCCAAATTTTAGCCATATTAAAATAATAAAAATCATCTCATAAAAAAAAAATAAATTATCCTCATTGGGATTTGAACCCAGAACCTGCAGTGTCCATGTACAATAAAACACAGCGCCTCAACCCACTGAGCTATAGCTCTGTGATTAAGAAGGTGGAGAATTTGGTAACTAAGAACTATGACTAATAATGCCTTGTATATGGAGGGATCTTCTCAGATATTTTAATTATTGCGGCTATTATTATTTGGAATTTTATTATTATTTTTATACCATTATTAATACATCTCCATAATAATAAAACTAATAAAATTATAATAATAATAATATAATAGTCTCAATAATTACAATAATATCGTAGAAGATCCCCCTATATATCATGCATTAGTCTGTATCACAAGTGTACAACACTGGCAGATAAACAGTCTTAGTTACCAGAAATCCTCAGCTCTGTTTCACTGGGCTTATAACTCAGTTAGTTAAGCTCCTGTCTATGTGCAGAGGTCCCAGTTTCAAATCTCGCCTGGCCAAAACTTATGTAATTTAATTATATAAGAGCTTGTTCGGAAGCCCTGGAGACCATATATGGACAGATACTGATCTACCTGATGACATGGTCCCGGCTCTCTCTGCTGAGCCGACACTTCTCTGAAAAGGATTCCTCCCGATGTCTGCTCTGGGGAACCTAGGAGATTGCAGTGACCATATATGGACACGATGGTGTTCTGAAGCTGATGACGTGGTGCCCTGCTCTCTCCTCGAAGCCCGACACTTCTCTGAAAAGGATTCCCTCCCGATGTCTGTAGAAGCCATTCTGTACTGTGAGTTCAGACTTTCAAAGTATTTACTATGCGGACACAGCACGGGACCTGGGGGAAATCTGACAATCTCATAGCTGCCCGTGACCGCGGGGCAGAGGTACGAAAAACGGGAAGTCCCGTCAAAATCGGGACGGTTGGGAGCTATGCCTAATATTGTACCGTGTATAAAGACAGCGTATCAGGTACCACCCCCCAAATATAACAGTGGTATGTCCTTGTATGAGGTAACATTCTGTGAGGTAACTACCCTACCCCTAATATATGTAGCGTGTATGAAGACAGCGTATGAGGTAACTTCCCTCCGCACCATATATCAGTGAAATGAGAATCTCTACCTTCATACAAAGCAGTGATATGAACACTCAAGGACATGTCAGGTGTGAGGTAAGTGTGAGCAGCCAATATCCAGTGTACCAAGCAATAGCTCACATATCAGCCGTGTAGGTGGTGTGTAGGTGGCCGGGGGTAGATACGTGGGTAATTACCTCCATTATACAGCACTCACAAGACTGAAAAACGCTCCCATAGAAATACAACATCCTGTCGCACTCAGTAACCACTTTCATGTCCAAATTGACTGCAGTGATAACAACCCAACTTAATTGGTACTTGCCCCTGTTTGTACTTAGGGAAAAGACCTCCAACCGATTGGTACTTGACCTTGTCCCTTATCAACCATCCAACCATTTGGACTGAACCTTGTACCTTGATCAACCACCCAACCGTTTGTAACTTGACTTGTACCCTTGATCAACCATCAAACCGTCTGGTACTTGACATTGTACCTTGAGCAACAATCCAACCGTTTGGACTTGACCTTTACCTTGAATAACCATCATCGTCTGATACTTGAAAACCTTTGTACATATCAACCATCCTAAACCGTCTGGGTCTTGACCTTGCACCTTGATCAACTCCAACCGTCTGGTACTTGAACCTTTGTCCTTCATAAACCTCCATCCTATGATACTTGACCGTGTACAATCTAACACCCACACGTTGGTACTTGACCGTTGTACCTAGGCTAACCAACCCACCGTCTGTACTTGACGTGTACCTAGACTAACCACCCATCACAGACCGGGGGAACAATCGAAATGTTTGGGTAATGTGGGAAGGAGCCACAGCGTTTATAACACTAAGATAATTATTAAATAAACTTATAAATTAAAACATTTTCCCAATTGTGGTCCCGCTTGGCATCTCAAAATCTTGAACGCAACTTCGCCCGAAATGGCGGCTGCGGCCCTGCAGCCGTGCATGTGGAGCTCCACGCGCTCTTAGGGCCCCTGTGTAACTTTCCGCTCTTCGCTTGTACAACTGTAGGCAAACAGAAGGAAACAGCCAGAACCGGAAAAAGAAAAGCTGAAAAGAATAATTCGAGGGCAGGGTGTGGATGGTGACTTCTCGCCTCTTGTTCCAGGGGGCAGAAGGAAAGGGCCCCCCCCCCCCACGTGACTCTCGGACTTTTTAAAAACCACCCGTGAGGGTCTTACTACCCCCCCACAAACACACTCCTGTGACCTCACACAGGGGAGTAAAGTGGGCAAGCCCCCCACCTACCAGAAGTCTTGAAACCCCCCCCTACAGTCCCTCATCCTTCGCAATTGCTTGGGGCTTGTTAGAAATAGTAAATAAAGGTAATCAGCACATAGAAAGCAGCCATATCTATAGGTTGTGATGTATCGTCTTACACATATCCACACAGCCTATCTAATAGTGTTGTGATGTTAAGTCTTAACACAATCACCGCATCAATGCAGGGTAAGATTGGGGAGCAGACTTCTAGGAGAGACATGGCAGCTTCTTACAAAACTTTATCCCCATGCCACATTACATCAGGTAATGCTGCCCAAAACATTAACCAGTCATATCCTGTAGGTTATGTGCTCCACATTAGCACAGCCATAGTACATGTGGTAAGGAAACTGACACTTACATGGGAGACATGTAGAAAGGTCTCCTGTGGTAACCTTAGTATTCCGTGGTGTAAAAATCTCTCATTACATGATGTGGAACGAGGATACACGAGTACAAGTGATTTTCAAAACCTTGTGCGTGGCACACTAGTGTGCCGCACAGTGTGCCGCGGTGGCCGGAAAGTCCCCAAACTATGTTGCCCCCTGTGTTTGTTTCACCCAATGCTGCAGCGGATACGCAGTCACGAGGCGAATTCATACGAAGCGGAGAGACTCTCGCATTTGCCCCACACCAAGGTAATACCCACCAAAATGCTGACTATAGATGCTTTTGCTGAGTATATTAACGTTGCAGAAGACTCACATAGGAGCTGGGTACTTGTAGTACTCCAGCAGTAGACTCCATATAAACAATGAGAAATGTAAATGAGAATACTATGTCATGAGGTTGAGTACTAAAGTACAACTCATATGCGGAAGTATATTAGTGGCACTTGTACTCTGTCCTCATGGCCATAGTACCTCTCATTGTAAAAAGTAAAAAGTAAAGTAGTATATAACTCTCATTGTAAAAAAGTAAAAATAGTGTAGTACCTCTCATTGTCTAGTACAAATGTATATAAAACACTATACTAGTCCAAATAACCAAATATTGTCAATAGTCACCCACCACTCTCCCGTCCCCTTACTACATCCCGTAGTCACCCCTCGTCCCCCCTACTCCAACCCTGTCCCCTCCGTACTTGTCTTGTCCCCGTCCCCTCCACTGGTCCCCCTCCCCTCCTCGTACCATCCCCCCTCTCCTCTGTCCCCTCGGCCCCTCCCTCCGTCTCCCCCTGTCTCTCCCCCCCCTCGTCCCCCGTCCCCCCCCCCCTTGTCGTCTTGTCGTCCCTCCCGTCCTCCCCTCCCGTCCACACTCTCCCTCCCTCTCCCTCCCCTCCCCCCCTTTGTCCCTCCTTGTCTTGTCCCTCCCCCCGTCTCCCCGTCCCCTCCCCCCCCTCTCCTCTCCCTCCCTCCCCACGTCCCCGTCTCCCCCCCCGTCCCCCCCTTGTCCCCCCTTTCTTTTGCCGTCCCTGCGCCCCCCCTCTCCTCCTCCCCCCTCTCCTCCCCCCGGCGCCCCGCCCTGTTGAGGAAGACTTCGTGTGTGTCTTTCCACCATTCCTGCAGGATATCCCTTTTGTGTTTATCGAAACAGGCCCGTTTCACACTTAGAGAGTAAATAAATTTACAATCTCTTTTATTAACTCAGGTATATATGACTGCTTAGTGTCAGTTTGTGCTATTTGGTTGGTGGTGTGCCCAGGATTTTCTAAGCATAAAAAGTGGGCCGGCGGCTCAAAAAATGTTGAAAGCCTGCACTATTACAAAGGTCACAGCTATTTATTGCTGATAAACACAATTATTATTATTTTAATATTCTCAAAATTAACCGCAATCTCTGTTCGTTTCTTTGGAAACCATAGCTGCCGAAGCGGTTTGTTCATCAATCCACATCAATTCACATTTTCCGTCAGCTGGGACTTGAGATGATCTCCGAAAACAATTATTACTTAATACTTTTAAAAATTTAACCACAATTTTCATCCATCTCTTTGTAAACCAGAGCTGCCCAAAGCGGTTTGCTCAACCGGACTCCCGCATCAGCACTTCGACTTCCGGGCAAACTCACACATCAATCACAATTTCCGTCACGCTGTGACTTGAGTGATCACTTGAAACCGAAATCATCAAAAAACAAAAACCAAAGTAACAGTAGGGAGGGGAGGGAGGGACAGCTTGAAGATGGCGCGGGCAAGAGGAAGTGCAGGCCCAGTGCCTGCCCCTATAAAGGCTCAGCTATGGAGAGGCACTGAGCAGCAGCAGGGAGGAGAAAGGAAGCAAATACCGCCCCTATTAAGTGCAAACGTCCCATGTAATAATTGCAAACACAGGAACCCCCAGTCAGGTGGGCGGCCTCCTTATGCAGTCGGGGGCACCCTTCAGACTGGGAGGTAGTAAACATACCCATTTAAACTCCCCATTAAGGCACTTTAGTAAAGATACAATATCCTACCCGTAACATTAACCCCATAAACCATTTATAACTAAAACATAATAAGAAATGATAACACGAGGCTCCTGTTGGGCAGAGAAGGTCACAGCTATTATTGCTGATAAAACCATTATTATTATTTAATATTCTCAAAATTAACCGCAATTATGTTCGGTTTCTTTGGAAACCATAGCTGCCGAAGCGGTTTGTTCATCTGGACTCCCGAACCACCACTTCGACTTCCGAAAAAATCCACATCAATTCTCTTTTCCGCCACTAGGAGCTCCGAGTACTCCTACTCGGAGCTCCGACCCCCACCCAACAGGAATAGGGCTCGCTTAAAACCAAAAACAAGCAACCTACAAGAAAGGACATAAGCCTCAGTAACAGTAACAAAGGGGAAACCAGCTCCGAGCCTGCACATAAGCAGACCCAGGTTCTCCTCCCATAAAACTTACAACGGGAGATTTCAGTCTGCCACCCTACAGGACTTATACCATCTCCAGCCGTGAGAAACCCCAGAGGAAGTAGCCCTTGTAACAGGCACCTAAAGGACCCAACAAAGCAAAGAACACCCTGCGACGTTACTCAGCAGTCCAGCCCCTGCACGGCCCTCCCTTATCACACAGTACGCTGCTTTATCTGTAAGAAATCTCTGATATGTCTCTTAAGACCAGAGGGCCTTACAGGAGACGACTACCTAAATCCTTGCCTATGATGTACAACGCTACAGCGCATGTTGTAAATACAGTATACTCATTATAGGCTGAGGCGGCATGTTATCCCAACAATATTGCACTATCCACCACTCATGTAACATACATTATATATGAGTGTGCAGAAGTATACATGGGCACTCCCTAATACATAAGACACAACTAAAGGCCATATACATCTATATATCTATATCTACGCACAAAATACAGTTTTTCGCCAATAACTACAAAAATCAGTTAGACAAAGCCACGTACAAATGCACAAATACAACAAGCATCTAAATGCGGCATATGGTGAACATATAGCAAAAGGTAGTGATAGGTTACTTTCAGAGCACCAAAAACTCCCCATAACCAGCCCCCAATTTACTCTGTACAGGTCAATGCTGGACCACATAGAATGTGGGGGACCTGCACCTATTATGGTCAATCGATAGCCATAAAGTGTAGGACACCATGATTACGGAGAACTGGATGAGATAATAATAGACCCGTACAGTATCACAGATGGAGGCCGCACTATTACATGTGCTCTCTCCCGGCAGCCCCTCTACATAGTGTATAATACATGTGACCTCCCCGTAACAAGCAGAGTAATGGAGGATATCTACCCCCTTCCAAAGAAGCTCCAGTCCGAGTCTCGTGATTGTCACCATGTTAGCGCCATTAGGACTAGTAATACCGTAGCCATGTGCACATGTGATTGGAAGGTACAAATAACCTGTGTAACATTACATAGTATACATGAGGTAAGTAGCCACATGTAAAACAGCAACATATCCAGCGTCTGAGGTCCAATGTCTGAGGTAAACACCCTCATGTAGATCAGTGCCATGTACAGCGTGAGGAAACTACACCCTCATATATACCAGTGATATGTACCGTGTATGAGGAAACTACACCCTCATATATACCAGTGATATGTACAGTGTATGGGGTAACTACATCCTCATATATATCAGTGATAGGTATATATGATTGTGTAGTTTACCTCATACACTTTACATATCACTGATATATATGGGATTAGTTACCCCATACACTGGTACATACCCCTGTATATATGAGGGTGTAGTTTACCTCCTACACTGGTACTATCACTGATATATTGAGGGTGTATTACTCCTCCACTGTACACATCAACCCCTGATATATATGAGGAGGTATTACCCACACACGTTACTATCACTGATATAATATGAGGATGTAGTTACACCCCATACACTGTACATATCAACTGGTATATATGAGGGTGTAGTTTCCTCATACACGGTACATATCACTGGTATATATGAGGTGTAGTTCCCATCACGCTGTACATGGCACTGATCTACATGCGGTGTTTACCTCAGACATTGGACCTCAGACGCTGGATATTTGGGCTGTTTTACATGTGCTACTTACATCATGTAATACTATGTAATGTTACACCGGTTATTTGTACCTTCCATCACATGTGCACATGACTAACGTATTACTAGTCCTAATGGCGCTAACATGGTGACAATCACGAGACTCGGACTGGAGCTTCTTTGAAGGGGGGTAGATATCCTCCATTAACTCTGCGTGGTTACGGGGAGGTTCCCATGTATTCTACACTATGTAAGTGGCTGCCGGGAGACGAGCACATGTATAGTGCGGCCTCCATCTGTGATACTGTACGGGTCTATTATTATCTCCATCCAGTTCTCTCCGTAATCCATGGTGTCCCGACACTTTATGGGCTATCGATTGACCATATAGGTGCAGGTCCCGCCACATTCTATGTGGTCCAGCATTGACCTGTACATAGTAAATTGGGGCTGTTATGGGAGTTTTTGTGCCTTCTGAAAGTAACCTACCTATCAACTAACCTTTTGCTATAATGTTCACCATATGCCGCATTTAGATGCTTGTTTTTATTTGTGCATTTTGTACGTGCTTTGTCTACATGATTTTTGTAGTTATTGGCGAAAAACCTGTATTTTTGTGCGTAGATAAGATATATAGATTTTATGGCCTTTAGTTGTGTCCTTATTATGTATTAGGGAGTGCCCTGTATACTTCTGCACACTCCATTATTAGTATGTTACATGAGTGGTGGATGTGCAATATTGTTGGATAACATGCCGCCTGCCGCCTCACAGCCCTATAATGAGTATACTGTATTTACAACATGCGCGGTAGCGTGTACATCATAGGCAAGGATTAGGTATCGTCTCCTGTAAGGCCCCTCTGGTCTAAGAGACATATCAGAGATTTCTTACCGATAAAGCAGGTCTGTGTGATAAGGGAGGCCGTGCAGGGGCTGGACTGCTGATGTAAACGTCCGCAGGGTGTTCTTTTGCTTTTGTTTGTTCCTTTAGGTGCCTGTTTACAGGGCTACTTCCTCTGGGGTTTTCTCAGCTTGGAGATGGTCTAAGTCCCTTTAGTTGGCAGACGGAATCTCCCGTTTAGAGTTTTATGGGAGGAGAACCTCCGTGGGTCTGCTTATGTGCAGGCTCGGAGCTGGTTTTCCTTTTCCCCTTTGTTACTGTACTGAGGCTTAGTCCTTTCTTGTATGTCTTGTTTTTTGGTTTTTAAAGCGAGCCCTATCCCTGTTGGGTGGGGGTCGAGCTCCGAGTAGGAGTACTCGGACTCCTATTGGCGGAAAAGAGAATTGATGTGGATTTTTTCGGAAGTCGAAGTGGTGTTCGGGAGTCCAGATGAACAACCGCTTCGCCTCTATGTTTTTCCAAGAAACCGAACATATATTGCGGTTAATTTTGAGAATATTACACATAATAATAATGGTGTTTATAGCAATAATCGCTGTCCCTTCTCTGCCCAACAGGAGCCTACGTGTTTATTTTCTTTTTATGTTAGTTTATTATAAATGGTTTATGGGGTTAATTGTTAGGGTAGGAATTTATATCTTTTACTAAGGCCTTAAGGGGGAGTTAAATGGGTATGTTTACTACCCTCCCAGTCTGAAGGGTGCCCCGACTGCATAAGAGGGCCGCCCACTGATGGGGGTGTCCTAGTGTTGCAATTATTACATGGGAACGTTTGCACTTTAAATATGGGGCGGTTGGTATTTTATTGCTTCCTTTCTCCTCCCTGCTGCTGCTCAGTGCTCCTCCATAGCTGGAGCCTTTATAGGGCAGGCACTGGGCCATGCACTTCCTCTGCCCGCGCCATCTTCATTAGCTGTCCCTCCCTCCCCTCCCTAGCTGTTACTTTATTGGTTTTTGTTTTTGATGATTTCGGTTTTCACGTGATCAGCTCAGTTCACAGCTGACGGAAATTGTGAATTGATGTGATTTGGCCCGGAAGGTCGAAGTGCGATGGGAGTCCGGTTGAGCAACACCGCTTAGGGCAGCTCTGGTTTCCAAAGAGATGGATGAAAATGGTGGTTAAATTTTTTAAAGTATTAAGTAAGATATTGTTTTCGGAGATCATCTCAAGTCAGCAGCTGAAGGAATATAAGACATTGATGTGGAATTTGCCCGGAAGCGAAGTGCTAATTGCGGGAGTCCGGTTGAGCAAACCGCTTCGGGCAGCTATGGTTTTACAAGAGCCGGACGGAGTTTGTGGTTAATTTTGATATTAAAGTAATACTGGTTTTCGTATCATCTCAAGTCACACGTTGGCGGAAAGAGAATTGATGTGGATTTTTTCGAAGTCGAAGTGGTGGGTTCGGGTAGTCCGGATGAACAAACCGCTTCGGCAGCTATGGTTTCTCAAAGAACGAACAGAGATGCGGTTAATTTTGAGAAGTATTAAAATAAATCTAATGGTGTTATTCAGCATAAATAGCTGTGACGCTTCTCTGGCCAAACATTTTGAGGCCTCGGTTATCATTTCTTAGTTATGGTTTGCGTTTAATATGGTTTATGGGGTTTAATGTAGTTTCTGGATAGGATATGTATCTGTTAACTAAGTGCCTTAATGGGGAGTGTAAATGTGGTATGTTTACTACCTCCCAGTCTGAGGGTGCCCCGACTGCATAAGGAGGCGCCCACTGACTGGGGTTGTCTGTGTTGCATTTATTACATGGGACGTTTGCACTTTACAATAGTGGGCGGTATTTGCTTCCTTTCCTCCTCCCTGCTGCTTGTCAGTGCCTCCATAGTGAGCCTTTAGGGCAGGCACTGGGCCTGCACTTCCTCTTGCCCGCGCCAATCTTAAGCTGTCCACTCCCTCTCCTCCCTACTGTTTAACTGTGTTTTGGTTTTTTGATGATTTCGGTTTCAGTGATCATCTCAAGTCCACAGCTGACGGAAATGTGGAATTGAATGTGTTTTTGGCCCGGGAAGTAGTCGAAGTGCTGTTCGGGAGCCGGTTGAGCCAAAAACGCTTCGGGCAGCTCTAGGGTTTTCCAAGAGCTGGATGAGAAAATTGTGGTAAATTTTTAAAGTTAAGTAATATTTGTTTTCTGAGATCATCTCAAGTCACAGTGAAGGAATATAAGAATTGATGTGGATTATTGCCCGGAAGTCGAAGTGCTAATTCGGGAAGTCCGTTGAGCAAACCGCTTCGGGCAGCTATGGTTTTACAAAGAGACGGACGGAGTTTTGGTTAATTTGAGTATTATAAAGTAATAATGGTTTTCGGTGATCATCTCAAGTCACATTTGGCGGAAAAAGAGAATTGATGTGGATTTTTCGAAGTTCGAAGGGTGTGTTCGGGACGTCCGATGAACAAACCGCTTCGGCAGCATGGTTCCAAGAAACGAACAGAGATTGCGGTTAACTTTTGAGAATATTAAATAATATAATTGGTGTTTATCAGCATAAATAGCTGTTGACCGTTCTCGCCCAACAGGGCATCGTATATCATTGTTCTTAGTTAGTTTAGTTATAATAATGGTTTTAATGGGGTTATGTTACGGGGTAGGATTATGTATCTGTACTAAAGTGCCTTCTAATGTGGATAAATGGGGTAATGTTTACTACCTCCCGTCCTTGACAAGTGAGGTCCCGAATACTCTGCCCGCACACAGTTGATTGATAGTGAGAGTCAGTCTCGACCTTATATCCGCCCCACACACAGTGATTGACCATGAGAGTCCCTGATTACCCCGCCCACACCAGAGTGATGACATGAGGTCTGATGTACTACCGCCACACCAGTGATGACCGTGAAGTCCTGATTACTACTTACCCGCCCACACACAGTGATTGACAGTGAGAGTACCTATTAATACACCACCCACACAGGTGACTGATAGTGGAGTCCTGATTACCCCTCCACACACAGTGATTGCAGTGAGAGTCCTGATTACCCCCGCCAACACCGCTTCAATGCTGCGTTTCAAAACCATTGCAGACAGTGAAGAAGTTTGTTGCCTACTGCAGCTCCCTCCTGCCTCGGTAACATGCTGCCCTCAGCTAGCACACTATGTACATCTGCTCAGCTCATACTGCTTGTAATATGTTTAATGGCAGTAGGACACTGTTGTACATCTGCTCAGCTCCTCACTGTCTCATACCAGCGTGCCAGAAGACAGGTACACTATGTAACAAGGTGCTCAGCTCCTGCCTGCTTTATAACACACTGCCTGCGAGCGACACTATGTACAATCTCTTCTCAGCTCCTCCTGCTCTATACATGCTGCCTGTGATGATAGGACACGAGTAACAATTCGGTCTCAGCTCTCTGCTCTATAACAGGCCTGCACGAGGATAGGACACTATGTACAATCTAAATCTGCTCATCTTTCTATAACTACTGCCTGCTGATCAGACACCATGTTCAATGTGAAGATTCCTATATATTTTTCGTCTATTGCCTAACCTTGTGCTTTCGACCTAAATCTATAAATCCTACTTGACCTGAATTAATAGCACCAAAACAGTTTTGTGTGTTTTGTTGCCCACCTCCAGAGCCTGAAGGTACAGAACAAACTTGTTAATCACCTGGGAAACGGGAAATCCATGGCGCCTTATTTTGTTTAGCTGAATAGGTGGAGATCCCGCGTGTGTGTGTGCAGAGAACAGCAGCCGCAGCTATCATTACACAGCGTGAGGCCATTTGTACTACCCTCACACAGGGGTGAGCAGTGAATGTAAGGGGCAAGAGTGGGTATTATCACAGGGTGATGCGGGAGGCAGGGAGAAGCCATGTATATGTGAGGACGCAGAGAAGCAGCTGAGGGAAGCGGGGCGCATTCATGCAGTGACGCCCCCCTGCGGCGTGACTGCTCAATGTGATCTGATGGATTCAATATGTACATGATGAGAGTTTGTTTGTGGAGGAGCGGAAACACAGGAGGAAACCATGGGAAGTCCTTAAAGGGGATGTGTCTCATTAGCCACTTTGGGTATCCGTTGGTCATTTGGTGTCAGTACCAAACTTTTTTGGGAGAATCGACCAATATATATGTTTCACTGATTTGTTTGCCTCTGGTTGGTCAGATTTGTTTTTATACATCTACGAAATACAAGTGCAATCATATCCATGAGGAATAAAAGCTATTTGGACAAATAACAAGCCCCAAAAGCAAATAGCGAAGGGCTGGGACTGTAGGGGGTGGTTTCATCAAAGCCTTCATGGTGGCTGGTGGGGCTTGCCCTTACTCCTCCTGTGTGAATGTCACAGGATGGTGTGGGGGCGGGTAGGACCCGCCCCGGTTGGTTTTATAAAGTCCGAGAGCACGGGGGGGGCACTCTTTCTTCTCTCCCCCTGACGAAGAGGCCGAGAAGTCACCCTCCCACCCTGCCCTCAGAATTATTTCTTTTCAGCTTTTTCTTTCCTTGGTCTGGCTGTTTCCCTTCTGTTTTCCTACAGACGGTCACCTAGCGAAGGCGGAAGTTACACAGGGCCTAAGGCGCTGGAAGATGCCCACATGCCGGCTGCATGGGCCGCAGCCGCAATTTCGGCGAAGTAGTTGGTCTCAAGATTTTGAAGTGCATAGCGGGCCTAGCAAGTTGAGAAATTTTTATTTATAACGTGTATTTACTAATTTATCTTAGTTGTTAATAACGCTGTGGCCTTCCCACATTACCCCAAAATTTATTTTCCCAGTCGTGTTTATGGGTGGTTAGTCTAGGACACGGTAAGTACAGACTGGTGGGTGGTTTGTCTAGGTACAACGGTCAAGTACCAGACGGTTGGGTGGTTAGTCTAGGTACACGGTTCAAGTACCAGATCGTGTGGGGGGTTAGTTCTAGGTTCCACGTCAAGTACCAGAGATCTGTTGGTAGTCTAGTACAACGTCAAGACCGACGGCTGGAATGGTTATCAAAGGTAAAAGGTCAAGTACCGACGGTTGGATGGTGTTGATCAAAGTGCAAGTTCAAGTACCAAACTTTGGAATGGTTGATCAAGGTACGAGGGTCAAGTACCACGGATTGGATGGTTTGATCAAGGTACGAGGGTCAAGTACCAAACGGTTGGATGGTTTATTCAAGGTAGCAGGGGCAAGTAACAAATTTAAGTTTTGGGTTTGTTAATCCCTGCAGTTCTGAGTTAAGCACAAGTCAGTATTTGCATGTTGCCCGTCTTCTTCACGGACCTCTGCGATTCTCCCGGCAGCTCTCATACCCTTCTGCACCAAAATCCTGACTGATAGCCGGCCATTCCTGCAACAAATCATAGCTTTGCATTTGTCACAAATTTGTTTTGTTTTTTTGTGCCACCCGTCTCTTGGATGTATTGACCACAAGTTCTAATGGGATTACGATCTGGGGAGTTTCCAGGCCATGGACCCAAACTCTCTATGTTTTGTTCCCCTAGCCATGTTAGTTATCACCTTCTTTAATGGCAATGGTGCTCCTAGCTGCGTGAGAGGCATTGTTGTCACCAAACTGCTCTTGGACGGTTGTGGGAAGTTGCTCTATGGAGGACATTCTGGGTCCCATTCTTTATTCATCGGATGTGTTTTTTAGGCAGACTGTGAGAGAGCAGATTCCCTTGGCTGAGGACAACCCCACACATGAATGGTGCTGCAGGAGGCTCTAAGGTGGCACTTAGAGACAGACTGGGGGTATCGCTCCCCTTTTCTTTCTCAACATATGCTCGTCCTATTCGCGTGTTCCTTTTATTCTCCACGTTCCTAAACAATCGTAAAGGGGAGTTTCATCAGAGAAAATGACTTTAACCCCCGTCCTCAGCGTCCCTCCCTGTTACCTGTGCAAACATCACAGTCTGTCCCTGATGTTTTTTCTGGAGAAAGTGGCTTTTTTGCTTGCCCTCCATAAGTCACTGTTACAACGAGAGATGAGAGACCCCATGTCCTTGTTCAGCGTTTTCAGTGTTCGGACATAATGCGGATTGGTGACGATGGCAGCACACCCTGACAGACATAGCCATAGCTTGTCGCGTCAACTTTGGCCAGATTGGTTGCCTCGGACTCTCACAATCCAACATGGGGCAGATTTTACTTACCCGGTCCATTCGCGATCCAGCGGCGCGTTGCTTTCGCGGTTGGATTCGGTCCGGCCGGGATTTATTTAGGCACTTCCTACGCATCCACCAGGTGGCGGCCTGCTGCTCTGAAAAGCATCGGGACGCCACTGGAACATACACCGAGCCAGGCCGAGTGAAGTGAGGTAATGGCAAGTTTCTCGCAACAATTTTTTTTAAAATGCGGCGTTTTTTCCGAATCCCCGTCGGGTTTCATTCAGACCACGCCCCCCGATTTCTTCACTGTCATGCTGGCGCCGATTCAACCACAATCCGATCCCATGCGCCAAAATTCCGGGGACATCGGCGGCAAATCGGAAATATTCGCAGGATAACCGTCGGAAAAACACGATCGGGCCTTAGTAAATGGACACCTTGATGTCTAGGTCCGGGGCCGAACCCCAAACCAAATGTGGACATCTGTATTATCATCTCTTCTATCACCTCTCACTCACTGGACTTCTAAAAGCATAAAAAGGGCAGTGATTTAACGCAATAAAACACACATCTTTCCTCCTAAAATACAGTATAATCTGGCCAACCTTTTATAATATAACTTAGTGTCCAGAGAGATAGTGCGCTCAGGTGGCCAGATAAGTGGGACACTTTTCCCACTATGTGGGTTTAGAAGTTTGTTTGGTTTCATGTAGCACGGCTTTATTAATATTTATGCAACAAACCCTTAAAGGGGGTTTCAAGTGGGCAGGAAGCAAGGACTTACCCTGCTCCGGTTCCAATAGTTCTGGTGCTTACTGGGCTTCTGAAACCTCCCACGCGCTGGAAGTACCAGTACAGGACATATAGTGGACACACCACTGAACTCTTGAACCACGAATGTCTCCTCACGAGTTTCCTGTGTGTGGTCTAAAGGATGTGAGCAGGGGATAAAACATATTTGGGTTAATGTGGGGTAACGTTTGTGGACCTGCTGCTATGGGTTTTAATGAGTGGGCAGTTAACACCTCACCCCGCAAGTTTCAGGATTATTAGGACTTGGACCTGATTGGCACGAAGTAGATGATTGCAGTTTTTTGGTATCTTTTACCTATCAGAAAAGACTTCACATTGTGGTTCTAAAACAGTCTTGGATCAGAATGCAGACAAGGTCTGGTTAGGAAGCTGACCCAGGGTTTCACACAAGCAGTAGGCAGAAAGTATAAAGTCAGAGGATAAACCAGGATGTGCCAGTAGGGAGCAGCCAGGAACCAGAAAGTCAGAATGAACAAGAAGTATCAAGCCAGGAGGAGACGTATATACAGTAAATCACCAGAATCTGAGATCTTTTTGAGTAAGTTTTAGCTGCCCTGACATCATCCAGTGAGCACTGGTCATCTTTGCAACCTGTAGCCAGGAAGCCATAGGAAGAAAATTTGGGCCAAAATACTTGATGGAACAGAAAAAAGATGGTTAGTCTAGTTTGGTCTATATGCCCAAGAGACAATAGCCACCAACAAAGCACTGTGAGCAGGATTTTTGATGGAAACGCAAGTGTCATAACAAGTAACCATGCAACCCCAAAGCAACTGGACTCCATTCAGTAAGACATTGATATGACCCCATTAGTCGCTTCACATTATATATTTCGCTCAGTGGCCTCCATTATTAATGTCCGCTCTGGGGTCTGCATTGTCCAATTCTGGTCTAGGTTCTCTTTATTATTATTGTCTGGTTTGAGCACTGTATATTTTATTGTCTCGCTACAATCGCTATTATTATTTTGTTGTCTTGGGGGTCTGCAAATTAAATCTCTGGTCTGAGTTCTATATTAATTTATTGTCCGGGAGTCTTATTTTCCATGGTACTAACAATATTTTTTTGTTTCTGGGGTCGGTTTTTAGTGCTGCGCTGTGGTATATTTATTTTCTAGGTGGGATTTTTGCATGTGGCTGTGGTCGGTGGTGTTTCTTGGGTCCTGTTTACTTGCATTGGTCTATTGCAGCAGGGCGTGGGTTAGGGTGGTAAAATATCCGTCTAAGGCATGGCCATGTGTATCACACTTACCCCCTTCCCGACTTGCGCCGGGTCCCGTTCATGGAGAGGGCCGCGGGCTATTGCAGCAAAAGCCTTACCGTAACACACCCGCAATCGGTGCTTCCCAATGTCATCCGCGGACTTTCAAAAGATGGCGGCGCATGGCGGATCTTTTGGCGGATAGGCCTCCCATGACGTCATCCGTTGCCCATTACAGGAGGCTCTCTCGTTTTTACTCTTCATACAATGTGCTATCAACATTGTAAGAATGAGGAGAAAATCCCCATAAATGCACAGTATTGATAGGATTGCTCAAGACACCTAGGGTAAGTAAATAAGTAAAAGTAAAAATAATAAAAAGTTTTTTAAAAAAATTATAATAAAAAAAGCTAAAATTTTAATCACCCCCTTTCCCTTAGAACTTGTATAAATATCTAATAAACAGTAAAATCTAAACCACATAGGATCACCGCGTCCGAAAATGCCTGATACTAGCAAAAATATAATAAGGTTTTTCACAGTATTTTACCCCAGTAACGGAAAATAGCCCAACCACAGTTACCCCCATGGTGTGCCTCCTTCGGTAGCTGCTGCATTATTGTTGCTTCCTTAACCTCACTCATGCAGCTCTGATCATGACATCATCACAGTGTCCTGCAGGCTCCGGGAGTATTAGTCTCTAGGGGGCTAGGACCAGCAGGGTAAATAATGCACAGTAATGTTGAGAAAAGGGAGGACATTGCCGGGCACGCGGACGAGCCCCGGATCTTTTGACATCAGCGAACCCTGCAGTGCGCCCCTTGAGCAATAAAGGTTGTGTACCCCTGCACAGAGCACGACGGGGAAAGGCCCCCATTGTGACAAAACAATTTAAAGCAAGATGGGATTATGCAGCCACAAGACCTTGCATGCAAATTTAAAATCTATGTAAAAAATTGTTTAAACGAACACAATGAATGGAAAAACATTACATCCCCGGGTCTTGTAGCCAAAGCAATTCATCTTTTTAAGGCAATACCATGTTACTGTGAACTGTTTGACATAAATTTTAGGATTAAAAGGGGATGTTCCACAAAGGAAGTTTATTATATGATCAGATACAAAATAACACATTTCTAATTAAACACCAAATACAGCATTTCACTATTATAATTCCATCAACGATCTCATCAGTCCTAATGTACACTATTTGGTGTCCCTGGACATGACCGTAAGTCTTGTGATATGATGGATTTCCTTCTCAAAATAGCTTCTCCTATCTGTACACTGCGTGCTCTCTGGCTCCTGACTCCTTCCCCCCTGCATTACAAAGACCAGCACAGACACAGCATTTCCTTCGCCAAAGGACGCTGGGACACTGGAGGATGACCGAAATGGCCCTACTCTATTGGACTGATGCTAGTAGTTTGTAGGTTAAGCAGAGCTCCTGGTCTTATCAGATCCAGTTCACCCTGAGAATCAAATTTGGGGGGGGGAAAATGTGGGGATTGGTAATGTAAGTTAAAATTAAATATTCAAGACATTTAGGGGCTTATTTACTGAAGGGTCATGGACGCGCTTTCCTTCGTTTTAGGGTTTTGCGGACTGTGACAGGATTGGCATGGGGATTGTGTCACCGGCGATCGGATTGTGCCACAGCTGTCTGCTTTCTTCATGTCACAAAAATCGGGGCGTGAGTCGGACGCTCCGATGGATTCAGACTGAGCGTGGGATTTAACTTAATTGTGTCGCAAGCCCAAGCCACTTGCATCACCAGGAAGAAGAAGGTGAACTCCGACAGATCTTAGTGAATCGTGACAGAGAGCATAATCATTGGGACAATTCGGGGGGGACGCGTCAGGACGGGTAAGTAAATGTGCCCCATTATATATCAAAAATTGAACTTCTGATATAGGAAATTTAATTTCTTATGTTTCCTTTCTTGTCAATTTGACAATGGAAAACAATCATATAATATACATTGAAAACGGGTTTTTTAACTAAAAATTAAATTAAAAAAAACTGTAAAGTAAATAATGTTGATTATGCCAACCCCCCCAAAATTTGGGATCTTAAGCTTGTGTTGCAAAAATACTAAAAATGTTTTTTTATTAGGGTTGAAGTCCCGGTACATATAAAGGTCCATGGTGTGACTGCTACGGGGCCAGATTTTACATAACCGGTCTGTCGCAATCCCATCAGTTGCGTTGTCCGACAAGGATTCGGTCTGCCCCATTCCTAAGATTGTGCGCCCGAGTTCCTGCATCGTCCTTCTGCGCCGAGTCGCCTGGAGTCACCTCTTCTAGTTTTTTATTAATATTTATGCAAAATATTACCCTAAAGGGGGTTTCAAGTGGGCAGGAGCAGACGGGGAGTACAAAGAGGACTTCTTACCTTGCTCGGTTCCCACATATTCTGGTGGGCTTCTCTGGGCTTCGACACCTCCAACCCGCTGGAAGTACAGTTACAGGGCATTAGGGCCACCAAGTGACTTCTTGAACCAAACGAATGTCTACTCACGAGTGCATCGTGTGGTCGGAAAAGACTGTTGATTAGGGGATGAAATATTTTGGGTTAACTGGGGTGTAACCTGTGTGTGTGGACCTGCTTGTATGGGTTTAACTGAGTGGGCATACACCTACCCGCCCCCATGTTCAGGATATTGGTGACTTTGGACTCTCATTGGCACAGAGTAGATTGTGCAGTTTTTGGTATCTTTTTACTTCCAGGGAAACCTCACATTGGGGTTCCTAAAACAGTCTTGGGTCAGCAATGGCGTCACTGAGGACACTAGGTCTGGTTAGGAACGGGACCCCAGGGGTTGTCACCAAGCAGTAAGGCAGGAAAGTATAAGTCAGAGATGAGACAGGAGTTGTGCAGTAGGCAGCAGGCCAGTAACCAAGAAGTCAGAATGAACAAGCAGCAGTACAACCACATGGAGGAAAGTTATATACAGTAAATCACCAGAATCTGGATTTTTTGAAAGTATTTTAAGCTGCCCTGACATCATCCAGGAGACTGTCATCTTTGCAACCTGAGCAGGAGCCATAGGAAGAAAATTGGGCCAAAATACTTGACTGGAACAGAAAAAAGAGTTTTAGTCTAGTTTAGGTTTATATGCCAAGAATTCAATAGACCACCAACAAAGCACTGGAGCAAGGAATTTTTGAGGAATGAAAGGGTCATAAAAAGTAACCATGCAACCCCAAAGTCATCTGGACTCCACTTCTGAAGCATTGGAATGATCCCCATTTAGGTCGCTGTCACCATTATTATCTTCGCTCATGGCCTCCTTATTAATGTCCGCTCTGGGGTCTTCATTGTCAATGTCTGTCTAGGTTATCTTTTATTATTTATTGTCGGTTTTGAGACGTATATTTTCATTGTCTTGTCTACATCGCTATTATTGAGTTGTTGTTGTCTGGGGATCTTCAATATTAAATCTCTGGTCTGATTTCTATATTATTTATTGTCCGGGGTCCTGTATTTTTCTCATTGGTCTGCAATATTTGTTTTGGTTTCTCGGGGCGGTTCTTTTAGTGCTTGCGCTGTGGTATATTTATTTTCTAGGGTGGATTGTTGCATTGTGCTGTGAGTGTGGTGGTTTCTTGTTCCTGTTTGACTGAAAATTAGTCTAGCAGCGGGGCGTGGTAGGGTGGTAAAATGAGTCCGGGCAGAGGCATGTGTATCACCAACTTTAACCCCCTTCCGACTTGCGCCGTACAGAGCCGGGGTCCGGTGCAGATGGAGAGGCTCTCGTGCAAAATAAATTCGCAAAGGCTTACCGGTGGAACTACCCGCAATCGGTGCTTTCCCCACACTGATCACCGCGCTTCAAACAGAGGCGGCGCTATGGGCGGTCTTTCGACGGATCGTCCTTCCCCGTGACGTCTCATCCATTGCACATGACAGCCGTGGGTCTTCCGAAACCCGAGGCTACTCTTGTTTTAACTCATTCATTACAATGTGCTATCAGCACATGTTTAAAAATTTTTAAAAATAACACAGTTGAAATGGAAAACACTACATTCCCCGGGCTTGTAGACCAAGCAATTCCTAGTTTTAAGCAATCCATGTTACTGTGAACGTTGACATAAATTAAGGATAAAAGGAGTCCCACAAAAGACACAGTTGTATTATATTGTCCAGGATAACAACAATAACACATTTTCTATTAACACCATCAATATTTCACTATTATATTCCAACGCTCTCTATCAGTCTACTGTATACCACTATTTTGGTTTGTCCCTGGACATGACTGTAAAGTCTCTGGTGACTAATGGAGGATTTCTTCATCAAACTAGCTTCTCCTATTTCTGTACACGCAGTGCTCTCTGCCTCCTGCTCCTCCACCTGCATTAACAAGACCAGCACGACACAGGCACTCCTGCCAAAGACAGCTGGAGACCCCTGGCGGGATGGCCGAAATGGTCTTACCTACATTGCCTACCCTCCATTGGACCTGTCTTACAATCCAGTTCACCCTGAGAACAAAAAATTTTGGGGGTGAAAAGTGGGACCAATGCAAAGTTAAAAAATTAAACATTCAACCAATTTAGGGCTTAATTTATAGGGTCCATGGATGCCGCTTTCCTTCGTTTTGGGTCTTTGCGCGGCTGTGTACAGTATTGGGCTGTGGGATGTGTCACAACGCGATCGGATTGTGCCACAGCTGTGGTCTTCATGTCACAAAAATCGGGGGTGTGTGACGTCGGACGGACCGAGGGATTCAGGACTGGAGTGCGGGAGTTAACTAATTGTGTCGCAAGCCCCAAGCACTTACATTGACACCAGGAAGAAGAAGGTGAAACTCCGCAGATCTTAGTGACATCATGGCAAGAGCATAAATACGTCGGACAATGCACTTTCGGGGAACTCAGGCGGGTAAGTAAATGGGCCCCATTATATATCGAAATGAACTTCTGACTATATGAATTAAATTCTCTATGTTTCCTTTCTTGTCATTTGACAATTGAAAACACATCATATAATATACATTGAAAACGGGTTTTTTATTACATAAAATGAAATTTAAAAAAATTGTAAATAATGTGATTATGCGCCAACCCCCCCCCCCCAAAATTTTGGGATCGTAAGCTTCTGTGTGGCAAAGTACTAAAAAGTTTTATTATTTAGGGTTGAAGTAGGCACATTATAAAGGTCCAAGTGCTGACTGACTAGGGGACAGACTAAATACCCGGTCCTTCGCAATCCCGCGGTGCGTTGTCCGACAAGGAATGCGGTTTCTGCCGCAATTCACTAAGATGTGCGCCCGAAGTCCCGATGTTGCCGAATCCACTCGGGTTGTCCGACGGCCACGTCCCCCCGATTTTGTCATGCAAGCCAGCGCCGATGCGCACATCCGATCCAAAAGCACGGGGAAAATTTGGGCGCAAAACGGAAAATGAATTGCAAAACCCGACGAAAGTGCGACCTTCGGACCCTTAGTTAAGTGTGCCCCTGTATGTCAATACTCTAAAATAATGTGAGACTAAACCAATTATATACAATACATACAGGCTTTTAAAAATCTGCCAAATCTATTGTTTCCATCAGTGGGAAAAATGTAAATTTCTCCATTTTAAAAATAACTTTTATCCTATTATGTAAAACTCAAGAAATCTCGTAAGAGACAACTCCCAGATTAATGTAACACCCCGACTGCGAAAAAGGCCACTTTATACATTGTACGCGGTGTTTTATGTTTTCCCTCTGTTGGGCATTCTCGCACTTTTAGGGCGCGCCTAAACGTCCAAGGAGATATCAAAGGCGAGTATGGAGACTGCGCCGCTCGGTGTGTGGGTGGTGGAGGCACAGCGGTTTCACCAGGTGACCTCCTAAGTTAATCATCACACGTTTATTTCTGGGTTACAAGCTTGTGCCATTGGCTGCAAGCACGAGACCCTAAATTAAGTAGTTGTCAGAAAATGGCCACTTTCCCAGGGATGCCGGCAACCTCTAATATAAATATTGGAAAATTTGTGTTCCCTAATCAAAACAACAGCGAAACATACTGGTAAGGATGTTATTGATAGAGTCCGGTCTCGGTCTTGTTCTCTACCTCTAAATTATTATTAGGGAACTTATCTTCTAAACTTTTTTTTAATATTAAAGTAATTCAGATTACAATCAGTTAAGGCCAAACGTGGTATTACAATTACAATTGAGTATTTGGCTCACGTGGCAAGATACTTAAAGTAGAATACAAGCGACGTTAAGATTTCGTGGAAGTCCTTCCAAGATTGACCAGTCAGAGTGTTGGGTGATCTATAGTCAGGTCTCAGGTTCATATATCATTTGTAGGAGAAAGATGGTGGTGGGTCCAACCACTTCTCATGATACCTGTACACCTTCATTTAAATAGCCCTTTCTAGGGACCCTCACCAACTACAAATGCCCCTTATCTTGTCAATGGAGGTAAAGCCACTTTACATTTGGACTTAGTCATCATTCTGGATCCCAGTATTGTATTTCTGAGTCACATGTGATCATTTTTATCTCAAAAGCATACTTGACCTTATCTGATTGACATAGAAGTTAGGCGGAGTCAGAACTCTCTCAATGGATTCTTGGCAGGCAGTGTTTTGGGAACTTGTGACACACCCAGGGCTTCTGCTTGCTGAGGATGTTCAATGGACAACCTAGCTGTTCTCCTGTGCTGGGGATGTTTTCACAGGTGCAGTTGGAGGGACAGACAGCGCACCAATTATCTGTTGGGGGCGGAGTCAGCACCACTTATACTACTTATACTATATACTCACCTAATGTTATATCGCCTATCAATTCATTCGTACCTGTTAAAGAACGGTCTTTCTAAACTGTACAATCTACTATGCTTTGTGTGATACTGACCTTACGTTGGCCTACGATTTTTGACCTTTCTGCTATCTTGGTTCTGACCCAGTTGTGGACCTTGATCGTACTTCTGTATTGTTTTGTATATGTGTTAGGTGTTACTGATGCACTTATCATGTATGGGCTACCATAGTTGTCGCCTGCAATTTAAGTCCAGGGCCAGCGAGTAGGTAGTTCAGATGTTGTGGGGAAAGCAAGGCCCCCCCACCTATTCTCCCGCGAGGAGAGTATCATGGAAGAGATTCTATTCCAAATCCCTAAAGCTTATAGTTCGCCCACCCACCAGGTTTCGTCAAGGCCACGATTAGTGATGATGAAAATGATTAAGATCCCATATGTCTTTTAATTCCGTTATAAAAATTGGCACATGCTATCTCCTCCTATGGGAAGTTTTGATTCCACACTAAACTACTACATCATCTGTAGGCATACCACTTTCTTCTCTAGAGAAGATCCTGTCTTCTGCCCTTCTCATGAATCCCTAGTCTGAAATCTCATGAATACCGTGCATGGGACGGAGCCTGGGCATGTTGTAATGGACTGTGAGAACATGGTTTGTACTGTGGCATGTGTAGGCCTACAGTCTAGAGGGGGGCTTTTCAGATCTGTGTCCTGAAGTCTCCCTGAACAATAAGAGGATTGCAGGTTCTCAAACTTGGACTTCAAGGATGATGAAACTGAAACTACTTCTGTCTCGCTGAAAATGAGCTATAGAACAGGCACCTTCTATGCTCCATCCAAAGTATATAAAGGTTGTTTTAGCTTACTGGGTATGAAAAGAGACCTATCTAAGAGTCAGTCCCTGCATTGTGTTTAGTTGACTGCACCACAATGTCGCCGCCCATTTTGCTGACAGGTGGTGCTGCCTGAGGCAACCAGGCTCAACTCACCTAGGCTGTGCACCCCGGTGCAGCAATCAAAACTGTGATTATAAGAGTGAGTTATTCATTCTTGTTCTTATTAAGAGTCTATAGACTTCAAAATTTGAAAAGGAATCAGCAGTTAAGACTGAATTTCATAAAATCATAAATTTTAATATATTTTTTCAATTTTTTCCCCAGACAGTGCTGTAACATCTTCCTATTCTTAGGGGAAAACGTTGAGCCAACCCCTAAATCAGATATCGTCATGATCTTGGGGGATTTCATTTGCCCCAACTTATTTTTGGACTGGGAAACGGAAAATTCAAAATTTACTTAATTCTGTAGTAACAAAATTGGAAAGTCCTTGTCAAGAATCGGAAGTTGAGGCGAGGTGTTATGATCTCAGTAGAAAGTGACATGACTCAGAAACCACACTTAAGTAACGCACTCGCAATTTTTTGTTTGTCTTCTCAATTGTGTTATACTCCTTATAAATATATGTAGCGACACATAATTATGGAAAAGCTTTTGAAATGACACAAGAGGACATTAAGTGTGATTCCGCTGTAACCAAAACAGATGTTGTTATCAAAGTCACAGCTATCACTTTAATTAAATCCTGGATTCCCATGGCTATATATTACAGAGGTTCGTCATTGTTGTGTAATTAACGGAGGTGGAATCATAGGCCAGCCCCTTATCTCGGTATACAACATTAATTAATCTGGCCGGCATACCAATAACATTAAAATAAGAAGAGCCTTAAAGTGAACCTGTCACGAGGAAGCCCTTTTTTTGGCTAACCCCATGTCTCCATAAGAATAGATAGGACGGGTGCCAAAGTGTTTTTATAAATAAAACTTTTCCGAAAAAAAAGTTAGTGTGAAGTTTACTGTTCTCATCCCGCAGAGCAGTGTACCCATGGGAGTGGCCAGTCGAGAAGCGGTTCACTCTAGGGAAACCCCTCCTTCACTTGGTCTATTTCAAATTAAAAAACACCCTATGCCTCTATTATAATAGAGCATGACGGAGGGTGTCTCAGGGAGGGGGGGGGTTAATGGCCACTCCCCATGGGAACTGATCTTGGTGCTGTACCACATCCCATGGGACAATCTAGATCTTGGTGCTGGTCCATCGTAGTCTTGACCGCTGTATAACCTAGAAAAGAAACTTATAATTAGCAGCACGGAGAGCTGGACAAGATGTCCGCAAAACAACTCCAGGCTGTTAATTATGACGCCCCTGCACACCCCTGCTCCCATCTGAGGTGACGGCATGCGAGCATGGGAGAGGAAGGTGCCCCGGGCGCTGGCCCATATTGCCTATATGCAGATCCGCCATGGGACGTTGCAATGCACAATATACTGTGTGTTCTAATGCACCTCCGTACATAAGATGGCGGCTTATCCTCCCATGAAACCCAAGACAATAGACATTGACATTCAACATGTCCCCCCCGCTTTTTTCCTGAACATCCTCCACCACACGTGTACACTTTCTTGCTCAGCGGTCCCAGCCTCGGCGCCATCATTATCTTATGTGTACGATCGTGTAGTGTTCCTCTTAACCAGAAACCATAAAAAATCGCCATTGGCCAGTCACCAGGATATAAAAAAAAACAAAGGGAGACCTCATCAATCTCTATGTAAGCCTCTTTATAGGTGCAAGTTGCAACCATCTTACATCAATAGTAGCACATAAAATTTCAGGCAGATATAGGTCCCCCTTACCATCGCCATGTTCCCCCTTCGCCATGGATCCGGAGTGTTATATCCTCCGTCCACCGTGAGCATCGTTGTATTATTTCCTCTGAACGCGTCATCTCCTCCCTGTATAGGATCCTCCATAAATTTATCCGGCCCTGGTTAGTGTTTTGACACACAGCTAGGACGTTCTAATGGAGCGTTTGGTGGGTGTGAGACTCGTACTGGCAGACTGCATCGCTCGCGTTGCCCACTGGAGATAGAAAACTGCTGACGCGCGGCACACACTCATAAAAATCACCACAACTCCTTTGGTGTTCCATTTAATTATCGTTCATAATTGCTCTGCCATTTTTCAAGAGTTCATGAAATGAGACGGATTACTGATGGCTATTTCCAGCGAGAAAGAGGGAGGGTTTTTTTTTTTGGGTGTGTTTTTTTTTTTTTTTTTTTCAATCTGGATCCCTATGGAGGTGCCTGAGACTCAGCGCTGTTAATAAATGTCCATCTAAACTAATGCCAGAACGTGATCTGTGGAATAGAGAGTGCAGCGGCCTGCTTAACCCTGCAGCAACCACTGCCTCCTGAAAGGGATTACAGGGACATACTTGACAGGGAAATGCTAATCTGTCCGCAAACAACTGTTACAATTTATAGTCGTTTGGTGAAAATCCCCTTTATCCGTAACCTGAAGGGCATGGTCCTGGGTCCTTATAGCAGATAGTATTGATATAAGATAGATCGTTGATGGTCAACAATGATCTTTCCTGTCATAGGACTAATGGTGGATATAACCAGCATTGGCGAACCTTTCTAGGTAACGAGTGCCCCAAACTAACCCAAAACCCTCTTTTTATGTGCAAAGTGCCAACGTGGCAATTTAACAGAAACTTGTGTCTACCGCTCTGTCATGCGACTTTAATCGTATTGGCATCCTTAGTACGCAATCAGTAAACGAAGGAGGAGAGATGAGATTATCATTGTAGCTTCCATACAGGGTCCCCTGAGCGGAATGAATATTAAGGAGCCCATAGCAGTGAAGCTCAATGATAACCAAGCCCGGTCTTCCTGTATCCCGGTAGCTAAGGAATGGTCGTCTTTAAAAATATCACTAAACGCTCACATCCTGCTGCTGGGTTTGCAGGAAGGAGGATTTGATGTCGGGGGTGTGTTGTAACTAACAAGCACTCCCTGTGAAGTCTAGTGGCAATAAGAGCTCCCAAAGTTGGTAACAGAGAGTTTTGTTGGTTATTGTACGTATAAACTTTATAGTCAAATTTTGATTCTTATTAAAGAGTTTACTTTAGCACCTTGTATTGAACCTTTTATGGACTACCTAACAAGGGGTTGGCCACATCTTTTACAAATTGCCCTGGACCGCTTTACTTGCCTTACTTTACTTAATATAATTCCTGATGTTTCATCAAGGGATTCAGCAGTCTGCTTCTTAATTGTGCTGTCCTGCAACTCTACTTTGGATGTTTATCATGCCTGAGCTTGAATGAATAGGAGGAGCTGTAGTGGGGGGCCATTCTTTTATCAATGGAAACACTCATGCCACCGCATATCTGAAATTGCTCTATGATGTTGTGTGCCTCTGGAAGATGTGCAAACATTCCCTAGGTTATTTCCAGCAAGATGGGTGTTCACCACTTATGAGTGTGAGGTTCGCAACATTCCACATGAACTGTCCCTGGATAGTGGATGGTCGCGTGGGTCAATGAATGTCCACCACGGTCTCTCGACCTACACCCTCCTAACTGTTATCTCTTGAAATACACAAGAGGGGGAGAAGAAAGGTTTACATTGAAATCCACACAACTGGGCAGCATGTGCACAATTTTATGTAGTTTCATGTTTACATGATCTCTGCCAAATAATAAAGTTGGATCCAAAATGGCCTCTTCAAAATGGGCCATGGTCAACAGTGAATAAAAGGGGCTATGGGTTAAAACTATTTTTCCCTCTTGATTTTTTTTGTGGGTGTTGTAATCTTAACAAACCCACAGAGACCCAAGTTATTTTGTTTATTTATAGGGTGAGGGTCAACTATTAATTTGCTATTCTTTTAGCATCATTTTTGGTTCCTTAGACTTAGATGAAGTCAAAAAGTTTTTTTTGTCTATTTTTCATTAGTGATCCCCGAAACAGCCGCTAGCCAAAAAAAAAAAAAAGCAGTGGCAAGTCTATTGGTTGAATATTGTGGACCTGTGTCTTTTCCCAAAACTTATTATGATAACTATGATAGGGCAAGACTAAACAATGAAGCCAACAACTACACTGCAGCCCAAAAATTATATATATATATATATATTATATATATTATATATACAGACAGCGGTATGGACTATCACTGGGGTCTCCGCCGATAGACTAGGCAGAGTAGCATGGATGGGAAAAATTCATCTATGCCAACGAAAACTACTATGGTCCATCTTGCCCCATCTTCTACTCATTCCAACTCGGTCTTTTCTATCCTTCTAACAGGCCGAGATCACACGTTTTTTTCCCCACTAATGTAACAAACCTGCCCCATGTACACACTATGAGACAGCGTGTCACGGGCGTGTGACGTCTAGTGTGTGCTGTGGTCAGGGTGACATAGACGTGCTCTGCCCATTTTGCCAGGAAGAGGAGTATAGAAGACAAAAGGTAAGTATCAGCGTTTTTATTTTGTAAAGGAGTCTACTGGCTGTGGAAAATTCATTAAGGGTGGGACTCTTCTGTGACGATTTCATTAAAAGGGGAATTTCTAACTGTAGACATTACATTTCAAGGGGGGCTGCATGCTGGTGAATTTCATGAAAGGGGGGGCTTGCTGTGGACATTTCATTAAAATCTGGCTTTCTGTGGGACATCACATTAACGGGGCCTCTGCTGTAGACACTTTCATTAAAGGGGGGGTTGTCGTGGATGTTTCATTTAAAGGGGGGCTCTGCCATGGATATTCATTAAAGGGGGGGCTCTGCTGTGCATTTATTTTAAAGGGGGTTCTGCCTGTGATCATTTCATTTAAAGGAGGGAGCTCTGTGTGGAATATTTTATTAAAGGGGGGTACTGGTGGGGTAGCTGACTAAGGACAGCCTAGCAGCATGTCGAAAACGCTTACCCTATTTTTGCAAATATATCACTTGTTTTTATTATGCGGTCTAAGTAGATTCTAATAAATTTGTCCAATTAGGTGAACTTGGTTCTAAACTCTGGTATTATACCAGAGCCCACAGGGACGTGCTGGGGTAGTCCACCCACCAATACCCAGTCGAACGCTAGCCCCAATCCGTGTTGTGGTTGCGCTGTTGCTGGCAGGTTCTTTACACTGACCTCTAAAGGATTTTCGTTGGACTATGAAAATCTGTCTGTTCGGATTTGTGTAAATGCTTTGTTATATTATGATGGAGCAGTCTGCATCATTGCTGTACCACACGTGTTACGGCCATAATGTGTTCAGTATAATCAGGGAGTTAGCATATCATTCTTAGTTAATAGGCACATCACTGACTCATGTAATGACCACATGTCCAGGCTCCGAGGATGACAGTTGGCGTTTCTGAGGATCTGCATATCTATGTGAGTCATATAGAGATAGGCTTCCAGGCTGTAAATTAGATTTTAAGGTAAAAATATCTATGAAATCCACGCAGCGGGACGGGTTAACACCCTTCATGTTATAGCCTTGTATATATTTGGGGCAGGTATCTGTAACCTGTTGAACCTGACCACAACACAATAGAAATCTGGGGGTGAGCAGGCGTTACATTCTCTGATTGTGGCAATCGCTTCATGATATTACGTCATTTCTTTGATACGTACACGAGACCATTACCAAATTGAAAAAATGTGACCATGAATCCAATATGGCGGCTTTCAAGATGGCGGCCCATGTTCTGGAAAATAGCCTTAAAACAGTAGTCACCCTCACATCATTACTATGGGGTATCAAATATCTAATTGTCTCTTCTGTTTCTAAAACTTAAAAAGGGGCGTCCTGTGACGCTTTGCGGTAGAGCTAACCAAGTACTCAATGGTTGTCCAACAATGCTTGCGGTCGGAGTGGATCATAACCCTTTGAGTCACTTGGGTTGAGCCTTTCCATCCCTGGCCGTAGTGCCCTCTAATTGATGGAGATATTGGGGGAGAGTTGATCAGAACAGGTTTTAGAGCCGCAACCCACGGTAACCAATCATGAGCTCAGCTTCATTTTCCACAGCTGTTTATAAGACTTAAAGACTGAGCGTTTGCCATGCTGGTCTTCATGGGCAATTAAACAGTCTTAACCTCAGACTATTCTGATATATCTCCCCCATAATATAGTATATATGTATGTCTCGTTACTATCACGATATGATATAGTTACGCCTCTCTCACTTCAAAGCACTGACATCTGCTTCTACCGTGATGAAACACTGTAGAAAGTCTCGCTGAACCCACAGCAGGTGAAAGACACTCAGTACAAACGGCAACATTAAAGGAGAAGATACCTTCTCTATTATATCACTTCATGCATTGGAGGCAATGACGGTGTCATCTGTCCTCCAGCACGGCAATAAGGTAAGCAGGTGTCGGAGGTGGGGCATGGTTCCCAGTCTGGAAGCAGCGCTCTACCTCCATACACTGCTGGCATACGAACGCTTCCGAATAAAGTGGATTAACCTTCTCGCCACTCTATAAATTAGGGGTCTATTACGTAGGGGCCTGATCAACATTTTCCAGACTTTTACCTGATTTTCACTTTGTATTCCGATTTGCGCCCGATTTTCCCCTGACATTGCCCGGGGTTTTTGGACACGTGATTGGAATCGTGGACATCCGCCGCCATTGCACGTGACGGGAAATCGGGGGGGGGGGGGGGGGGCGTGGCCGTACGATAACCTGATGGATTCGAGAACTGAACCACCGCCACATTTTTTAAAAAAAGTACTCACGGTGACACGCACTTACTTCACCAAGAGTTATAGAATGTGCACTCCGGCGGACCTCGGGGAACTTCAACGCGCAGAGACTCTGGTGCGAGCCGCAGTAAATGCCTTTTGAATCGCGGAAGCACCCGAATCCACCACGAGACGCGCCGCTTGATCGCGAATCGCAACCTCTGCATCCACCTTAAGACGCCCTGGTGGAATTTTGCAACGCCCTGCCAACGGTATAGGTAACGGCTGTAGTGGCGAATAACGTACTCTACCCATGTCAGGATATATTGGTGAGTATGTTCAACATCACCCAGAAGATCACATCCTTCTGAAATTGATGTTTAATTGCAGCTGTAGACTGCCTGGAAAGCAACAGTTAAATTGGTGTGTAAGTTAATTATCCAATTATGTGGCGTATTGTTAGCTGGAGTTGGATTGGAGCGAGGTGCTAAACACTCCTGATACAGGGGGAGTATAAAACTCTCAACCTTCAGGTCTCGTCCAAAGATACTAATACCCAGGAACTGAGTCAGGAGACTGCTAACCCAGAGCTGCAGCTCTCCACAATTTTGGACACACGCTCCACCTCAACTATCAAGACTCCTCGTCTACTATACATGCCGGGCCTCTATCCTAAGGACCACTCCATCTCCAGTAATCTGAAACCTGCCTGTTACCCTTCTGTGACGTTTCCCTGCTGTAAGTTGATTGCCACGCTGTTTGACCCTGGATACGGGCGTGCTTACCACCAACGGGCTCCCCCATCATCACCCGGGACTCATCCTATAGACACCTCAGTGCCGTGCCCTAGGGCGGAACCTGTACAAACTCAGCCTTCCGCTCATTTTCGTTGTACACACAAACCACTGCTGGAGACCTATAGCTGTATGAAGCCCTCCTGCACCTATACCAATCCCGTGACAACAGCGTGCCTAGGCCGCAACCAGCCACTCGATATTTGGCCACCGGCTGCCTCCGCCCACAAGAAGGCAGCCCATGTGGAGGATGTTGCAATGGCTTAAAGGGGTATCCCTTTGAACCACAGGATTCTTACACTAATCCAAGATAACAAAAACACATTCTAGCTAAGTAACTGTAATTACCAAAAAACAGCATTACATAACTATTCTATCAGCTTGGTGTTTACTATTTGGTTGGTCCTTGAGCTGACCATAAATATTCTGACTGTGGTTGGGTTCTGCTACAGCTCTCTTCTTGCACACTGCAGTGCTCTCTGCCTCTTGCCCCCCCCTTACATTACAAAACCAACTCAGACCAAAGTCATCTTCGCTGCTGGCACGATCAGCTGAGTGCTAGACTTATTTACAAGTACGGCTAGATATGTATATATCATTGGGGAGGGGGAGAATAGGCACAAGGGATGTCGTTGGTGTGGTAAAGGTGAGATAGGATCAGCAGACTGAGTGTTTTAGCTCTTATATCCATCTCATGGTTCTGATCTGTTCTCATTCTCTTTTTTGTGTCAGATCTAGGTAGATCGTCAGAAGTAATAAACGAAGTGTAGATAACCTGACCCCTGATATCTAGACCTCAAGCTGCCAGGCACATGACATAACGTATTCGGTTTATTTGCACTTTGACATTAATGAGTGTGTTATTACTGTATCTGGGACATCAATTGTGTGGTATAATCAGAATATAGTACCGGGATTGTACACACAGTGTATCACTGTATAGAATCATTACCCACGGTGATGTCACAGACTAGAGATAAATACACAGTGATGTCACAGTACAGATAATACACATAGTGATGTCACATTACAGAGATATACACACATGAGTCACAGTACGGATAATACACACAGTGAGGTCACAATTGTACAGAGATAAGACACACAGTGATGTCACAGTACAGGGATCTGACACACAGTGAGTCACAGTACAGGGATAATACACACAGTGATGTCACAGTACAATAGATAATAACACACAGTGATGTCACAGTACAGGGATATACACACAGTGATGTCACCGTACAGGATAGTACACACAGTGATATCACAGCACAGGGATAATAACACCAGTGATTCACAGTACTGGGATAATACACACAGTGATGTCAACAGTACAGAGATGTACACAAGTGATGTCACATTGTACAGTGATAATACACCAGTGATTGTCACAGTACAGGGATAATACAACACAGTGATCACTGTGGATATTATCTCTGTACTGTGACATCACTTGTGTATTATCCGTATGTGACATCACTGTTTGTATAATCTCTTTACTGTGACATCAACTGTGGTGTATTATCTCTGTCCTGTGACATCACTGTGTGTGTCCCCTAAGAGGCTTTTCAATCTTCTACACAAAGATAGCCCTTTTATAAATTATCACCTGGTAATGGGGTCCCCTGAGACCCAGAACCTTCAACCATGCCTCGCCTTCCATCTTGGACCCTTCTCCTGTAGAAGACTAAGAAGTCACCAGTGGCTTTATCTACGGTTTATAGACATTTATGGGGAATCATTTTATCACCAAGGTTATTTTTTTTCACTTTAGCGCCTTACAGGATGTTTATCCTTTTTTGTGTTTAATCCTCTTTTTGCCTCTTTTATAATATTTATCCTTATTTCCCTTATGTATAAATGCCTCTTGTCTGGAACAACCTTTGTGCGTAGCCTCTACGTATCTTGACTCTATCTGACTCGGTATATTAATCATATTTCTTTTTTATTCCTTTTTTTGTGAGCATTCGAGCCTATTTTGCCTCGGTATGATCTTGTGAACTTGAGCGTATTTTTTTTATTTTGAGTTCTCTTTAAGATCAGAACAGTGAGAAGCAGCAATTTTACATTGGAGGTACATCCTGGGAGCAGGATTGTATTTTGTTTTTTTGCTGGGGGTCGAAACTGGCACCGAAAATCCCCCTTTCGGTGGCAGAGCACATAGTGGCATACAGGGGTGTCCACAATCTAAAGAGTAGCAGATATAGGACTGTGCGTATACAGAATTAGGGACCCCGGCGTTAATAGTCAATATCAGTGTGGTGCACCCATGGCCAGTGCCCAATTGGGGTAGGGCTAGATTAGGTCCCGCATTGGTATGGAACACCTCCTTTTAAGATGGGGTTCCACCAGCAAGGCAGCTGATGCTGGGCCCCCTTCCCACCACAACAATAGATGTGCAACACCCTGCCAATGCATAGGCAGGCTGGTAGTAGCTAATCAACCCTCTCACAGGTCAGGAGGCCCTGTGTTGGGAGATTTGGTGTATGTATTATCCAATGGTGTTTTTCTTGTTACACAAAGCTGTAAGGTGATTGGAGAGGTGCCACCACCTGGCAACTGACCGCTGGTGGAAGCCCATGGTTCATTCGTGTCAGAGTGGGGCTCCCATCTTAAGTCAGACTGTATAGTAATAGCGAGAGATGAGCAAGTGCACCCTTCAGTGCTGCCACAGCCATTAATCCCAGGAACTTCTATAGTGCACAGGCCCTAACTGCCTGGCACCAAGGGCGGTTCTGGGACTTCACCAAATGATCTCTTTCCCATCTGAACCAAGCCCAGCCTCTACCTATCTATCAGGCTGCGTGCACCTTTCCCTGCAAGACCCTCTCCATGAACTTCCAGCAGAAAGAATCCTGCTGTTCATAGTTTGGGCCATTGCCTTGCCATTCAATAAAGAACTGTTAGTTGATTTGCACAATGTTGCCTCCGTCTGATCCCTGGATACAGCTATCTACCACCACGGACTTCCGCACCACGGGACTTCCCCATCCATCACCCAGGACTCATCCTAACAGACCCCCTCAGTGGTTGGCCCTGAGAGAAACACTGCATCATCAGCCTCTCCTCCCTCCTTATTTCTTGCACACACCACCTGCTGGAGAACTGCCAGGCTGTAAGGACAGCCCTCCGGGCCCATTCCAAGCCCATAACGCCGCGTGCCAAGACCGCTATAGCCCCACTCCATTTTCTGTGCCCCGACTGTCTCTAGGCCCACAGGAAAAGGCTATGACCCTGGTGGGGGATGTTTTTGTTTTTCAAAAGCTATGTGTGCCGTTTCTTCCAGTCCACATTGCTCCATCGTCAGTAATATGGTCGAAGCGACCACATCAAGCACTATTCAATCATTGGCAGGCTTCCAGTCCGGACGGGGCCCCTGCCTTCTGCTGTTGTAGACGAGCCCCATCCTCGGTCCCTGAGCTACTGCCCGCAAACCATCTATTTATAATCCATCTACTGTTGAACCTTACTGAAGCCACTTAGACCTGGTGCTAAAGTCCAGGGTGAGCTGTAATATGGGCCTTTTTACATGGTTTCTTCAGTCATAGCAAGTTAGGCCCTACTCCCAGGAGAACATGAGAACAAGAGTTGTTGTACCCACTTTGCAGACTACGAGTTGACTGACTGCAATCCGCTTGCGATCGCTGGTCCAGTGCCATAGACCTGAACGGAGGACTGACGCATGTGCGACGATCACTTTGGTGCAAAAGGGGTGCAATGGACACCCTTCTTGCCGATCTGCCCATCACTGAGACCTACCTTGATCCTGTGGATAGGGCCTAACGTGCTATGACCGGGAACCCCTTTATTTACCAATATGAGCACATTTCACAGTGCTGTACAACTAGTCAGTCCCTGAATGGGGAAAATACTTTGCCTTCTGCCAAACTCCCATGTTGACATGCGCTACACCCATTGCTGAAGGGTCAATTCTTGGAATTTTGGCGTATGCTGCAGATCAGGACTGTAGTGAAGTAGCAGAGCCGTAGTGCGTTTAAGGGAGCCTGCTGTCTTACTTGGCTGCAAGTCTCTATAACCAAATCAGACACAAAAAAAAAAAAGCGACTGCGGTCTGAATAATAATGTGCTTTGGGATATTGATGATGAGTCGGGATTGGGGAATTGCACACTGTAGCTGTTGCTGTAATAGTGCAGGCTTTCAACATTTTTTGAGCCGCCGGCCCACTTTTTATGCTTAGAAAATCCTGGGCACACCACCAACCAAATAGCACAAACTGACACTAAGCAGTCATATATACCTGAGTTAATAAAAGAGATTGTAAATTTATTTACTCTCTAAGTGTGAAACGGGCCTGTTTCGATAAACACAAAAGGGATATCCTGCAGGAATGGTGGAAAGACACACACGAAGTCTTCCTCAACAGGGCGGGGCGCCGGGGGGAGGAGAGGGGGGAGGAGGAGAGGGGGGGCGCAGGGACGGCAAAAGAAAGGGGGGACAAGGGGGGGACGGGGGGGGAGACGGGGACGTGGGGAGGGAGGGAGAGGAGAGGGGGGGGAGGGGACGGGGAGACGGGGGGAGGGACAAGACAAGGAGGGACAAAGGGGGGGAGGGGAGGGAGAGGGAGGGAGAGTGTGGACGGGAGGGGAGGACGGGAGGGACGACAAGACGACAAGGGGGGGGGGGACGGGGGACGAGGGGGGGGAGAGACAGGGGGAGACGGAGGGAGGGGCCGAGGGGACAGAGGAGAGGGGGGATGGTACGAGGAGGGGAGGGGGACCAGTGGAGGGGACGGGGACAAGACAAGTACGGAGGGGACAGGGTTGGAGTAGGGGGGACGAGGGGTGACTACGGGATGTAGTAAGGGGACGGGAGAGTGGTGGGTGACTATTGACAATATTTGGTTATTTGGACTAGTATAGTGTTTTATATACATTTGTACTAGACAATGAGAGGTACTACACTATTTTTACTTTTTTACAATGAGAGTTATATACTACTTTACTTTTTACTTTTTACAATGAGAGGTACTAGGCCCATGAGGACCAGAGGTCAAGTGCCACTCATATACTTCCGCATATGATGCTGTACTTTATAATCAAGCCCCTCATTGACATAGTATTTCTCATTTACATTTCTCATTTTATATGATGGAGCTACTGCTGGAGTACTACAAGTACCCAGCTCCTATGATGAGTTTCTCAACAGTTAAATATACTCATGCAAAGCTCATATATCAGCATTATTGGTGGGTATTAACCTTGGTGTGGGGCAAATGCGAGAGTCTCTCCGCTGTCGATGATGCGCCTCGTGACTGCGTATCGCTGCGCATTGCCGGAAACAAACACAGGGGGCAAATAGTTTGGGGAACTTCGCGGCCAACCGCGCACACCCTGTCGTCGCGCACACTAGTGTGCCCGCACAAGGTTTTGAAAATCACTGTACTAGTGTATCCTCACGCTTCCACATCATGTAATGAGAGTGATTTTTACACCTGGAAGTTAGGTTACCACAGGAGTCCATTTCTACATGTCTCCTCATGTAACGCTCAGTTTCCTTACCACATGTAGCTATGGCCTGTGCTAATTGTGGAGCACATAACCTAAGGATATGACTGGTTAATGTTTTCTGGGCAGCATTACTGATGTAATGTGCATGGTGGATAAAGTTATTGTAAGAAGCTGCCATGTCCATCGTAGGTCTGCTCCCACATATCGTATACCGCAGTGATGCGGTGATATGTTAAGACTATGACATCACACACTATAGATAGGCTTGTTGTGATATGTGTAAGACATACATCACACCTATAGATATGGCTGCTTTATGTGGCTGATTAACCTTTATTTACTTTCTAACAAGCCCCCAAGAACAATTGCGAAGGGACTGAGGGACTGTAGGGGGGGGGGTTTCAAGACTTCTGGTAGGCTGGGGGGCTTGCCCACTTTACTCCCCCTGTGTGAGGTCACAGGAGTGTGTTTGGGGGCGGGTATAGACCCTCCGGTGGTTTTTAAAAAGTCCGAGGATCACGTGGGGGGGGGGGCCCTTTTCCTTCTGCCCCCTGGAACGAAGAGGCGAGAAGTCACCTCCACACCCTGCCCTCAAATTATTTTTTTCAGCTTTTCTTTCTTCCTGGTCTGGCTGTTTCCTTCTGTTTTCCTAGCAGTTGTAACAAGCGAAGAGGCGAAGTTACACAGGGCCCTAAGAGCGCTGTGGAGATCCACACATGCACGATCTGCAGGGCCGCAGCCGCCATTCGGGCGAAGTTGCGTTCCAAGATTTTGAGAGATGCCAAGCGGGACCAGTCAAGTGGGAAAATGTTTTAATTTATAAGTTTATTTAATAATTTTTAGTTGTTAAAACGCTGTGGCCCTTCCCACATTTACCCAAAACATTTCGTTGTTCCCGCCCGGTCCTGTGATGGGTGGTTAGTCTAGGTACCCGTCAAGTACCGACGGTTGGGTTGGTTAGCCTAGGGACAACGGTCAAGTACCAACGGTTTGGGTGTTAGTTGTACACGGCAAGTATCATAGGATGGAGGTTTATGAAGGACAAGGTCAAGTACCCGAGACGGTTGGAGTTGATCAAGGTGACAAGGGTCAAGACCCAGACGGTTTAGGATGGTTGATAGTGTACAAAGGTCAAGTATCAGACGATGATGGTTATCAAGGTAAACAGAGTCAAGTCTCAAAACGGTTGGATGTTGTCAAGGTAACAATGTCAAGTACCAGACGGTTTGGTGGTTGTCAAGGGTACAAGTCAAGTTACAAACGGTGGCTGGTTGATCAAGGTACAAGGTTCAGTCCAAATGGTTGGATGGTTTGATCAAGGGACAAGGTCACGTACAATCGGTTGGATGGTCTTCTTCTATAGTACAAAGGGGCAAGTACCAATTTAAGTTTGGGTTTGTTATCCCTGCAGTCAATTTGGACATGAAAGTGTTTACTGAGTGCCGACAGGATGTTAGTATCCTATGGGAGCGTTATCTTCAGTCTTGTGATTGCTGTATAATGGGAGGTAATTACCACGTATCTACCCCCGGCCACCTCACACCCACCACCATACAGGCTGATATGTGAGCTTATTGCTTGGTACACTGGATATTGGCTGACTCACACTACCTCCACTCTGACATGTCCTTGAGTGTTCATATCACTGCTTTTATGAAGGTAGAGATCTCTCATTTCACTGATATATGTGCGGAGGAAGTTCTCATACGCTGTCTTCATACACGCTACATATATTAGGGGAGTGGGTTTACCTCACAGACTGTTACCTCCCATACACGTACATCGACCACTGTTATATTTGGGGGGTGGTTCTGATAACGCTGTCTTTATACACGGTACAGTATATAGAAGCTCCCCAACCGTCACCGATTTTGACGGGACTTCCCTTTTTCGTTACCTCTGCCCCGCGTCCGGGCATCTATGAGATGTCAGATTTCCCCCCAGGTCCCGCGTGCTGTGTCGCATAGTAAATACTTGAAAAGTCTGAACTCACAGTACAGAATGGCTTCTACAGACATCGGGAGGGGAATCTTTTCAAGAATGTCGGGCTTCAGCGGAGAGAGCAGGGCCCACCGTCACAGCTTCAGAACACCATCTTGTCCATATTTGTCACTGCATCTCCTAGGTTCCCCAAGCAGACATCGGGAGGGAATCCTTTTTCAGAGGAAGTGTCGGCTCAGCAGAGAGAGCCAGGGACCATGTCATCAGGTAAGATCAGTATCTGTCCATATATGGTCTCCATGGGCTTCACGCCAGAACAAGCTCTTTATATAATTAAATTACCATAACAGTTTTGGCCAGAGCGGAGATTGAAACTTGGACCTCTGCACTAGACAGGAAGCTTAACTAACTGAGTTTATACAGCCCAAGTGAACACAGAGCTTGAGGATTTTCTGGTAACTAAGCTGGTTTATCTCTCATGTGTTACATTGTGTACAGGACTATAATGCATGAATATAGCGCAGGGATCTTCTGGCCGAGAGTATATTGTAATATTGGAGACTATATATTATTTATTATTATAATTTTATTATTTTTATTATTATTGAGATGATTATTAATAAGGTAAAAAATAATAATAATAATTCCAAAAATAATAGCCGCAATAATTAAAATCAACTGAGAAGATCCTCCTATTACCAAGGCATTATATAGTCATAGTTCTTAGTTACAAACTTCTCCACCTTCTAATCACAGAGCTTAGCTCGTGGGTTGAGGCGCTGTTTATTATTGTACTTGGACACTGCCGGTTCTGGGTTCAAATCCCATAGGATTAATTTATTTTTTTTTTTATTGAGATGATTTTTATTATTTTAATATGGCTAAAATTTGGGGGCGTGGCAAGGGAGTGATTGGGGGTGGGCTTAGGGGGATCGCGCGGCACGCTTTGACGTGCCCGCCATTTTGTCCTTCTTCCTTTCAACAAATGTTGGGAGGTATGTATTAGGGTAGTTACCACACAGATATGTCACATATCACTGATATTGACACTGATATATATGAGGGGTGTAACTTGCCTCACACATTGTACATATCATGATATATATGGGTGGGGTGTAGTTACCTCATAGCTGTTGTACCTATCACTGCTATATATGATTAGTTACATAACCAAACTATCACAATGCTGATATATATGACGGTGTATTTAGCTCATAACGCTGTGTACATCATTGTTTACCTCACACGTGGTATATGTTGCTGTTTTATGTAGGGGGAGTTCCTCACGCACAGTACACAGCCACTGATCTACATGGGATATTTACCGATACACAGGACATGTCCGCTGCGCTGTATATGTCGTGCTTATATGAGGATGAGTTGCTAGTTACCCCAAGTACACTGTACATACCATGGTATATATGAGTTGTGTAGTTTACCTCATACACTTTACATATCACTATATATATGGGAGTAGTACCCCAACACTGGTACATACCCTGGTATATATGGGGGTGTAGTTTACCTCCTACACTGTACTATCACGTGATATATTTTGAGGGTGTATTACTCCTCCACTGTACAAATCAAAGTGGTATGTACAGTGTATGGGGTAACTACATCCTCATATATATCAGCGACATATACAGCGTCAGCGACATGTCCTGTGTCAGGTAAATATCCTCATGTAGATCAGTGCTGTGTACTGTGCGTGAGGAACCTCCCCCTCATAAAACAGCAACATATACCACGTGTGAAGTAAACAATGAATGTACAGCGTATGAGCTAAATACACCGTCATATATATCAGCGATTGATAGTGTGTTATGTAACTACTCATATATATCAGTGATATGTACAGCGTATGAGGTAACTACACCCCCATATATATCAGTGATATGTACAATGTGTGAGGCAAGTACACCCTCATATATATCAGTGATAATATCAGTGATATGTACAGTCTGTGTGGTAACTACCCCTAATACATACCTCCCAACATTTGTTGAAAGGAAAGAGGGACAAAATGGCGGCACGCAAAGCGTGCCGCGGCGATCCCCCTAAGCCACACCCCCAATCACTCCCTTGCCACGCCCCAAATTTTAGCCATATTAAAATAATAAAAATCATCTCAATAAAAAAAAAAATAAATTATCCTCATTGGGATTTGAACCCAGAACCTGCAGTGTCCATGTACAATAATAACACAGCGCCTCAACCCACTGAGCTATAGCTCTGTGATTAAGAAGGTGGAGAATTTGGTAACTAAGAACTATGACTAATAATGCCTTGTAATATGGAGGGATCTTCTCAGATGATTTTAATTATTGCGGCTATTATTATTTGGAATTTTATTATTATTTTTATAACCATTATTAATACCATCTCCATAATAATAAAATAATAAAATTATAATAATAATAATATAATAGTCTCCAATAATTACAATAATATCGCCTAGAAGATCCCGCGCTATATATCATTGCATTAGTCCTGTATCACAATGTAAACACTGGCAGATAAACAGTCTTAGTTACCAGAAATCCTCAGCTCTGTTTCACTTGGGCTGTATAACTCAGTTAGTTAAGCTCCTGTCTAGTGCAGAGGTCCCAGTTTCAATCTCCGCCTGGCCAAAACTTTATGGTAATTTAATTATATAAGAGCTTGTTCCGTGAAGCCCTGGAGCCATATATGGACAGATACTGATCTTACCTGATGACATGGTCCCGGCTCTCTCTGCTGAGCCGACACTTCCTCTGAAAAGGATTCCCTCCCGATGTCTGCTCTGGGGAACCTAGAGATGCATGACCAATATGGACAGATGGTGTTCTGAAGCTGATGAACGGTGGGCCCTGCTCTCTCCTCGAAGCCCGACACTTCTCTGAAAAGGATTCCCTCCCGATGTCTGTAGAAGCCACTGTACTGTGAGTTCAGACTTTCAAAGTTTTACTATGCGACACAGCAGGCGGGACCTGGGGGAAATCTTGACATCTCATAGCTGCCCGTGCCGCGGGGCAGAGGTAACGAAAAACGGGAACGTCCCGTCAAAATCGGTGACGGTTGGGAGCTTCTATATCTGTACCGTGTATAAAGACAGTCGTTATCATAACACCACCCCCCAAATATAACAGTGGTATGTCCTTGTATGAGGTAACATTCTGTGAGGTAACTACCACACCTACCCCTAATATATGTAGCGTGTATGAAGACAGCGTATGAGAACTTCCCTCCGCACATATATCAGTGAAATGAGAATCTCTTACCTTCACTACAAAGCAGTGATATGAACACTCAAGGACATGTCAGGTGTGAGGTAAGTGTGAGCAGCCAGATATCCAGTGTACCAAGCAATAGCTCACATATCAGCCTGTAGTGGTGTGAGGTGGCCGGGGGTAGATACGTGGTAATTACCTCATTATACAGCACTCACAAGACTGAAATAACGCTCCCATATACTAACACCTGTCTGCACTCAGTCCACTTTCATGTCCAATTGACTGCAGTGATTAACAACCCAACTAATTGGTACTTGCCCCTGTTTTGATATAGGGAAGGGTAGAGGACCTCCAACCGATTGTACTTGACCTTGTCCCTTTATCAACCATCCAACCATTTGGACTTGACCTTGTACCTTGATCAACCAGCCCACGTTTGTACTTGACCTTGTACCCTTGATCAACCATCCAACCGTCTGGTACTTGAACACTTGTACCTTGACAACCATCCAACCGTTTTGGTACTTGACTCTTTTTACCTTGAATCAACCATCCATCCGTCTGATACTTGACCTTGTACCTTTATCAACCATCTAAAACCGTCTGGTCCTTGACCTTGTCAACCTTGATCAACCTCCAACCGTCCGGGTACTTGAACCTTGTCCCTTCATAAACCTTCCATCCTCTGATACTTGCCCGTGTACATATCTAACACCCCACGTCTGGTACTTGACGCGTGTCCCTCAGGCTAACCAACCCAACCGTCGTACTTTGACCGGGTACCTAGACTAACCACCCATCAACAGACCGGGCGGGAAACGAAATGGTTTTGGGTAATGTGGGAAGGGCCACAGCGTTTTAACACTAAGATAATTATTAAATAAACTTTATAAATTAAAACATTTTCCCATTGCTGGCCCGCTTGGCATCTTCAAAATCTTAGCACACTTCGCCCGAAATGGCGGCTGCGGCCCTGCAGTCCGTGCATGTTGGCAGCTTCCACCAGCGCTCTTAGGGCCTGTTGTAACTTCCGCCTTCGCTGTTAACAACTGCTAGGCAAACAGAAGGAAACAGCCAGACCGCAAGAAAGAAAAGCTGAAAAAATAAATATTCTGAGGGCAGGTTGGATGGTGACTTCTCGCCTCTTCGTTCCAGGGGGCAGAAGGAAAGGGCCCCCCCCCCCACGTGCTCCTCGGACTTTTTAAAACCACACCGTGCGGGTCTTACCTACCCCCCCCAAACACCACCTCCTGTGACCCACACAGGGAGTAAAGGGGCAAGCCCCCCATCCTACCAGAAGTCTTGAAACCCCCCCCCCTACAGTCCCTCATCCCTTCGCTAATTTTCTTTGGGGGCTTGTTAGAACAGTAAATAAAGTTAATCGCACATAAAGCAGCCATATCTATAGGTTGTGATGTATAGTCTTACACATATCACAACACAGCCTATCTATAGTGTTGTGATGTATAAGTCTTACACATATCACAGCATCACTGCAGGGTATACGATTCTGGGAGCAGACCCGATGAGACATGGCAGCTTCTTACATAACTTTATCCCCCATGCCACATTACATCAGTAATGCTGCCCATAAACATTAACCAGTCATATCCTTTAGGTTATGTGCTCACACTTAGCACAGGCCATAGCTACATGTGTAAGGAAACTGACCTATACATGAGGAGACATGTAGAAAGGATCTCCTGTGGTAACTAGTACTTCCTGGGTAAAAATCCTCTCATACATGATGTGGAATCTGAGGATACACGAGTACAAAGTGATTTTCAAAACCTTGTGCGTGGCACACTATGTGCCGCGACATGGTCGGGTTGGCCCGCGGAAGTTCCCCAAACTTTGTGCCCCCTGTGTTTTGTTTCCCCAATGCTGCAGCGGATACGCAGTCACATGGCGCATCATCCGAGAGCGGAGAGACCTCGCCGCATTTGCCCCACCACCAAGGTAATACCCACCAAAATGCTGATAATGATGCTTTGCCTGAGTATATTTAACGTTTGCAGAATACTCATCATAGAGCGGGTACTTGTAGTACTCCAGCAGTATCCTGCATATAACAATGAGAAATGTAAATGAGAAATACTATAGTCAATGAAGGTCTTGATTACTACAAGTACCAACCATCATATGCGGAGTATATTAGCTGGCACTTGACCTCTGTCCTCAGGCCTAGTACCTCTCATTGTAAAAAGTAAAAAGTAAAGTAGTATATAACTCTCATTGTAAAAAAGTAAAAATAGTGTAGTACCTCTCATTGTCTAGTACAAATGTATATAAAACACTATACTAGTCCAAATAACCAAATATTGTCAATAGTCACCCACCACTCTCCCGTCCCCTTACTACATCCCGTAGTCACCCCTCGTCCCCCCTACTCCAACCCTGTCCCCTCCGTACTTGTCTTGTCCCCGTCCCCTCCACTGGTCCCCCTCCCCTCCTCGTACCATCCCCCCTCTCCTCTGTCCCCTCGGCCCCTCCCTCCGTCTCCCCCTGTCTCTCCCCCCCCTCGTCCCCCGTCCCCCCCCCCCTTGTCGTCTTGTCGTCCCTCCCGTCCTCCCCTCCCGTCCACACTCTCCCTCCCTCTCCCTCCCCTCCCCCCCTTTGTCCCTCCTTGTCTTGTCCCTCCCCCCGTCTCCCCGTCCCCTCCCCCCCCTCTCCTCTCCCTCCCTCCCCACGTCCCCGTCTCCCCCCCCGTCCCCCCCTTGTCCCCCCTTTCTTTTGCCGTCCCTGCGCCCCCCCTCTCCTCCTCCCCCCTCTCCTCCCCCCGGCGCCCCGCCCTGTTGAGGAAGACTTCGTGTGTGTCTTTCCACCATTCCTGCAGGATATCCCTTTTGTGTTTATCGAAACAGGCCCGTTTCACACTTAGAGAGTAAATAAATTTACAATCTCTTTTATTAACTCAGGTATATATGACTGCTTAGTGTCAGTTTGTGCTATTTGGTTGGTGGTGTGCCCAGGATTTTCTAAGCATAAAAAGTGGGCCGGCGGCTCAAAAAATGTTGAAAGCCTGCACTATTACATAGCCATATTAAAATAATAAAAATCATCTCAATAAAAAAAAAAATAAATTATCCTCATTGGGATTTGAACCCAGAACCTGCAGTGTCCATGTACAATAATAACACAGCGCCTCAACCAACTGAGCTATAATCTCAGCAATTAACAAGGTAGAGAATTTTGGTAACTAAGAACTATGACTATATACTGCCTTGGTATATAGGGAGGGATCTTCTCAGATTATTGTAATTATTGAGACTATTATTATTATTATGGAGATTATTATTATTATTATTATTATTATTATTATTATTATTGAGATTATTATTATTACCATTATTAATAATCATCTCCATAATAATAAAAATAATAAAATTTATAATAATAATAATAGTCTCAATAATTACAATAATAATCTCTGAGAAGATCCCTCTCTATATATCAGTGCATTAGTCTGTGTCACAGTGTAACAGTGGCAGATAACATGTCTTAGTTACCAGAAATCCTCAGCTCTGTATCACTGGGCTTATAGCTCAGTTAGTTAAGCTCCTGTCTACAGTGCACAAGGTCCCAGGTTCGAATCTCAGCCTGGCCAAAACTTTATATATTAATGATATGTACAGAGTATGAGGTAACTATATCCTCATATATCAGTGATATGTACAGTGTATGAGGTAACTACATCCTCATATATATCAGTGATATGTACAGAGTATGAGGTAACTACATCCTCATATATATCAGTGATATGTACAGTGTATGAGGTAACTACACCCTCATATATATTAGTGATATGTACAGAGTATGAGGTAACTACATCCTCATATATATCAGCGATATGTACAGTGTATGAGGTAAGTACACCCTCATATATACCAATGATATGTACAGTGTATGAGGTAACTACACCCTCATATATCAGCGATATGTACAGTGTATGAGGTAACTACACCCTCATATATATCAGTGATATGTACAGTGTATGAGGTAACTACACCCTCATATATACCAGTGATATGTACAGTGTATGAGGTAACTACACCCTCATATATATCAGTGATATGTACCGTGTATGAGGTCTCTGAAAAGGATTCCCTGCCCGATGTCTGCTCTGGGGAACCCTAGAACAGTATGGCACGGGTGCCAGAGGTGGCACTCGGAGCCCTCTCTGTGGGCACCTAGGCCATTACCAGAGAGGACTCTAGACATCTTCCTGAAGTCCCAGACAACCCAGGACTTGCTGTGCACAGAGCTATTTTAAAGAGACAGCGCTACCTGGGACTATTTTCTGCTTTATTGGTGTCCTCAGGTGCTGATATGAATGAAAGTTGTGACAGAGCAGGGAGTATAAATTTCTGTGGTGGCACTTTGCGAAAATTAAGTGGGTTTTGGTTGTAGTTTGGGCACTCGGTCTCTAAAAGGTTCGCCATCACTGCCCTAGGAGATGCAGTGACCATATATGGACAGATGCTGATCTGAACCTGATGACGTGGTCCCTGCTCTCTCCGCTAAGCCCGACACTTCTCTGAAAAGGATTCCCTGCCCGATGTCTGTAGAAGCCATTCTGTACTGTGAGTTCAGGCTTTCAAAGTATTTACTATGCGAACACAGCAGCGGGACCTGGGGGGAGAATCCGTGACAATCTCATAGCTGCCCGTGACGCGGGGCAGAGGTACGAAAAACGGGAAAGTCCCGTCAAAATCGGGACGGTTGGGAGCTATGGGAATAGGAGACCAATACAACTAGCTCACAACCAAAATAAATGGCTGTGTACACGAGTGATGCACAGGAGAAGTCTTGGCAACTGATGTGAGAAGAGAAGATAGTGGGAGTGTGAAGCAGAATCCCTTTGAAGATCAGAGATTTGGGCACATTTACTTAGCCGGCTGCTGGAGTTCACCAATAGTGCATTGTCCATCTGTACTGCACTGTGCCGCGATTTACAAAGATCATGTACCCAAAATCATGCATGTGTTGCTTCCCCGCTCAGGTCCGACCAGCTTTAGTGGTGCATGTTAGGGCTAGGGCTTGCAACACAATTTGAAAGTTAAATCCCGCGCTCAGTCCGAATCAGTCCGACGACACGCCCCCTAAAATGTGTTGACAGCATATATACACAGATACACACACACAGCATATATACACAGATACACACACACAGCATATACACACACAGCATATACACACACAGCATATATACACACAGCATATATACACACAGCATATATACACACATACAACCATTTACATAAGTAATAATTATACTTACCCACCTTCAGTTGGATGTTACCTCGGACAGGAAGTGAAGATGTCAGGTCAGAGACAGTGTAGGAGAGGATGGCCAGGCCTGTGAGGAGCGCAGTCCAGGCCTGACGTGAGGAGCATGGCCCCAGGGACAGATGTAAGGCGCGCAGGCCGGGTTGCATATGAGCCGAGGTGGGCGGGGCATGCCGAGGTGGGCGGGGCGAGGCGGGACGGCCAAGCTCCTTTAGCAGCAGTCAGGAGACTCTGCTGGGAAGCAGAGGGAAGCCAAATTATAGTTTAATTAATATACGTTAATGATGTGCCTCCCGGGCCCGTCCCACTACCTCTCCACCCTACTCATATGCTGCCTGCAGTCAGGGGAGGTAGTGGGAGGGGCCCGGGGACACATCATTAACATCATTAAACTAGCGTTCTGGTTTCCTGCCAGAGGCAGGAAGGAACTTAATAAATTATACTTTGTCTGAATGCCCGTCCATCGCGGACCCCCCCTGCGACATATCCGCTGCCATGGCTGTTGTTGTGAACTGCCCGATCACCATCAGCTCAGGTTCCGAGTCAGTGTCTGGACTTAGGGCCTACCGGAGGTTTCTCCGGTACTCCGGTGGGCCAGTCCGACGCTGTATATACGCGTGATATGTACAGTGTATGAGGTAACCACACCCTGATATTTACCAATGACATGTACAGTGTATGAGGTAACTACACCCTGATATACATCAGCGACATATACAGCGTCAGCGACATGTCCAGTGTCTGAGGTAAATATCCTCATGTAGATCAGTGCTGTGTACTGTGCAAGAAGAAACTACCCCTTATAAAACAGCAACACATACCACGTGTGAAGTAAACAATGAGTGTACAGCGTATGAACAGCATCAGCGACATGTCCAGTGTCTGAGGTAAATATCCTCATGTAGATCAGTACTATGTACTGTGCGTGAGGAAACTACCCCTTATAAAACAGCAACACATACCACGTGTGAAGTAAACAATGAATGTACAGCGTATGAGGTAAATACACCGTCATATATATCAGCGATTGATAGTGTGTTATGAAACTACTCATATGTATCAGTGATATGTACAATGTATGAGGTAACTACACCCTCATATATACCAGTGATATGTACAATGTATGAGGTAACTAACCCCCATATATACTAGTGATATGTACAGTGTATGAGGTAACTACATCCTCATATATATCAGTGATATGTACAATGTGTGAGGTAAGTACACCCTCATATATGTCAGTGATATGTACAGTCTGTGAGGTAACTACCCCTAATATATGTACTGTGTATGAAGACAGCGTATGAGGTAACTACCTCTGCACATATATCAGTGATAATGAGATCTCTACCTTCAGTGCAAAGAAGTGATATGTACAGTCAGGACATGTCCAGAGTGTGAGGTAAGTGTGAGTCAGCCATGTATCCAGTGTACCAAGCAATAAGCTCACATATCAGCCATGTATGTGGTGTGTGAGGTGGCCGGGGGTAGATACGTGGGTAATTACCCTCCATTATACAGCATTCACAAGACTGAAAGAAAGCTCCCATAGACATAACAATCTGTCTGCACTCAGTAACACTTTCATG